>QEPC01015175.1:52265-64912 GCA_003113815.1 Sphenodon punctatus | reverse complement strand
GGGGAGGGGTCCCAAGGTTCACAATAGGTTTCACGGGCTCACTCACTCCAGGGGGAACAGGGAAGGGATGGTCCCAGGGCGGAAGGGAAAGCCCAACCGGGCGAGCCTGCAGGCTCTCAATCACTCACTCAGTAATCCTAGGTCAGAGGGAAAAAGGAGATTACACATACACAATTATATCAGGAAAGAAAGATGCACACTCTAATACAACCAGCAGGGAGGGAGCAGGGTAAGGGAGGAACACACAGCAATGCAAACAATAGGGTAGTCAATTTCACTACTTAGCTCAGAGGGGGGCCAGTCTCTCCAGGGTTGTAGCTCTGTTCACCTGCTACACTTGCAGTGCCGGCCTGTGTAGTGCTGGCTCTGCCTGGAGGCGCGCGGAGCGCCGCAACGGGGGGCGGGGCTCCTTGGCATCTCGCACAGTCCCGGAGCCATTTACCTCGCCGCTTTTGCCTCTGGTGCCTCCAGCTGGGGGCGCCTGCAACAGAGGCGGTGTTGCAACGCTGGTGAGTGGAGCGGGGTCCACGTGCCCCCAGGGGGGCCGCCACACCGGGCAGCGGCCGCAGCGGCTGACAGTACCCCCCCGCGAAGGCCCCCCCCAACAGAGCCCCGGACAAGGTTTGTCGGGGTGCCAGCAATGAAAGAGGCGGACTAGGCGAGGGGCATTGACGTTTGCCGCTGGTTCCCAGGAGCGTTCTTCGGGGCCGAATCCCACCCAATCGATGAGATAGTGAACTCGACCCCAACACAGCTTGGCATCCAGGATTGCACGTACCTCATAGTCGATGTTACTCATGTCGACGTATCGGTCGTCTACGTCCTCAGGTGGACTGGATGCACTGGGTGCGGTTACTGGTTTCAGGAGAGACACATGAAAAGTGGGATGTATATGCATTTGCGAAGGTAACTGGAGGGTATAGGTGACGGGGTTCACTTGTCGGAGAATAGGAAAGGGTCCGATGTACTTGTGGTCGAGCTTTGTGGAGGGGCGTTTAGAGGGGTAGTGCTGACGGTTAAGCCAGACCATGTCCCCTGGTTGCAAACAAGGTGCTGGCCGTCGATGACGATCTGCGTAGACCTTGGAGAGGGAATGCACCTGTTGCAACTGTTGCGCTAAAGCCCCTGCTGCTGGTACCATAGGCAAGGGAAGAATGGGAAAGGTCATCTGGGGGTGATAGTCATAGGTTACAAAAAAAGGGGAGTTTCCCAAAGAAGCATTAGGTGCATTATTATACGTGAATTCTGCTAATGGTAACCAGGCATACCAATCATCTTGGAGGTAGTCAATATAGCATAGGAGATACTGTTCCAAATTTTGATTCACCCTCTCCACTTGCCCATTTGCTTGGGGGTGATAGGCCGTGGTGGGTTTCAATTGGATTTGTAGTGTTTTGAATAACGCGGTCCAAAAGCGTGATACAAACTGCGTTCCTCGATCGCTTACAATTTCAGCTGGCCACTCATGAAGTTTAACGACATGCCGTATAAACAAGAGAGCGGTACGATAAGCAGTTGGCAACCCCTTACAAGCCACAAAATGGGCTAACTTTGAAAAATGGTCTACGATGACAAACACCGTGTTGTATCCTCGGGATGGGGGTAATTCTACAATAAAGTCGAGACCGATGGTCCTCCAGGGTCCCGCCAGCGTCGGAGAAAGTTGCAAAGGGCCTGCGGGGGCTTGCCTGGGGACCTTCGTACGCGCACACATTGCGCATGCCTGCACATATTGCTGAACGTCCTTGTTCATGGATGGCCATCAGTACTGGCGTTGAAGGAGGGCCAAGGTTCGAGCTATACCAGGGTGTCCCGCCAAGGGCGCATCGTGGTGGGCCCACAATAGCTGCGCTTGACAGGAGGGTGGCACCACCACCTGGTGTTCCCTTTTGAGTAGTCCATCGACCTGGGTGTAGGTTGGGTTAGTGACTGGCAGTAATTCTTGGGTCGAGGCTTGACGTAGTTGGGCCAGGGATGGAATAGTGGAAGCAAACACTTGAGGTGCTAGAATGGGTCCATGTAAATGGGTTCCCATTTCTCTTCCTTCATGATACCGGGAAAGGGCATAGGCTAGCAAGTTCATTTTTCCGGGGCGATATTGAATGATGAATGCGAACCGGGCAAAAAACAGAGCCCAACGAGCATGCCGATGATTAGTGATCTGAGCCGTCTGAAGGAAGGTTAAATTTTTGTGGTCTGTGGTAACGGTGACGGGATGTGATGCCCCTTCTAGATAGTGCCTCCAAGTTTTGGAGGCGGCTTTGATGGCTAGCAGTTCTCTGTCTAGAATAGTATAATTCTTTTCTGCAGGGGAAAGCTGTCTAGAGTAGTAGGCACATGGTAAGGTTTTTCCTTCGGGCGTCTGTTGCAGTAGCACGGCTCCAATGGCCATGCTGGAGGCATCGGCTTCTACAAAGAATGGTTGGGAGAAATCGGGATGTTGGAGGAGCGGAGCTCTTGTAAAGACCTCTTTCAAAAATTGAAAACTGTATTCCTGCTCTGATCCCCACACATAGGGGCGATACTTCTTGAGAAGTTGGGTGAGGGGAGTAGTGATTTTGGAATAATGGGGAACATATTGCCGGTAGTAGTTAATACTACTGAGAAATCGCTGGAGGGCCTTAACGGTCTTGGGGGGGGGGCCACTGCTGAATGGCCAGAACTTTCTTCTGGTCCATCTGGATCCCCTTAGAGCTGATCACAAATCCTAAGAACTCAATGGTGGTTAGATGAAATGCACATTTTTCTTGCTTGCAGTACAAGTGGTGTTGTTGCAGTCGTCGTCGAACTTGCCGCACATGCGTTACATGTTGCTCGAAGGACGTGGAATAGATCAAAATGTCATCCAAGTACGCTATCACAAACGGGGGGCGGGGCTCCTCGGCGTCTCGCACAGTCCCAGAGCCATTTACCTCGCCGCTTTTGCCTCTGGTGCCTCTGGCTGGGGGCGCCTGCAACAGAGGCGGTGTTGCAACGCTGGTGAGTGGAGCGGGATCCACGTGCCCCTGGGGGGGCCGCTGCACCGGGCAGCGGCCGCGGCAGCTGACAGGCCCGTGTTACACGTGTGTGACCCTATGT
The DNA here is from genome assembly GCA_003113815.1 of Sphenodon punctatus. Lineage (NCBI taxonomy): Eukaryota > Metazoa > Chordata > Lepidosauria > Sphenodontia > Sphenodontidae > Sphenodon > Sphenodon punctatus. The sequence continues at coordinate 61,834 of QEPC01015175.1, read as the reverse complement.
TCCTCCGTGACATGCATGCCTTCATCTCTGAGTTCCCTTTTTCAGTACCTGAGGGTAGGGAATGGATCCATGGGTGAGATCCAGGAACTGGAAAGGGGCTGTATAAAATCTTCCCCGTCCCTGCTGCAAGCTGTCTAGAGTAGTAGGCACAGGTACAGTCATGATGATGTTGTGTGTGCACAATAGATGCCAAGGAGTATGAGCTGCAGAGTTCTAATGTCTAAAAAGAAAAACATAAGAACCTAAAAAGAAAAGCCTGACCCCAACATACAAACATTACAAATGATTAAGATACCCAACTGGTGTTCATCACTGAATAAAAATCAGTGGCGCAATGTAGATTTACATCAGTTAACAGCCTGGTCCAATCAAGCTGTATGCACCAACTTCATTCAAACCATCTGAAATTAATGGTTCTTGGATGGATGTCTTTTCTGTGAGTAACAAGCCAGCAAGGTTATGTCTCCAGCAGGGAATAGTGACTGGGAGCATATCAGAAAGACAGCTCAGCTGCTGTAACAATTGGAAAAATTCTGTTTACGCTTTACCTAAGGTATGGACCACGACAAGGCCATATTTGCTCCCTCTTGCTTGGTGGCTATCCACTGAGCACTTTCCACAAGCTGCAATTGTTATTGAAATCCGCTCTCCATAACATTGTCTTGCACCAGTTTTAGCCCAAGGACAGCTAGAAGGAAGGAGGACAGAGATCCTTGACCTTCTTCCCTCCAACCTTTCACCTGACAAAAAACCCCTAAAGGAAATGGCTATACATGTGCATATTATCAATGGTGTCACCAGAATTTTGATAATGGGAAGCAGGGGACAAGGCCAAGAAGCTCTCCTGGTCCTTTCTAATGTGCCCCCTCCCTCCAGAATGCTGCAACGTCATGATGTTTGGAAGAGGGGACTGTTGTGCCAAAATGGGGTTAGGCCACAGGGGCAAAGCAAGTAGGAAGTAGGACAAAGGACTTTCCAAACCCTTTCTGAGGTGGCCATTCCCAACTCAGAGCATTGTGACATCACAGAGCTTCGAAGGGGTAGTGGCAGGCCAAATCCTATCAGCATAATCCTCCAGCTCTTTAGCAGCAGTGCTACCTCTCAGCACGGAGATGAGTCCTATTCACTTCAATAGGACTTGTTCAGGCACTAATGGACACCAACAAAGCCAAGCAGCTGGAGGATGGTATGGTAGCCTATAATAAGCAGAAACGGAAGGTTTCAATGCCACCCTGTGCAGCTCCATTGGAGTAAATCTCTGACTGATATGCACATTGTTGGATAGTTTATCTGCAGAGAAAAAATGTACACTGATCATGCATGATATTGATGTCAGGCCTTTGGAAATCATATTTCTCAGTCTCTTTCATTTAATCTCCTAGCAAGATGTGCTTAGGCATAATCATGGGTTGTAAAATGTACTTTGTTACAGCTAACAAACTGCAGTGTAATTGGCTGTAAGGGCTTTTCAACTCTAATTAAAATTGGCATGTCTCTGCGGTAGATTCTAAACTTCTCTCAGTTCTGCATCCAGCAAGGGCAGAGATGTACTATTCTTTCTGAAGTGTTAACTAATCCTTCATTTCGTTTTATTTTCATTTTGTTTATCAGTAGGACTTTCTGTTGAATGGTGGACATAGACCTTCACTGGTTCTTAGTTCCCATGAGCTAGTTTCTCCATTGTTATATATAAGCAAGTGCATATTTTTAACATAAACCAATGTATGTTTTGAAGCTCTAATGTGTTATATCTATCACTCGGGTGTAAAAAGAGTAGCTGATATGGGCCTGGAGATACAGTTTCAGAGTTGCCAGACTCATATGTTCACAAATCATGAGTCAACAGACTCCTTTCCCATGAGACTTGTAAAAATGAATTTGGTGTCCTTTTTTTAAAATGAGTTTTTAGGGGACTCTTCAGTAATATTTTCAAGTTGTAATAGCAGAATCCTAGGGTGTTTTAGACATGTGCCTTCCCACCCATTACCCACCAGTCACCCATCATGCATGTTGCAGGGCTGCATTGGCACCCCATGCAGCCCCGCAACATGCATGATAGGTGGGTGATCGGTGGGTCATAGGTGGGGAGGTGCTTGTTGAAACACACCTATAGGATCTTGGAGTTGAATGACCCTTGAGGTTCCTTCCAAGTTGAACCTTCTGTTTGGAGGCGGGATGAATACAGCTACAACATCCCCAACACATGGCTGTCCAGCCTCTTTTTGAAAATGCCCATCGATGGAGCCTACAACCCAACCCTCCCCTGATCCAGCCATTTCTTCTATTGCTGAACAACTCTTACTCTTAGGAGGTTTTCTCTGATATTTAACAAAATCTACCTTCCTATAGCTTGAACCCATTGTTTCTAGTCTTGCCCTCTGTAGCGATGCAGAACAGTTCCTTGCCATCTTCTTGCAAATGCAGTCCTGCAACATGCATAAGAAACATTAAAGTGGAGTTAAGTGCACGTCTGTTTTTACCCAATGTTTCTGTTAGGGCCTTTTTAAACAGACTGGGGGCCCCATGGGTGCATGGGGGTGGGGTGCGGCACAGTGGGTAGAGATGGGGGTGGGGCCGTTCCCATGGGCGCACACCCATCTCCATGCATGGAGGCACCTCTATTTTCCCCAGTGACTCCAGGCGTGGGTGGAGACGGCTAGAGCGTGGGCGTGCGCACGTACCTCCACCCATCCGCCATGGAATTCCCACAGGTGCCCTCTACCCATCTCCACGCAGCAAAACTGCATGGAGATGGGTGGAGCCATCTCGTGTGAAAAGGCCCTATAGGTAGCCTAAGATCGCATTAGCCTTTTTTGCAGCCACATCACATTGCTGATCCATGGTCAGTTTGTGCTCAGCCACAAACTGAGCCATGAGATCTAGAACAGCAGTTCCTAAACTTTAGGCTGTGTAACCCCAATTTGAGACTGAAATTTGGCAGGCAGGAATAAGAGTTGGGGAGGTTTGTTTAGGATGAGGGATTATGACTGGATTTATTTTAAAAAGCACACTAAAATCAATTTATGTTTTTATGTATTGTAACCTTCCCTGAGCCTTGGGATAAGGCAGGATAAAAAAATCAAATAAATACATTGAAGCTAGATGGAAACAAAGCTATGTAAAATATCAACTGGGATTGTGGCCCCCCACCCACAGATGGTGTAAACCTACTTGTAGTCCTGACCCACAATTTGGGAATTTCTTTGCTAGGAATTTCCTTTTTTAAAAACTGCAAGTTGCAATTCTCATGGTTTCAGCAGCTGAAGCTCTTGGAAAACCTCTTGGATTATAGGACATCATAAAACGGTGAGATCTTGCAAGCCAGCAAATTAGCAAAAGTGTGAGTGAAGGGATGACTTTCCCATCACTGCTGCTACATCTGATGACACCCTTGGTCTTGTCTCAGGCTTGCTCCTTGTTCCAGTCATTGTCCATCGCCTCCTATCTTCCTTCAGCCTCACCCTGATACTGCCTGGCTATGTTTAACTACCCGGTCCATGACTCAGCTCTGTTTCCCTACTTATAACTAGCTTTGACCTACTGGCTCCTGTTTCAGCATCTGACCTCCTGGCTACTGACTGTGCTTGTTTCTTCAGCTCCTGTTTCTGCATCTGATAATACAGTTGCTGATTCAGCTTGTTTCTTTAATGCTTGATTCAGCTTCAACTCCCAGGCCCCTGGTTTGGCATCTGATCACCTGGCTACTGACTTGGCTTGTTCCCAACTTCTGCTACCAGCTCTGTCCCGCTGGACTGTGCCTCTGCCCCAGCTGCTGGCCTTGCCTCCAGCCAGATCCTGACGTATCTGTCTGCATTCCAGCTCATGCAGGACATTCCCTTTATTTAGGAATCCTACCACATGATTATGAATGAAAACAAGGATGTTCACTGTTTGCAGGAAAGACTTTCTTGATGTTAGGAAACCTAAACCATTAGTGCTTGAGCACGGAAGGACAATACATTAACTTTTAGAAAACTGCTTTCTATCTTTGTGATATTGTTTGTTTTAATTATTTAAGCAGTTTATAACTAAAGTATTCATCACCCCAAGCGAAGCACTATTTGAACTACTGGGGCCTGATTCATGAAGAGAGGTGACCATGCACCTGAGATCAGAATCTGTTCCATTAATTTTTTTCTATATGTTGCTGGAATAGAGCCAGTTGGTTTCACTCTATGATCCCACAGAGGATAATGCCAGAACTGCCATCCAAATTGAAGTCTGTCTGTAACAAGTTGGTATGAGCTGTGGTTGCTATTTCTTCCTTCTGGGCTATGATCTTTCTCTCAGTTTGTAACAATGAGCCTCTGCATTTGTTGTTTTGTTAACCATTTGGTGTCTCAATGATACTCTGTAGACTGTCCAATTTTAAAAATTAAGTTTTGCTTCTGTACCCCTGGTTGTTTCAAGTGAGTGATAGAATCATATGTTCATACGGTCGTTTCTACTCTTTATGGAGAATTTACTAAGTTAGTAGGATCTAGATAGCTTTTCAGATTTTATTTATTTATTTATTTAATTAGATTTCTGTGCCGCCCCTCCTGCTACTGCAGCTCAGGGTGGCTCACAACACAGTATAAAATACAATCACCTATAAAGCTCTTCACAACCTTGCTCCCCCCTAGCTCTCTGCACTAAGTAATTTCCCTCCGTACTCCAGTCCGTGAACTCTGCTCCTCCTCTGTCCCCTCTCTCGCCCTCCCACGCCTCCCTTGCTCCCCTAACCGCCTTCGTCCCTTCTCCCTAGCTGCCCCCCACTCCTGGAACTCCCTACCTACCCACATCCACCTTGTCCCCTTCCTTCGTAGCTTCAGATCCCTCCTCAAGACGCACCTCTTCCGCTCTGCCCTCCCTGACTTCTTGCTCCCCTCACCTAACTCCTGTGGATACCTACCATCCAGTACAGTCTGTTACCTGAGGTCTGTGTGCTCATATCCTCACCACACAGACCAGCCAGCCATCATTCTTGATGTAACCAAGCCAAGTGTGTGCACCTGGGACCTTGCATTCTTGTGAATGTTACACTCCTTGTCTCTCCCTCTGTTCCCCTTCCTTCGTCTCTCCTCCCACTCTCCCCGTCTCTCAGATTGTAAGCCCTAGGGCAGGGACCGTGTCTATTCAATTACTTTGTAAAGCACCAGGTACATTGCTTGTGCTATATAAATGCTTGCTAATAATAATAATTAATACAATAATTAATATAAAACATCAAAATAAACACATTACTAAAACATAATACAAAATAAAAACCTTCACGGTGAAGTTAACCTCCCCATCTTCCCTTCCCTTCCCACCCCCCCCATCACCCTTGCCAAAAACCTGGCGGAACACTATCAAAAGCCAGGTCTTACACCATCTATGGAAAGGGGACGATGTGGGGCCAGGTAGATCTCTGTCAGGAGGGAGTTCCATAGTCTCTGTGTAGCCACTGAGAATTCCCTCCTCATTGTCATCACCTGGGAAACCCCGAGGAGGGCACCACCGGCTGATCCAGGATCCGGGGGGTGAGGTGATCCTGCAGGTAAGTGGGGTCCAGGCCATAAATGTCAAAAACAACACCTTGAATTGGACCCATAAGACTATAGGCAGCCAGTGAAGAGATAGGAGCACCAGTGTAATGTGCTCGTGGTGGCCCATCCCCGTAAGGAGGAGGGCCGCCGCATTCTGCACTAGCTCTGCACTAGCTGCAGTCTCCGAACCATTACCAAGGGTAGTCCCACATAAAGCAGGTTGCAGTAGTCCACTGTTGAGGTGATGAAAGCATGGATGATGGTAGCTAGGTCAGAGTAAAAAATATATGGCTAAAGCTTTCGTACCAGATGTAACTGGTGGAATGCGCCCCTCACCACAGCTGCCACCTGGACATCCAGGTGAAGCTGCAAGTCGAGGAGCACACCCAGACTCCAAACCTGAGGGACCAGCAGGGGACAGACCCCAGTGCCATCACTCCCTCAGCCCCTTCCACCAGCTTCATCTCCGTCTTGTCAGGATTCAGCTTCAGACAGCTCACCCTCATCCAATCCCCCACAGCTGTCCAACACCGTGTAAGGACCAAGACTGCCAGGCCAGGGTCTGTTGAAAAAGAGAGGTAGAGTTGGGTGTCATCAGCATACTGATGACACCACACACCATACCCTCGGATGACCTTGCTCAAAGGCTGCGTATACATGTTGAACAGGAGGCGGGGCAAAATAGAACCTTGTGGGACTCCACACGTGAAGTCCCAGGGAGAAAATGAACAATCACCCAGGACCACATGCTGAGTTCTCCCGGCCAGGAAGGATTGGAAACATTTGAGAACAGGCCCACCCACCTGCAAGCGAGCCACAAACATCTCATGGTCAATGGTATCAAATGCATCCAAGAGATCTAACAGGATCAACAGGGTCGACCAACACTGGTCCAGCTCATGGTAGAGATCGTCGACCAAGGTCACAAGTGCAGTCTCAGTACCAATATTGCACCAATCAGCATTGCATCTGTGCATGTAAAAGAAAGATAAACTAGATTATTTCCTTGTGAAAGAGTTCCTAACAGTCAAATGTTCTGGGCTAGGGTTGGTGGTTGGTTGTTACTTTTTAAGAGATTTTAATAATCTTCTGCCTCCCAGCACTCTTCTCTGAATTGTGGGTTATTTCAAATTACTTTTCACACGTGCATGAGAAACAAGCCCCCCTCCCCCGGATGTTGCTCATCTGTCTTCATGGAGGAAGAAAAGCCTCTGTTCTTCCCCCACATCTATTTAAACTCGGCATCTAAGTCCTGGTGGATGAACTCTGAGAACTATATTGCAGGCAATATCATTCCAGCAAAGGAAAAGTGAAAATTGCACACTCCATCTAACTGTTCCTCTGTCACTTAGACAGGTCCATCAACTTCCCTAATTTGAGACTCTGAAAATGTTTCCCAGGCATGGAAGAAAGAGTGGCTGTAATACAGGACCATGAGGATGAGAGAAGATCAACATTGGGGGAAATAATGGAATACTCAGTGCTCAGGTGCACAAAACCCTCTCCCTTGCAAAACAAACAAAAGCTCTGCTCCTGCAAACAGTTACAAGTTTGAGTAGTCCTACTCCGTTAATTGAATAAAAGTAAGTGTATGTGTAAATTAGGAATGAGAGAACCTGGAGAAGTCTGTGGATCTGTGATATGTTTAGGACATTAACATGCACAAAGCGTATGCACGTAGGGAAAAATAATCCAAACTATGCATACATAATGCTGGGTACTAAGATAGGAGTTACCACTCAGAAAAAGGATGTGGGGGTGGTTGTGGACAATACATGAAATCCACAGCGCAGTGTGCAGCAGCAGTCAAAAAAGCAAACAATGTTAGGAATTATTCGGAAGGGGATAGAGAATAAAACTAAGGAGGTCATAATGCCTCTATACAAATCAATGGTGCAACCGCACCTTGAATATTGTGTGCAGTTCTGGTTGCCCCATCTCAAAAAAGACATAGCGGGACTAGAAAAGGTACAGAGAAGGGCAACAAAAATGATCAAGGGCATGGAAGGGCCTTTCCCGTACTCATACGGGAGTATGAGGCGAGTCTTGGTAGGTTGGGGCTCTTCAGTTTGGAGAAGAGACGACTGAGAGGAGATATGATAGAGGTCTATAAAATCATGAATGGGGTGGAACTAATAAACAAGGAGCAGTTATTTACCCTCTCAGGTAGTACTAGAACAAGGATACACTCCATGAAACTCATGGGTGGCAAGTTTAAAACAAATAAAATAAAATATTTTTTCACTCAGCGTATAATTGGGTTGTGCAATCGACTTCCAGAGGCTGTGGTAAGGGCCAGTAATATAGCTGAGTTTAAAAGAGGTTTGGACAAGTTTCTGAAAGATAGGTCCATTAGCAGCTATTAGCCAGACAGGATCAGGGAACATGACAGGAGCTGGGGGGAAACAATGGGGAATGGATCCCCCCATTGTGACCTGTTGGGTGCTTCTCTGAAGCCACCGTGATTGGCCACTGTCGGAGACAGGATGCTGGGCTAGATGGACCATTGGTCTGACCCAGTATGGCACTACCTATGTTCTTATACACATGCAGAGCATCTGTATATTCACAAATTCTTAAGCAGATCAGAGGCTTCAATGGTTCTACTTCCTAGAACCAAATTCTAGTAATCCAGATGCTCATAAAGGTCTGAAAATATTTTTTTCTACCCTAAACAAAAATATTCAGGGCTTTATTGCAGAATTATTGATTTGCTTCCAGGAACATGGTGGTGATCAAGTTATTAGTGAGGCAAGTTATAAAAAATGCTCCCAAGTGATTAATGAATAATTACCGTACATAACTCAACTGAGGAAATTGCCATCCAAGAAGGAAGAAGTAGAGCGTACTGGCAGAGGACTTTATGATTTGCCTGCATAAGATAACAGAGGAATTATTCTGGGGAGATTCAGTAGCTCATTCTTCTTGCAAATCAAGTGTCAGAATTAATGATTCAAACAGCAAATCTTAGAGACACCAAATTTCCATACAGAGGATCTCTTTTATATGGAACTGGAATTATCCCAGTGCAAAATCTGTACTTAACAGTTACCATTTAACTAATTAACCCCATAATTATATGCACGGGTGCCTATGCATAATTAATATACCTATGCATATAAATGCCTCATCTGTACTTAGTACAATAATGGTTTTAAGGGAATGTGATTTGAAATATTTTCCTTATACTTATTGTGCTTAATCTATCAGTTTTTCAAAGAAGCTTGTACAAATTTAAACAGAAATTGAAGTTTTCTTTTTTTTGTATTTCAGTAACAAAAAAATTAGTGTAAAAACATTATTTTTAATGAATTAAAATTAATTATTTTTGACACTATCCTATTGACAGTTTGACACAACCCTATTTAACATTTTAATGGCTTCTTCTAATTGGAACAGTCCATTATGGTATAGTAATTCTATATGTTTCTTATGAAGTAAAATACTTGAGCAGGTCCCCTGTGGAGACTAGAACTGCCTTTTGTAGGACAGTCAGATCATTTTTACCCTGACCTTTTATAAACTTCTGCTCGCCTGGGTCATCAACGTGCCAAAAATAGGGGCGCAGCAGGTATTTGCTACCCGTGAGTAATATCTGCATTTTGGGGCATCCCCAATGCTATTGTTTCTGTTTTGGTTAAGGGGTGGTGATCATATTGTGCATGTGTGGTGAATTTTTTTAAAAATAAACATTTCTAGCTAAGAACTCCATACCTGGACTGAGATCTCAAACTCAAAATCATGAGTTTTACTCATGAGAAAAAAACTGAGCTGCTCATACAGCCCTAGTATTCAGCAGGGAGGGCGTCAGGGGAATGCCCTTCCTGGCCCCAGGACTCCCCCGGCCGGCCGGCCCCAACACTGAGGTGCTTAAAAAAAAAAAAAAAAAAGCGGCCGTGCATGCCATGGTGAATGTTCGGAGCCATCTCGAAGAACCTGGTTTAGAGGAACAACCTTCAGAAGGTTGCTGCTCTAAACCAGGTTCTTCAAGATGACTCCGCCTCTGAACATTCTCACCAGCTCTGTGTGTGTGTGTGTGTGTGTGTGTGTGTGTGTGTG
>QEPC01015175.1:40087-51902 GCA_003113815.1 Sphenodon punctatus | reverse complement strand
CCCTCCCCCGTGTGCCCCCACTCCCCCCCGTTACTGACTGCCTTTTTTGTTATGCAAAATTGTCAGTTTTCATGTTTATCCTGCAGGACAGTAGAATCACATTGTAATTAGAGCTATGCAAAGCTTTTTGCAACAAATGTAAAACCAGATTAAGCTTGGTGTTCATGTTTTATACCAATATTTAAGCCAGGCACATGCTATGGGTTAGAGATTTTTTAATAACCTGCAGCATGTTTTGAGCAAACCTGTGGTAAATTATGTCTTCAAAGGGAAACAACGATAAACATTGTGGTTTTGTGTTCTTATGATTCAATAACCACCCCAAACTTGTGGGTTTTACTTGAGATAGCACTGCGTCTAAGTGGGGTTTGAAGCCAAAGCTTAAAGTAAAGCTCAAGGGATATAGCAGCTTGCTTTCTACATTGATAAATAAACTAATAGTTCAATAATTCAAATCTCTTTTGGTATGATCTACTGGAAGCCAAAACCACTGAGTATCATACAATGCTGGCTGTAACATGGTGAATTGTTTCGATGCAAAATGAACAAATGAAAAATCTCATTTTGTAATGCTAAGTCCTAATATCAAGATGCCCACCCTAAATATTGAATGTTTTCATAGTTTTGTACTATGCAAGGATAGGGCTGAGATGAGAGCAAGTGTTCCTGTTCTGAAGGAAAATACTGACCTTTTCAGAGTGTCAGTAGTGCGTCAGTTTCCTGTGAATTTGTGCTTCTGACAAATTTTCCACTTTCTGGGACTTTTTGTCACTTTGTCATTTTTGTCATTTTCTGGGACGTTTACAACAATTTTACAGCAGTTTTATGGCACGTTTATGGCAATTTCCAGCATTTCCCTGCTGATTAGTCAGCAATTTTTCATCTCCACAGCCCCTGGGGGTGCACATAGGGCACACATGGGGCTTGGAAAGCTGGTAAGTTTCTGAATCTGATGGAAGCAGCATTTGCCTGAAATGAGAAATCTTGGCCTATGCAAGGGTGCTTTTAATTTTTGCACTGGTAACATTCTGATTACATATGGTATGTGAAATGAGGGGTATTTCCAAATGAGATGATAGCCTGCTGGAGTCTGTGTTCGGTCCATGCAGCCTCCACTCAGTCCCCACTCATGTTCAGTGTGTCCAACCAAATTAACAGGTAGCCCCTGTGTGTATTTCTTGTGCATTTGAGCAGCCCTCATTCATGTTCCACTCATAGGTTTAGCCTGGCAAACGTAATGGATGGGGGAGAGGTCCTTCCCCACCATGCTCAACCCACTAGTCCCACCTTCCCAGTATGCCATCCCCTGTCATGACACACAGCCAAGGTGAACTATGGGAAGAAGAAGTTGTCCCACCTGTTCTTTTCTTCTGGGATATTCTCACCTCAGCAGGCAGTCCTATGCCTACTATCCTCACCCACTCACGGGGGTTCATACCTGCAGCACTTGGGAGCTCAAAGTAACAATTTGTTATGCACAGAATGCTGAGTTTATTAGAACTGTATTAGTTGAAAATTTAGTTGACCACAACAGTACAAACACCTCTTACTGGCAACTAGCATACAATTGTAAAGACCGCTTGTGATACAAAAGACAAGATGGTACATGTTCCCTGGACTGTTAATGAGATGACAATGGCCCATTAAGTTCAAGGGAGTATAGCCCCTAGCAGTCTCTTACTAATGGCTATTCAGTACTAATGACTATTTAGACAATGCAATCAGAAGCCAGTCACATGTTTTCCTATACCTCCTCCAGCAGCACTTGATGACTGGAAGTAGCCTTAAACCTTTAGCTATGCACACAACTCTGAGTGTATGGAGAAAATCACATACTTTATTGAGCACCTATAGTGATCACTGAAGGTGAGAGCAAAAATTCTAAGTGAAAACAATCAGTCTTTCCATGTTGTCTCCACTCAGTTCCTGGATCACATTGATATACAGACAGCAGAGCTGGTGCAAAATTTTTTACTGGAGCCCGAGCAGCTGGGCTGCTTGCAGTGCCCCATAGCCCCACAGAGCACAAGAGTTGTGGGGTTCCTCATACCAAATGCAGGGAGCTGGGGAGGAGAGCAGAGCTGAGACAGTGCCCCAAGAAGGGCACTGTCCCGTTACCACAAGGAAAAAGATGAGGACCGACCCCAAAGGGGTCCTATACTGGATAGCAAGGTATTTTCTGGCACTTATCTAACACAGGAGCATCTAAAGTAAGCTACAGCACAAGAACTGCTCCCATGGATGAACCCCGCAGAGATCGAAGAACAAGACTTCCAAAAATGACAAGGACACATCGTGGTTCCCCCCTCCTGTCGGCCCCAAATCCTTTGGGCACACCACAATGCCCCTTTGGCAGGGCATCCCAGCCGCGATCGTACCTATAAGATAATTCACCGCTTCTTCTGGTGGTCCTCACTCGCACAAGGCATTCACAACTATGTAAGCAACTGTGCTATGTGTGCCCGTATGAAAATCCTAAGATGCGCACCCCAAGGGCCTCTACAAATTACCAAACCACCCGAAGGGCCCTGGCAGCATATAGGCATCGACTTCATCGTCTAACTTCCCCCATCTCGCAGCTACAATACAGTGTGTGTTGTGGTGGACCATTTTACCAAAATGACCCAGTTTATTGCCTGCAAGGGACTACCCACTGCACATCGAACCACGTTACTATTTATCTGCCATATAGTTTGCTTGCACGGGTGGTCAGTGGAAATAATAAGTGACAGAGGCTCGCAGTTTGTATCCCACTTCTGACGAGCTCTTTTTAAGGCGCTTCATGTTCAGCTGAGCCCCACTACCGCCTACCATCCCCAAGCCAATGGGCAAGTGGAGTGAGTAACTCAGGACTTTGAACAATACTTAGGTTGTTATGTTAATTATCTTCAGGATGACTGATATACATGGCTCCCCCTTGCAGAATTTGCATACAATAAAGCTCCCAGTGCCTCCTTGGGTACTCTGTGGACTTTTTGTGTCCTATGGATACCATCTTCAGATCAGAACTCCGGACCTTTCTGCTATACAAGTCCTGGCCGCCGGGGGTCTTTTACAGCATCTCCAACGAGCCCACCACCATGCTAAACTCACTCTAAATGAATCTTTGGAGCATTATAAAAAAATGCTGACAAACATCGTCATCCTTCAGAACTCCTGCAACCGGGGGATTATGTCTGACTCGATCGATGGCACTACCCTTCCACACGGCCATCGTCAAAATTAGATGCTAAATTCATAGGACCATACCCTATCCTCAAGCAGATTAATGAGGTCACTTATAAGCTGCAACTGTCTGCACGCCTACACATCCATCCGACCTTTCATGTCTCCCTCCTGAAAAAGGCGTCCGCGCCCCCCCCCGCCGTGCCTCCATGCCCATCCGATATGCTGAGCGCCACAGCAGAGACTACCTAAGAAGACCGCACGATATTGGACTCTAAATTGCACTGGGGTCATCTGTACTATTTGCTAGACTGGGTCGGCTATGGCCCCAACGACCGCTCCTGGGAGCCTGCTTCGTCGGTCTCAGCACCCCGATTGCTCTGCCTCTTTCACTGCCGTCACCCGGAGAATGTATTGCTGGCAGGTGCCATACCACAGAGTACCCACTCATGGCCATGCACAGAGCGCTTGCCAAAAATCCAGGCAGCCTGCAATGCCCAGCCACATAAGGGTTCCAGACACCAAGCCCTGGCAGGACCTCTGCTGCTGCTCCGCCGATTCCTGGCAGCCTGCAATGCCTGGTCAAGTAGGGGTGCCATGCCAGCCACCAAGCCCCAAGCCTTCCTGACCTCCTCTTCTTCTGCTGCTGCTGCTGCTGCCTCTAGGTCTCAGACGGCCAGCCATAGTCCCATGGGCACCTCCAGTGGCCAAGCCTGCCTGCCCAGGCAACCCGGGGTACCAAGCCCCAAGCCTTCCCGGTGTCTGATGCTGCTGCTGTGTCTCCAAAAGCCTGACATGCCCCACGGGCACCCCTGGAGTGCCCCAAGCCTCCAGGCAGCCAAATTTTCTAACATTCAGAGGTGAGTCTGAACTCCGCGGGACCGAACGCACAAACCCGAACTAAGTTTTCAGGCCAAATGGCTGAACATCTGAATCCCGTTCTGTTCGCACATCCCTAGTTTGCACAGTGTCTGGACTCCATCGTACATACACAGAACCCCATTGTGTGCATGTGCCACCCCATCAGCACTTAGACTACTTTTGAAGATGAATCTGACAGCCCATCTGACTCCTGACCAGCACCGGGATGGCATACCTTCCCTCCCCCCCCCCCCATTCCATGCAATTCCCCACCAGACAGCTTTTCCCTGTGTGGTCCCTATTAACATTTTCAGGGGGCTGGCTGCAGCCCTGAAGCTCTGCCTTTTCCTATTTATTTGCGTCAGTTGCTGCTGTTAGGTATGAAATAAGCATTTCATAGTGAATGCAGTTTCTGTCAGAAAAGGGACACTCTCACTTTTATTCACACAATGGAGAAACTAACTGGCTTTTTGGTTATTTTTCGCTAGTTGAACACAACATGAACTGAGCTGGTACCAACTAGGCTTAGTAGCTTATGCTTTATATACCAGCTAAGCGACACAAAAGTGCTGGAAATTGATGCCTTAGTGCCAGAAATTGACGCAAACGGAAAGTCCCCCAAAATTCCAGACAGGCCTGAAAAATCACAGAAAGTGTCAGAAAGTGATTTAAAACAGAAAATTGTCAGCACCAATAGCAGAAGTGTGGAATTGCTGACCAGTTGAGAAATACTGACGAACAATTGAAGGGGCTCCAAAAATGTTTGTATTTCCTGATGGGAAGGGAACACTTGCTCTCATCTCAGTACTAGCTGTTGTGTCTCAAGAAGTAGCACTCTGCTCCCCAGGGCTCTTCTGGACACCTCTGAACACAGTAAAGAACACCCCCCCCCCACATAATTAGGTAGCAATAAAAAGAAGCCTTTATCATACAGGCATGTAAACTACTACTACTACTGCTATTCATTTCTATACCACTACTAGGCATACACAATGCTTTACGGTCACAGATTTTTAAAGACAGGTCCCTGTCCAGAGGGCTTACAATCTAAGATGGACAAGGATGAGGGGAGCATACAGGGAAAGAGAGATACATGCACATATTCCCATTTTACAGATGGAGAACTGAGGCTGAGAGAGATTGTGACTTGACCAAGACCACTGAGCGAGTTCATTGGCTAGAGTGAGATTTGAATCCTTGTCTCCCGGTCCACATCCAGCACTTTATTCACTACACCACACTGGCACTCAAACACAGCCCCCTTACAACCTTAGGCCTATCCTAGGTAATATCTGGCTCAATGCATGTTGGACCTTATGTTTTGCATTGGCCTGGAAATGGGGTTCCCAGTTATTGGGGGTGTCATCATGACACCATTGTCATTGTCGGACCATTGCCTTTTGAAGGACCAGATCCCTGCCCTCCTTTACCTCTGTTGGGGTGGTGGACCAGTCTGGATGATCTGCCCCCGGAGACTAATGGATCCAATTGGATTCAGAACTCCCTGGAGGATTTGCCTGCTGACCTTAATGGCCTCCCTGTCAATGCCTTGGTTGATCTGTGGTATGACATTTTGACCTGGGCTATTGACATGGTGGCACTCAGGCATTCGTTCCCTCCACAGTGGCAGCACAGGTCTCCCTGGTATACAGAGAATCTGAGGCTGCTAAAGTGTGAGAGGGTAGGTGTTTAGAGGTGCAGGTGACACTGGACTTGTGACAAAGCCCATTGACTGTGGCATAGATTGTTTCTGAAGGACTATACCGTGACTGTAGCAGCGATGAAGAAAGCTTTCTTCATGGCTGCCCTAGTGTCTGCAAAGTGCCATCCAGTGGAGCTTTTCCAGGTGGTGAATAGCTTATTAAATCCTGGGTGTCTCCACACAGAGTTAGAGTTGTTGGCTGTCCGCTGTGATGATTTTGCTACCTACTTTGCAGACAAATTCGTTCACATTTGGCTTGACTTGGGCATTGCTGGTTTGAGGGCAGAGTCAGAATTTGGGGTTCAGGAGGTCAATGTTTGTTGGGTTTATTTGGATCAGCTACTGTTAATCTCACCTACAAATGCGGAGGATGTGCTTGGAGGGGTGCTGGCGACCAGTAGTGAATTAGATCCATGCCCATTCTGGCTGGTGAAATCTAGCTGCAAAACTGAAATTCCCTTCATGTAGGGCTGCACTTGAAGACTTTTCAGAGCTGCAGTTGGTGCAGAAGGTGCCTGGCGGTACCCTTCCTTCTGTCAGGAACAGGTAGGGTGGAAGCGGCAGCAGCTGTTACTGTGCTGCCATTCGGAGAACTCGGCACTTAATGTGTCTTGCTGCCAACCTCCCCTCGATATTTCTGTGATTCTGCATTATCTGCTGCCAGGATCTTCAGAAGCAGCATGTCTGTAATCTGTGAACACAAGCGATTTTATGCCGCCTTCTGTCATTGAGCGTGAGTCCCTGACAGCACCGTGATGCTGAATAATAGATCAATGAATGAATGAACTTAGGGTGACTCTGACTACCTGCTTCAGAGTCCACTGCAGGGGCGTAGCATTTGTGCCCATGCCCTGCCCTGGGAGGGGGCCGTCAGCAATCAGGGCCAGCCCCTGGCATATGCGGCATCCACGGGAGATGGGAGCCCTGCTCCTGAATCCCGGAGGAGTCTCTCTTGCACCACCAGCACTGCCTTTTTAAACAACTCAGTTGTAGCCCCGCAGCGCTGCTACACATTCCCCCCCCTGTCCCCTCCTTCGCAGTGAAAGTGGCTGCTTTGTAAACAAAGTTCTTCTTCAAGGGGCTCCTTCCATTCTCACTTGTGTGCCCTTCTCTTACCAGCATATATCAAGCTCATGAGCTTAAAAAAACCACCATGTGACATCCACCCCCACCACCACCCTATATAAGCTACCTAAACCCAACACCATTCCTTCCAACCCTAAGCCACAGCCTGGGAGGGGGGCAGCAGGCAGGGGACAGCCTGCTCTGGGGGGGTCCACTCTCCCTTCTCCATCCCCTTGCTCAGCATCAGGAGCCAGGCGCTTGCTCACTGCTGCTGGGGCCGGGGACCCCTGCACTCTAAACCGGACAGAGGAGTCCCTGCTCTTCTGTGAAATCACGTGTGCATTAGGGTGCCAAGGACAAATTCTTCCCCTTTGCTGGGATTGCTCTCTGCCTCATTGTAGCTGCTCTGCACCCCCATTTCTCTCTATGGGGCAATCACAAAGGGAAGAGGGAGGATCTGTCCATCCTTCTAACAGAGACAGCACTGAACAACCAACCCTCCCCCAGCTGAATGGACCCCCCCCCCAGAGTAGGCTGCCCCCTGCCTGATGTCCCCCTCCCAAGCTATAGATCCAACCTGCATGGAGTGCCATTTTGTTAGAAAATTCCCCCACCGCCTCTTTCTAGGCTTGATACTCTCCCATTTGTGAGAATGGGAGGAGCCACTCGAAGGAGAACAGGAGATTGCTGCCTTGTAAACAAGGTTTTTTAAGATGGCTCCAGACATTCTCACAAGCACCCACCCTTCCGACCCTGCATGGAATTTTCTTCCTAATTGCTTAGGGTTGGAAGGAGCTGTGTTCGGTTTAAGTACCTTATATAGGGTGGGAGCATGTGAACATCATGGTTTTTTTTTTGGTTTTTTTTTAAGCTAGTGAGCTTGGTATATGCCAGTAAGAGAAGGGTGCACAAGTGAGAATGGAAGGAGCCCCTTGAAGAAGAACTTTGTTTACAAGGTAGCAACTTCCCCTGCGCCACGGTGGCTATGCCCCTGGCTGCTGTGAGAATCACAAAGCTACCACGCTTAAGGGAAAGGGGAAACAGTGGCAAACCTGCCGCTTCTGCATGAAATCTACAGTGGCGAAAATACCACGGCAGCAACTGCGGAAAGCCACAAGTGCAAGGCGTGAAAATCACTTCCTTTCTAACTGTTCTGCTTGGCGCGGAAGAGCACTTTCTGCTGCTTAATGCTGCCTCACCGGTACGGCATTTCAGCCCTAGGGACAGGTCTCCAGGAGCACATTACGCCGGTGCTCGAGAGCCTGCTCTGGCTACTGATCGTTTTCCAGGCACGCTTCAAAGTGCTAGTTTGAACCTATAAAGCCCTAAATGGCTTGGGCCCCAGGTATCCGAAAGACTGCCTTTTTCCTATGTCCCATCATGGCCTCTGAGGTTGGATGAAGGCACCCTCTTGCAGGTGCCAACTGCCCATGAAGTTGTTATAAACTTATAATGAGGACATACTGGGGGAGCGTTCTCAGTTGCTGCCCCAAAAGTATGGAGCTCCCTCCCCATGGAGGTCCACTTAAGCCCAAGCCTGTTCATATTCTGGAGGAGATGTGAGACTTTTTTATTTGGCCAGGTGTTTGGCAGGAATAGGGTTGGGTGGGTGTGGGAAGCGATTTGGGATGGGGATTGATAGATGGTGGGGTGGGTGGGATGATGTTGGGATTTTAGCAGATTTTAATTTATTTTATATTTTTAATAGTGCTGAAACTCAGCACTGGAAATTATTCAGTTTTTACCAAGTGCATTGGTATTCAACTCAGTTTTACTAAGTACCAAATAACCAAGGAATTGGCTGCTCAGTTTTACCAAGTACCGAGGAATTAGCCCGGTACTAGGTCCAGTACTCAGTACTTGAATAAATCCTTTGATGAGCAACATATAGGGGTTTTCCTGGTCCTATATAAGGGAACTCAGTACTTGGAAAATACTTTTATTTTACCAAGTATTTTACTGTCTGTTTGGTTGCGTTACCGAGGACTGGTTGAACACTTGGAGCCAATCCTCAGAAACATGGAAATACTCGTGATTTTTTTTTTTTTTTTACTATTCTGTGCAGCTCTAATTTTTAATGTTGTTAGCTGCTCTTACTCTGCAGAGATGGACAGGGTAAAAATGTAAATAAAATAAAAAATGATAAAATTTGGCATACGCTGGGAGTTTAAGGTGCCAGTGAGAGCGACAGTGGAGAGAGGGGTATGTGATACCTAGCATTTTAGATGAAGCCAAGTTTTGTCTATTAACAATGTAACAAACAGAAGTACAACTACATTTTAACAAACCCTGAAATCAGATTGCGGTCTGGCTGGGGTAAGTCCCTGCAGGATCAGACCCCTTTGGTCCCTTTTTGTTAGGGACGTGGCTTTCAAAGTCACTCTCTCATGGGAAATTCAGTTTCAAAGCCACTCACTTTAGGAAATTAGTCCAGTCTTTATTTCATACACAGTTCCCAAGTGTAACAGCCAGAACCCACAGCCTATCTTCTCAGGCCAGGCAACCAGTCTCTGGCTCTTACATAGTCTCTATTCAGTAGTCTGTGCACAGCGCAAACTCCTCACTAACACCAGGATTTAGCAACAGCCTAGATTTGAAGTGTTAAAGGAGAGGGAGGAGTCAAAGATGAATCGCTGGCTACACACCTGAAGGAGTAGAGGAAGATGAGGGTTTAGGTGTTGGGCATATTAAGCTTGAGCTGGCAGCGAGACATCCAAGCAGAGATGTCAGAGAGACAGTCAGCGGTATGAGACTGGATGGAGGAGGAGAGCAAGGGAGTGGAGAGACAGAGTTGCGTGTCATCTTCATACATTGCCTGGCTGTCATTCTGAGCCATGGTGACAGTGATGTAAAGGCTGTGGGAGGCACTCCAGAGAAGGCAATGGCTTTGAAAGAAAAAGTGTTTTGCATGTACTGAAAATCAAGACAAGCTCGGACAATGCATAGTTGAACTTGGTGCACGTTGGGCTTTTGCTAAGGCAACAGTGAGAGCAAGAGTGGAGGGAGATGGGCAGGGAGTAGTTGCTCCTTGGAATGCTCTAGGCTTTACCCCCACTACTCTATGGTGCTGGTGGATCTGGACACGAGGAAGCTGTACGCAACCTAATAGATGAGAATGGTCACACATTAGCCCAGATTTAACTGTTGTAAAAATATTGTAAAATTCTCTGAAAGGACAGAAAGTGACAAAAATGATTTTAAAAATCCCCCAAAGTGATGAGAGTGATGAAAGTGTCCAGAAAATGACTAAAACATTTTAGAAATTAATGAAAAGTGATGAAATTGAAAGAAATTACAGAAGCGCAGAATTACCAGAAACCGGTGATGTACCGACAGACACTCGCAAGCGCTTCTGAAAGGTTGGCATTTACCTTTGGAATGGGAACACTTGGTCTCGTCTCTGCCTCAGTGAGTGGCTTAAAATAATATACTAGTAGCTCCCAATCTTGTTTCACCATAAGTGACAAAGGAAGCTGCTTCAGTAAAGCTCCCACTGAATGGATTAAGTCCATCTTTTGTAAACCTTGGTGTCAGTGGCAATAGTAGTAGCTAAATAGATTATTCTGTGCAAATGGAAAACTTAGACTCTGCCTGTGCTACAATAATTGTCTGAAACGATTTTCAAATACAGTGCTTACAGAAAAGCTCTTTGTTGTAGATTGGAGTGGAAAAATTCTCATTTGAGTCATATGCCTGAATTAAACAAAGTAATGTTGTATCTGTCTATCTGTTTAGCACATCAAAGTTCATTAGACAGGCACTCACATTTCTACGAAGAAAGACTGTCATGCTTGTCTTCTTTAAGAACCTTCATAATTTCAGAATTTATTGAATTGTTACTTAGTAGTGTTGTAGCAACATCTGTTTAGGATATTGGTATTTCTATCCCAAATACTATTTCCAACATGGATTTTATATCAGAGTTACACAATCCTTTCTGATTTTCTCTTTGTGTAGTCAAGAAATCTCAATAGAAATCATAACTGGGAAAAAATATGTCGGATACCTTCTGGGCTGAGGCTGACCTTAAAAATATTTTGTCACTAATTTTTCTCTGTCCAATGCTTGTTTTGAGAGTCCTTTTACCAGTTTTATCTTTCAGTGGGAGGCTGCAGTTAATCATTGTCATCGTCATCGCCATCATCATCCTACTATAGTAAATCCTAGAGGCCACAACTGAGATCAAGGCTTCACTATACGAAACATAAAATAGTAAAAGACAGCCACTACTTCTGAGAGCTTTCAGTCTCAATAGACAACTCAGGGAAAGGGTGAAGGAGAAATGGAGGCAAACCTGAAGTGACACTGTGACCAAGATCACAAAGGCATGCCTGATAAAGATCCAGCAACAGAACTTACATCTCCTGACTTGAGAAAGTCTTCTTATTGGACCGCGTTGTCACACTTCGGAGAGATTCTAACTTGCTGGTTTGATTTGGATATGAAGAGGATTATTCATACAGAACGTAAACACTTTCACAAACACTGAGGGAGTGCTGGGTTCTTCAATGACAGCCACACAGTCAATGATAGCGAATAATTCATGGAGCCGAGGGAGAGACATGAATATGTGAAGTTGGAGGATGTTCTAGGGCAAATTGACAAACAGAATACTAACAAGTCACCAGGGCCAGATGGCATTCACCCCAGAGTTCTGAAGGAACTCAAATATGAAATTGCAGACCTACTGTTAGTAATTTGTAACCTGTCACTAAAATCTGCCACTGTACCCGAGGACTGGAGGGTGGCAAATGCAACCCTGATATTTAAAAAGGGATCCAGAGTTGATCCTGAAACTACAGACCAGTAAGCTTGATGTCTGTGCTGGGCAAAATGGTGGAAACCATCATTAAGGACAGAATTACAGGGGATGTTGACAAACATGGTTTAATGGGGAAGAGTCAACATGAAGTTAGTAAAAGTAAGTCATGCCTCACTAACCTATTGGAATTCTTTGAGGGTGTAAATAAGCATGTGGACAAGGGAGACCCAGTAGATATAGTGTACCTGGATTTCCAGAAA
>QEPC01015165.1:13383-49750 GCA_003113815.1 Sphenodon punctatus | reverse complement strand
GTCCCGTCCAGACCCCCCAGGTCACGCAGCTGCCTCAATAGCAGCCCATGGTCCACGGTATCAAAAGCGGCCGAGAGATCTAGCAGGATGAGAAATGTTGAACATCCTGCGTCCATCTCCTGGTGAAGGTCATCCACCAAGGCCACCAACACCGTCTCAGTGCCATAGCCGGGGTGGAACCCAGATTGAAAAGGGTCTAGAAAACCGATGCCGTCCAGATGCACCTGGAGCTGGAGTGCCACCGCCCACTCAATAACCTTCCCTAAAAATTGTAAGACCTGGCTGTTCCACCAGGTGTTTGGCGAGGGAGAAGGGTGAGGGTGGGGGTGGTATGGGGTTTTCTGTCTCCTCATTTTTTATTGTTGTTTTTAATATTTAATGTTTTATATATTTTATTTTTATGGATGATTTTGTTAGCCACCCCGGGCTGCCAGTGGCAGGAAGGGTGGGGTAAAAATGTTCTAAATAAATAAATAAATAATCAGACAGCAGTCCATGGTCCACTGTGTCAAAAAGTGGCCAAGAGATCTAGCAAGACCAGAAGCGTTGAACGTCCTGTGTCCATCTCCTGGCGGAGATCGTCCACCAAGGCCACCAACACCGTCTCTGTACCATAGCTGGGGTGGAACCCCGATTGAAATGGGTCAAGGAAGCCGATGCTGTCATGACGAGCCTGGAGCTGTAGTGCCACCGCCCGTTCAATAACCTTCCCTAAAAAGGGAAGGTTAGAGATAGGTCGGTAGCTGGCAAGTGCGTCCACATTCAAAGATGGCTTCTTCAGCAGGGGGTGCACCATGGCCTCCTTGAGACCAGGGGGCAAACTCCCCTGCTGAAGGGATGCATTGATTACCCTCACCAGCACTGGCCCCAATGTCTCCCTGGAGGCTTTCACCAACCAGGACGGGCATGGATCTAATTCACAACTGGTGACTCTAACAGACCCCAGGACATCCACAGCATTGGTTGGTGTCACTTCCTGAAACAGCCCCAAAAGATGAACCAGACAGGGCCTCCACCACCTCGCACTCCATCTCTACTGTTCCTAATCCAGCGTCGAAGTTGCTCTGGATCTGAGCAATCTTGTCTGCAAAGTAGATGGCAAACTCCTCACAGAGTGCCTGGGACAAGTCCACGTCCGGGTGAAGGGAGGCTGGACTGACCAGCCCCCGCACCACCCGGAACAGCTCCACTGGATGCAACTTTGCAGACGCTATGAGGGCAGCAAAGAATTCTTTCTTTGCTGTCCTTACAGCCTCAACATAGGACCGCAAATGGGCCCTATGGAGAAGTCGGTCGGATTCAGAGTGAGCCCGATGCCAGGCTCGCTCTAGTCGCCTACCTGCCTGCTTCATACACCACAGCCCCTCAGTAAATCAAGGGACCCTGCGGTGACGAGACAGAGGTAGGAGATGTCTCGGGGCCACCCTGTCAATGGCCTCCCCGAGCAAGATGTTCCAAGCCCGGACGAGCGCATCAACAGAGTGGCCTTCAAGGCCTAAGGTTAAATGCCCCTGAGGTTCCATCAGCCTCCGGGGGTGGACCAACCTAACTGGTTCATTCCCCTTCTGGAGGTTGTGCGCTAAGAGACTGGCCTGTAGGAGGTAATAATCTGTCCATGACAAGGCCATGACCTTCACATCCCCCACTACCGGATCACCTGCCTCAAGGCCAGAACAGAACACCAGGTTGAGGATATGTTCACCCACATGAGTCGGGCAGTTCACAACTTGGGACAAGTCCATGGTTGCCATGGCGGCCATGAACTCTTGCTCCACTCCCACAAGGCCGGCATCGGCATGGGTATTGAAGTCCCCCAGGACCAAGGTCCTGGAGGAGTTCCGCACTACCATCGAGAATAGCTCTGCTAGAGCGGCAAGGGATGCTATGCTACTAATGCATCTGCAACAGTCTCTCTGTTATCAATGGAGATCAAAAGGGGAAGAGTGAGAGGACAGCTTGGGGAGGGGGCATGGAGATAAATTCAGCCTGGGACATATTAAGCTTGAGATGATGATAAGATATCTAAGCAGAGATCTCAGAGAGACTGATGCTGATGCAAGGCTGAATGGAAGCTGAATGGCCAACAACATACACGGGATTCTGGAAGCTGTGATTTTCAATTAATTTTCCCAGGGATACAGTTTAAAGTAAGGAAAGAAGACAGGAAAGAACAGCATCTTTGGGAACTCCAGCTGAGAGGAAAAGGGAGGTGGAGAGGGTACCAACAAGAGAAATAGTGAATTTTCTCTGTCTCCTCTGCCAAAACCCTTGCTCAAGCCCTGGTCATCTCACCTCGATTACTGTAACTGCCTTCTCCATCCAAAACTCTGCTGCCAGGTCCATCTACCTTGCCTGTCGCTTCAACCACCTGCAGCCCTTCCTCTCCTCTCTTCGCTGGCTCCCCCTTCCTGAATGAATCCTGCACAAGCTCCTAGTCTTCACCTATAAAGCTCTTTACAACCTTGCTTCTCCCTACCTCTCTGTGCTAATTTCCCTCCGTATTCCAGTCTGTGAACTCCGCTTCTCCTCTCTCCCCTCTCTCGCACTCCCACACCTCCCCCGTTTCCCTAACCACCTTCGTCCCTTCTCCCTAGCTGCCCCCCATGCCTGGAACTCCCTCCCTGCCCACATCCACCTTGCCCCCTCCCTTCGTACCTTCAAATCCCTCCTCAAGACCCACCTCTTCCGCTCTGCCCTCCCCGACTCCTCGCTCCCCTCACCTAACTCCTGCTGATACCCTCCATCCAGTACAATCTGTTACCTGAGGTCTGTGTACTCATATCCTCACCACATGGACCAGCCGAGCCATCATTCTCGATCTATCCAAGCCACGCGCGTGCACCTGGGACCTCGCATCCTCATGAATGTTACACTCCTTGTCTCTCCCTCTGTTCCCCTTCTTTCGTCCCACCCCATCCCCGCCCGCGTCTCTCAAATTGTATGCCCTAGGGCAGGGACCGTGTTCTATTCCATTACTTTGTAAAGCACCAGGTACATTGCTGGCACTATACAAATGCTTGATAATAATAATAATAATTAATAAAGAAGCAGTTAGATAGGAGGAGAACCAGTTGAGAACTCAGCTGCAGAAATCAAAGTAAAGAGAATCAAAGAGGAGAGAGTAGTCAACAGCATCAAAGGTGGCAGAAAGACTGAGCAAGACAAGATCCCAGCCCTGTCCATGGTGCCCAGATTCCTGATTGATTAGCTACCAGCTGGGATAGAAAGTTGTCTGGTAGCAACAGGAAGGAGGGTGGAACATTTTATCATTTCCCATTTCTGCCTGATCCCTGACTCTAAACTGTTTTGTACCCTGAATCCTGTGCCTGGGTCAGAGTCCAAACCTTGTATTCCTGTTCTTATACTCCTGTCCCAGCTCCTCACTCTGGCCCTGATCCTGACATTATTCCCAGCCCTGAATCTACCCACACTATGGACCTCCAACCCCATACAGTTGTGACCTGAAGGAACCCCACCGCCACTCTTAAAGAAAACAACAAAAGAGAAATAACACCTATGCCCACACTCACACACACCATGATGACACCTCACTTTCATATGCATGCACACATTGCTATGCTATCACCTACTCACCCTTGGGGAGGGCAGCGGCTCATTCTCCCTTCTCCTTCCTGACTGCAAGGAGCTAAGACAGAAACAACCCTCCCATTGAGGCTCCTCACTGAGCCTCAGTTGCCCTTGTGGCTCAGCTCTGGAGAAGGAATGAAGGTCTGGGGCTCACCACCTGAGCAATCTAAGGTGTGTTCAGCCACATTCAATCTCTTCCCCTCCCATACAGCCTGGAAGAAACAGAAATGGTTGGGGCTGTGCTCAGATTTCAGCTCCAGCAGCTCAAGCTGAATTGGCTGTGCAAAGACAGTCATCCGCAACTAGTGTAGCTGCTGATAAAACATATGGGCCCATTTGCCTAGGGCCCCACAGAACCTAGAGCTGCTAGTGGCCCTAGACAATTTCTGGTCTTTGTCTGTGCCGAGGGGGTGGGTCTAGGGAAGCTGTGCAAGGCTTGTGAGTGCAGGGCCATAGACAGTCACCTCACTCTCCTTGTCATAAGACCGATCTTGGGAACACTTCTGGGTGGGTGAGTAGGTAGGCGGGTGTGTGTGCATGTGTGTAAAGAAGAAAGCCCAAAGGCGAGTAGGGACTCAAAAGTTTCTAATAGATGCACCAGAAGGGGAAACGTGGTCCCTTTTATAACTGGAAGAAAAAATCAACTGACTTCCACTGAGCACTGCCTTACCTTAGGGAAGAAGGCTTCATTAGCTAAGCTGCCCTGACCAGAACTACTTGTTCCATTCAGTCTCTCTAACACGGGGATGGGTCATCGGGAGCATATAACACCTGTGCTCCGGACTCTGCACTGGTTGCCAATAGCGTGCCGAGCCAGATTCAAGGTATTGGTATTGATCTATAAGGCCCTTCACGGTCTTGGCCCCTCAGAGCTCAGGGACCACCTCGCCCTCCGCGCCCCAGAGTGGCTCCTTCAGTCTGCTGGGGGTGCCTTCCTGGAGGTCCCCCATGTTAAGCGGGGGACCTCCCACAATGGAGAGGGCATTCTCGGTGGCCGGGCCGCATCTTTGGAATTCTCTCCCAGAGGAAGCTTGCCTGGCCCCAAGCCTCCTTACATGTCAGCAGACTTGTAAAACCTGGCTGTTCGTCCAGGCCTTTGGAGAGGGTGGGTTAGGGTTTTTATTCTCCCTGCCCTTATTTTTTATTTTTCTTTATCCCTGGATGTTTTAATTGTGATGTTTTTATGAAAGAAATGGTTTTATAAATTTTAAGTGTACGTCACCCCGGGATGCCATAGGCATATGGGATGACTCATAAATGTAAGAAAATAAATAAATTAACAAATAAATAAATAAATAACAAATTTGCAGTGTTTTACCTGTAGATTTGTTTCAGAAAATGGCTCTACCAAAAAGCAATACCTTTTTCTTACACAAGGAGTAATTAAGCTGTGAAATTTGCTGTCACACAGTCTGACTAATGTCATTTTTACACAGACACCCCCCGCTGGATGTATGGTGTGTGTGTGTCCATGTGTATGCCAAGGTGGTGGTGGGGATGGGTGTCCACCCGTGCGAAGAGCACGGATGGTGGCTGGGGGTGCGTGCGCACTCCCATGCGACACCCACCTCCACCCATCTACACCCATCACCCACCCATGGAGCCATCTGGAAACCGGAGGAGGCTTCGTGGGTGGAGGTGGGAACAGGCGCGTACCCACCACCACCCTCTGTGGCAGCACACCCATTCCCCCATCCATCTGTGTAAAAAGGGCCTAAGGTCAAGACTTTAGTCAGGTTTCAAATAAGGAATGGACCACTTTGTGGATGGCAAGAAGATCCAGAGCAGTAATGCATAATGCTGCCAAATATGGGAGAGCAATATTACAAAGCTTCCTGCTTCAGGGCTAAAAGCCAATCTCAAACCAGGGTTGAGCTGAGACCTTCCTTTTGACAAATAATTCTACTTTGATTACTAATTGGTGACTTGCACTTTCTCTGAAGAATCAGCAGTTGGCCACTGTCAGAGACAGGCTACAGTAATATATGGAAGATGGATCTGATCTGGTAATCTCCTAAAACCCAAATGTATTGTAATGTCTCTGTATTTCAAGTGCCTTATCTGACTGTGTTTCCGGCTATTTCCTCCAGTTTTTGCGTCAGTACAATTTGTCTTTGACTAGCTGGCTAAAAGGTCCATCTATATTTTATTGAACAACTTTCTGAGTGCAGTCTCACTAGTACTGCTGAAACTCACATAAAATATGTTTTTAAAAGAGCCTTATTCATCCACACACTTTATGACTGGAAGAAAAAAGGGCCTCTCTCCACAAGCAAGTATTTTAAAGCAGAAGTAATCTGGAGAGCAGAGTAGGATGAATTCTGTAGAAAAAGTATTAATGAATATTTATTTGAATGAACTCTGAATCACTCAACTCAACTCCCCATGATTCCTATTAGGGCCACTTTCTTGATCTTCAAGCAATGTCTAATGCTCACAGTAGGTGCTGAAGCAGAATCTCAAATTTCTCCATCCAGGACTTAATATTAGAAAAGTAATGAGGTTTTTCTGTTGTTCTGAAACATATTAAAATAATTTGGATGCAGTGTTTTTTTAATATATTTTAGCACTTTTCTCTTGGTGCTGGAGGGTTAGGAAGAGGAATTTGTTCAATGTTGATCAATTGGAATGCTTTTTTGCTTTTGTTTTTAATTTTAGCCATTTAAATTTAGTGTATATGGTATTTGCTGAAATGGCGAACGCCGTAATAAACAAATGAATGAATGGTACAGGAGAAATGCTGTTTCATTTCAGTAGAAATGAAACCTATTTCTCAAACGATATGCTTCCCCTCTTCAGAACTAGTCTTTCTTTTACTCATTGAAACACAAATTCAGGAAGGTACTTAAACACAGGAATAACTTTGAATCTCACTGGGTGTTTTTAAACAAGCAAGGCTTGGGGGAGGGCAGTCTATGGCTGCTGAATGGCACGGCTGGGGAGCAGCCACTCAGGAGGAACGAGTGGGGAGGGATTCTAACGGGCGGCTCCCAGTGTGACTACCGCACCAGCTGCCTCGCGCTCCCCCTGACATGGACCTGGGGGGAGGGGCGGGGAAGCGTATCAGGCTGGCCTTTGAAACGGACATGTCTTGGGCATGAGCACTGGGGAACTGGGCTCCCCAGCACTCGCAGCCAGTTCTTGTGAACTGCACAGGCTGTGTCCCTCATCCACAGTGCCTATAAGCGGGGGACTTGTCTGCTGCCACGGGTGGCCACCCCAGTTCATATGGGCTGAGGAAGCATGGGTGCCCATTGCCACACACCTTTTTGGCTTGCCCCGCATGGTGACGGCACACTCCAGATTTTTTGGCAGTGTCCCATGAGTGGGTGCTGCCTGGCTCACAGGAGTGTGCTTTCCCCTGTTCCACTTTCAGATGGGTGGTTGGATGAGTGGTTACTGGGTGGCCATGCCTGGTAGCATCTCATTTAAAAACACCCACTGATATAATCATGCCTTATTTACTTAAGCTCAACATTACACTCATGCTTGAGGCAACATGATTTAAGCACATGTTTAAAATTATGCATGTGCTTTAGTGTTTTCTTGAATTGAAGCCTTGGGATGTATAGTACTTAGTACTAGTTAAGTGCTAAACCACTGAAGTAAATGAGATGCAAGTTGATGCTAAACAATTAACTAATTGCACTATTAGTATGGGTATCTAAAGCTTCCTATGAAGAGCTAAATCACTTGGTTCCAAAAATCATGTGGGAAGGGAAGGAGCATGAACTCTTGCCCCTCCATCAGTTTTGGCAGCCCTTGGCATAAAATTGCTGTGGCTTCAAGATTACAGCAGGCTCCTCTGGGATGTATTGTGGGGCAGGCAGGCACCCTGCATGCTGAAGGACAATGCTGAGCTATTAGCAACAGCTACAAGTGATGAGGTACCAACTCACATTTTAAATAAACTGAAAACAAATCTTGCAGGTTTAAGCTTTGTGGGGGCAATAAAACATGACCTGGGCAGGGTCTCCAGTTGAGGATGATAGCAGGCATAATATGGTGTGGCCAAACTAGATACTCAATGAGAGTCAGGATGGTTTTGTGGCCCTCTTTGTCTTCAATACCTGCTATGTCTGACTTCCATTGCCATGTTGCTGAGCTCCTCATGATCTTTGGTGAGGAAGAGAGGTGGCATTCTTCACATTTACTGAGGCCCAATGTATTGTCCAAGGCTACCCTGGAAACTTGTGATGGAAGTGTGAATTGAACCTGAGTTTCCTAAGACCTTTATACCTGCGCCCTGGAACACCCATCCTTGCCTTCCAAGGTGCTTCTGAAAGGATTTAGACAGGTTGTGAGGTGGGGCTACCTTGGCTCAGGTACTTTGAGGATTGCAACCTCAAAGAGCACCCTGCCATGGCAGACCTGCTATTGTTTATAAAGCAGCTGTTGATATGTCTGCACTTAGGCATCACATGAATGGGTCTTTTAGAAAACCTGTAGTTGGGTAAATCTGCAGGACAAGAAAAGAAAAAGGAAACTCAACAGCCAAGCACGTGCTGAAAGTCAAGAAATAGGCAAATAAACCCATTGGTTCCAACTATGGGCTTATCTAAGTAAATCTGGATACAGGGTCCAGAATATAGCCTTGTTATAGAAAACCAGTTTGGGACAGGTCTGTGTAAGCTTGGAATGTAGGCTGCAAGCATAAGATTCTCTGGGACTCTCTCTGGTCTTGGTCTCAGCTCCAATAAAGCCTTATTTCTTAAGCATTGGCTGGTGTCTTCTTCATCAGACCTCATAGATTACCACATGGTACAAGGAGCAGTCCAGGAAGGAAAGGAAAGAAGACTGTAGAGAAGGAGAAAAGGAATTACGCTGGGACGGAGCAGTTAAAAGCCCCCAAGGGACTGAATTCCATTGCTAACCAACAGAGGCATGGAAAAGATCCAGGAAAGGTTTTGATCTTTAAATACATGCTATTGGCTTGACGAGAAAGCAGACCAGCAGATAGAAGAGAATTATTTTATTTTTATTACAGGACCAGAAGCAGTTAGTGTCTTTCATAGTATGCAGTTAAGCCAGGCAGAGAGGGCAAGCTATGGGACAGTTTTGCAGGACTGTGACTAATGCATACTTTAAAAAGATGACATGTTTAAGAGGCAAAATTTTAATTTAAGAATATAGAAGGAAGAAGACTCCTTGATTCTGACCAATCTTAATGAGTCAGACCTGCAGTTATGGACTGTTAACTGAGTCAGTTATTAGAGACCAGATAGTAGGGGGGTCGTCTGGGCATGCATGGCTAACAAGACGTGCGCGGCTGAACTCCCGCCAGACCCGATGCTCAAAAATCAGATTTAAGACCGAAAGCCTCAAAGATAATCAAATCTAGCCACATTTTTAATGAAGGGGAATGGGTCAGACCAAAAGAAAAGAAGCAGACTCCACGATTGAAAATTTAGGGCTCCCGAGATGAAGTGCACGCAGGGGAGAGGCCGCAACTCACAAGATGGTGGATGTGGCACTAAAAGAGAGCATGGGGGAGCCGGTCACAATACCGCAGGTACTGGACTTATTTCGATCCATTAAAGAGGACCTGATGGTTAATAAGGCGGGAATCTCTGCACTAAAAACAGGCTTGGGAGAATTAAAGACCCAAATGGAGGGGATTACTAAATGAATAGAGGAAGTGGAGCATAGAGTCAGCGAACAGGAGGACAGGGAGAACAATAATGAAATAAGAGTCACTCAAACAGAGGCAGAGATCAAGACACTACAAGAGAAGCTAGAAGATCTGGAAAACAGATCTCGCAGGAATAACTTAAGAATAATGGGTGTACCTGAGGGCTCAGAAGCAGTTGGAGTGGGAGATCTGGTGCAACGGGTGATGAAAGAAATCTTTCCTGAAAAACAGGTTCTCCACCCTCTGGAGCTTGAAAGGGCACACAGATCCCTGCAGCCCAGACCCAAAGAGCAAGAGCCTCCCAGAGCGCTATTTTTCTGCTTCCAGGCTAAAGAGGAAGTATTGAGACCTGCCAAGAATGCTAAAGAGCTTAATTTCCAAGGTCACAAGATTTCAGTATTCTCTGATTTGGCTTTTGAGACAGTGCAGAAGCAAAAAGCATGGAAAAACTACTTAGAAATATTTCAAAAAATGGAGATTAAAGCGCAGGTTTTCTTTCCAGCGAAGTTTTCCTTCATTCATCAAGGAAAAAGAAGATACTTCATTCAACAAGCTGATTTAAAACGGTTTATGGAAAAGAACTTTAAAGAAAACAACTGACTGGACAATAAAATGAAAGGGAAAGAAAGGGACTTAACATACAGGTCGCTATGCAAACTATATTATGTTGTAAGAGGTTATTAAGACAAAAGCAAAGGGTCTGGGGGTAGTGGAGAGCCCATAAGGCACAGAACTCCATTAAGGGGGCCCCCTGAGGAGGTGTTGGTTACTGGGTGGAACAGTTTATTAAAGTTAATATAAAGTTAATGGAAGACAAGGCATAAAATAGTGGTGTTGGGAAAGGGAGAGGGGATGGGAGGGGTTAACAGGGGTAGATTGTGGGTGTTTTCAGACGTGACGGGGCGGCTTTGCCCCATCCTGAAAACAATGTAGAGATTCCCTGCCAGGATCACCCAGGCACGGCAAACAGACATGATGGGGATCCTGGCGGGGAATCAGGGAGGGGCCCCGCGGCCCCGCCCCCTCCACGCTGCCTCGCCGCCTGCCCTCTGGGGAGACGAGCGGGTGGCGAGGCCAATGCCGCCACAGCGTCTGTCCGAGTTCATCACGACCTGGAATCCCGCTGGGGATTCCGGGCCGTGATAGCCGACCAGACGTTACTTTTTATTGATGCCAGCCTGGAATCACTTTCACCACACTTCCGGGGATTTTTGCGCTGGGAGCCCGGGAAGTGTGGTTGAAATTGACCCCATGTGGGTATTCAGTGTGGCGAACATCCGACGTCCGCCGAACAGAAGTGCAGGGCACAGTGACCACAGGTGGGTATTCACTGTGGTTCACTGTGATCTCGTCACGTCTGAAAATACCTTAAGATACAAGGGTAGGAACAACATAGTGGTGGTTAAGAAAGTTAAGAAGGATAATAGAGATAGAACTTATGGATCAAATAAGAATAGAAGACATTCACACAGTAAGAACCAACAAACTAGAGGAATGCAATATGGGCTCTGCAAAAAACAGAAAGGCTGGGAATACAAAAGGCAAGAATATTATGAGATGCAGAGCAGGATGAATAATATGAAACATGATAATGGATAATTTGAAAGTTATCTCATTCAATGTTTGTGGTCTAAATAATCCGATCAAGAGGAAAAGGGTGTGGCAATTTATAAAAAAAATTCACCCGCATATATTTACCTTGCAAGAAACGCATTTAATAGCACAGGATTACTATAGATTTAAAAACAAAGAATATAAGATATATTTTGCAAATGGAGGTAAAAAGAAAGCTGGAGTTTTAGTGGAGGTATCTAAGTCCCTAAACATGCAAATAACTGAAATAGATCGGGACAATCAAGGCAGGGTATTAATACATAAAGGCCACATAGAGCAAGAAAAATACACAATTGCCACAGTATATACTCCCAATAACAATACACGGGCTTTCTTATGTAATCTAATACCTGAATTATCAGACAAAGTAGAGGGAATGACAATTCTAAGTGGGGATTTTAACTCCCCTTTAACCCCATTAGATCTTTTTACCAAAGCACCACTTAATAAACAACAGGAGAAAATAGAAAAAATAATTGCGGAACATCATTGGAAAGAAATTTGGTGGGCATTTCACCCACAGGAGCAGGGGTTTACATTTTACTCTAACCCCCACAAGGTATCATCTAAGATAGACCATATTTTAGTAAACAAGGCTATGATGCTACGGTGTGATAAAGCATATATACAACTCATTCCATTTTCTGACCATAATGCAGTTGTAGTAGAAATTAACACAAAAATGAATAGAACTGAGACCTCGCAGGTATGGAAACTTAAGAAATGTTATTTGAGCAATAACTGGATTCAACAAAAAATACAGACTGGAATACAGGAGTATGTACAAGACAATGATCTGCCTGGTACATCCCCTTTGTTACTATGGGATGCCGCTAAGGCCATCCTCAGAGGACAATTCATATCTTTGGGGGACCACCTGAGGAAGGAAAAGAAAGCACAAATCAGTCAGCTGTATTTACAAATAAAACAATTGGCAAAACAACCAAGGATCATGCAGAAAAAATAGCTTTATTAAAGACTCAAATAAACTTGCTAGAAACAGAATCCATGGTAAACAAGCTTAGATATACAAAAGCCTTCTATTATGATAAGGCCAAAAAAGCAGATAAAGTGCTGGCCTGGATGATTAAGAAAAAAAAACAAAAAACAGCGATACTGTTTGTGAGAGTAACTCCTAAATCAGAAATGCTTATAGGTAGAGATAAAGAGTGATGTTTCCTCCAATACTACAGTAAAATATATAAGTCTGGGGAACCCACCCAAGAAAATATAAATAGGTTTATGTCAAATATAAAGTTACCACAAATAAATTTAGCTCAAAAAGAATTTTTGAATAAAGAAATTGAAGAAAAAGAAATTAAAGACCATTAAAAAATTACCACAAAATAAAGTGGCAGGCCCAGACGGGTACCCGGCCGAGTTTTATAAAACATTCATGACAAGTCTGTGCCCAATCTTAAGAAGGATATATAATGATTTCTTTAAACATCAGACAATGCCAGATACATTTTACGATGCTAATATATGCTTTGCCCAAAAGCCGGTAAAAATACTGAACTACGTAGTGGATTTAGGCCAATCTTGCTAATCAACACAGATGCAAAAATATTTACTAAAATTCTAGTAGATAGACTGATACTGATTATTCCCGATATAATAAGTCCTGATCAGACTGGATTTATACCAGAACGGCTCAGCATAGACAATATAAAAAAAATTATTGATATCACAGCCCATATCAAACATAAGATGATTCCGGCGGCCATTATATCTCTCAATGCGGAGAAGGCCTTTGATATGGTTGAGCATAAATTTTTGGTGGAAACTATGAGGAGAATGGGAATAGAAGGGCAGTTTCTTCAATGAATTCAGATAATATATAAACACCCCAGGGCCAAGATCATTTTTGAAGGTAAAACATCAGACAATATTAAATTAACAAGGGGCACCCAACAGGGATGCCCCCTATCCCCATTGTTATTTAATATTGCAATTGAACCCCTGGCAAATGCTGTAAGAGCTCACCAACAAATGAAAGGGATACAGGTACAAGAAACCGAAATTAAAGTGGCTATGTACGCTGATGATATGATGTTATGTCTATCAGACCTTCCTAATTCGGTCCCTAAGCTACTGGATATTATCGCACAATTTGGGATGGTATCCGGATATAAAGTTAACATATAAAAATCCCAAATGCTATTGTTTAATGAAGAAAAGTTAAATGAAAAGGAAAAACAAATGGCTACTCCATTCAAGGTCCAAAATTGCAGCATAAAGTATTTGGGCATATACATACCTAAAAAATGGAAGGAACTGTATAAGTTAAATTTTGTACCTTTACTGCAAGAGATAAAAATAAAGGAGGAGAAATGGAAAAAAATGCAAATTTCATGGATTGGCAGAATGAACTTAATCAAAATGGCATTGTTACCGAAGCTTTTATACACATCTTTTGCTCTGCCAATAAAGGTTCCTAAAGAATACTTCGATATTATAAATAAGACTATAGCTAGGATAATATGGCAAAGAAAGAAACCCTGCATTAGATGAACTGTTTTGTATACTTGTAAAGAAAAAAGGGGATTAAATATGCCTGATGTTAAAATGTACCACTGGGCCTCGGCCCTTCAGGGAATTAAGATCTGGTACCATAATAATAAGGATCCAGACTGGATTGAAATTGAAAATTTTTTCTGTATGGTAACCAAATTTACCAGTCTTCTCACAGGTGGTCAGCCAATGCAGACACCAAAGGCAATGGAACACCCATTTATATGGTATGCATTACAAATTTGGGAAATTTGTTTTAAAAAAGCGGAAATCTCAACAGATAAATCACCATATACACCCATATTTGGAGACTGGATTAAATCCGCGGGTATGCCAAATACAGTCAAAAAACAATGGAGAAAAAAAGGCCTTAAATGGGCTTCACATCTGTTTGTGGGACAAGAGTTATTAACTCAGGATACATTAAGACAAAAAATTGGCACGAAGGTAGATTTTATGGTCTATGCAAAAATAAAAAACAAATACACCCATAGATCAAACAAAGCCCATTAAATAAGAGCGCCCCATGATTTAGAAAAAGTGCTATATGGTGATTCTTTGTAACTGCATGTGCTGTCCAGGATATATAAAATACTACATAACTTAAACAACCTACCTGATGCCGGTTACGTGGCACCTGGGAGGAGGACCTACAGGAAAAAATAGAAAACAAAGAGTTAGAGATGATTTGGCAAATAATGCACAAAGCATCAAGATCGGTGTCAGTGTTGGGGCTGCAGATAAAAACAATATATAGAATTTATTTTACACCACAGAGACTCCACGGAAAGAATGAACAGTATCCCCAGTGGTGCTGGCAGGGTTGCTCGGAGGTGGGGTCTTGGATACATAGTTGGTGGTCATGTCCACATATAAGGAGTTTTTGGCTTGAGATATGGCCCTACCTGAACCAGACGGCCAAAAAGATATTCCCTTTCTACCAAAATTCACTCTCCCTTATCCTCTGTGCCAGGGGTACGGGTGGCCCCCAGCCACGACCCTCCCATGCTCAGCGTGGCTCTGTGGGGCAACATAGGGGATGGTCCATTGTGTTGGGTGCATTTCACCGACCCCCACTCCTGTCAGTGCTCAGGGTGCTCCCTCCCTCCGGCAAGGGCTTCTGGGCACCATGGACAGCCCCCTCTGCCCGTCCCACCTCCATGCTGTTGGGGCTTGTTGGCCCGGCCAGCGCCCTGCTCCTCTCCCACTGCCCTGCCCCCCCACCTTTGGTGTTTGGGCACATGCCCACATCTGCCATGGCCTTACCTGCTCCCTTGGTGTCGGTTCCCTCCGAGGCTGGATGGTCACTTGCGCTAGTTTCTGCCTGCTTCCCACGTTGACAGGGCATGAGGGTCATGGTGACGGTCTCCTCCTCCTCCCCCTCTACATCCTCTGAGTCTGCGGGTCCATGCATTGCCTTCCCAGAGGTCGGGCTGGGGGAGTGTCGGGCATGCATGCCCGAGGTCCCGGACATCTCCTCATCGTGATAGGTGCCCTGTGTGGGGGATTGCTTGGGCAGCACCAGTTGTAAGGGGAGGGTTTCATCCTCTGTTGGCCGACCCTCCCGGGTGCCCCCTCCTACCGGGCGCAGGGCGATGATGGACCCCTTATGGTGGAACACCTGGCTCAGCACGTCCATATAGAGGGAGGCTTGTGTCACCTGGCCGGAGCGCCGGTTGTTGTCCATAATGTCTTTGAATCCCATCTTCAGGTCTTTGATCTTTGTCCGGCACTGGGTGGGCGTTCTCTTGTATCCAGCTTCCCCCATTTCCATGGCTATCTGGGCGAACACCTGCTCATTTCTGGCATTTACTGTCAGCTCTCCCTGCATTTCAGGTGTCGCCCAGATAGCTAGGAGGTCTCGGGTCTCCTGTAGCCCCCACTGCCTCCCCGTGGTACAGGCGCCTGGGTACCGGTCCCTCCGCAGCCTCTTCCTCCTCCACTGCTGCCTGTCTCTGACTCCCTCTGGCCTCGGCACTCTCCGGGGCGCATGCGCTCTTGCGGGTCTGTTTGGGGGTGCAGAGGGGGTTGCTGGTGAATCTCCTGTCGGCTGTGGTCCCTCCCTCCTTCCCCCCTCCCTGCCAGTGCCCCTCCTTTCCCTGGCTCTGACCCACCCACTCCTAGCTGCACCCCTTACCCTCTCCGGGGTGGTCCCGTTTGCTGCTGGGTGTCCCCCGGTGGCCCGGGTTCCTCCTCCTGCTGCTGGTGCTGTGGCTTCTGCAGCTACTGCTGCTGCTCCTCCTCCTCCTTGCCCTCTCACTCCATCCTCTGCTCGGTTTCCTCCTCCCTCCTCTCCATCGCCTTGTCCGCCAAGTTCCCCTACTGCTGCCTGCCCTTTAAATCTCCCTCCGTGCGCCGCTTGTTGTTGGTTGCCTAGCAACGACGCTGCGTGACGTCACTGTGACCTGTGGTCATTTCTGTTCACCGCGGATGGGGTTTTCTGTTCAGAAGTTACTTTTCATTCACCCCTGCCGTGGTGAGCATTCACCACACTTCTGGACCTCCCCCCGCCCCAACCTCACGAAGCGTGGTTAGCTTCACCTGGGACCGCATTTGACTGTGGTGAACATCTGGATATGAGCAAACAGATGTGCACGGCTCTTTCACCACCGTCCGCATTTGACTGAGGTTGACTGTGGTGAATGCCAAAAACGTAAAGTCTGAAATCACCCAGAGTCACTTGCATGCAAAAAAAACCTAGCAGGCAGAAAGTCAGAGCAGGCTCCAAAGCTCAAGAAATTATTCTGGAAGTAAAATGCAAGAAATTGTAGGGGACACCTGAGATAATTGCACAAGGTGTGGAAACAAATAAACACAGAGGCCGACAATGTCCAGCATTTGGCAAGTGCTGCAGCCTATGCAAAAAGACAGCACAGAAAAGGAATTCTACATAGGAAGTGTGTCTGGAGGAGCTGGAACAGATGAATGGACCATTGGATTAGAGACTAATGAGATTTCTTTTCTTAAATTTACAAATTGGACCTTGCTGCTCAGGAAAAGAAACCAAAAGACAGAGACCAAAAAGATAAAATAAATAATTTATAGCAGGGGGAAGAGGGATCCTACCAGGGGAATATGTATCCTGGAAGTAAAGATTAAAGATTGTGTTGAATTAATTAAATTTGTAATAGTCACTGGGAATAAAGACCCAGTGCTGGGTTTTAAAATATGCCAAGTGAGTGAGCACAGCAGTGGAGTCTAGGTACAAATACATTGAGGAACAATATCAGAATGTTAGTGATACAGGAAAAGATCCGGTGGTAGCAAATACCACCACATTTGACAACACTATCATAGAAATTTATATATTACTTACAGTGTTCAAGGTGCTTTACAATCCTTATCTAATTCACTCTCTCAACAGGTCTTTTAGGTCAGTCCTTACTAGTTCTGTTGTACAAATGAAGAAGTGCGGCTGAGAGATGCTGGGTCTTTTTAAATGAACCGAGCAAGGTGATGCAGGGGGGAGCTATGGCCACAGCGTGGCTCTGTCACAGAGCACCCACATAGGGTGGAGTGTGTGGGAAGGGATTGAAGCTGGGGAGCTCCCAGCATGGCTGCTGCGGCCACTGAAACAGTCCCCCACACTTCCCCTGCCACAGACCATGGCCTTTTTTACATGGACCCAATGGGTGGAGATGGGTGGGTGAGCAGCACACCCAGCAAGCACCCAGCGGCACCAAGCCGGGAGACATTTAGACGGACAGCGCCATAGGGGGTTGTGGGATGGAAGGGGAGGAGCCGGCACACACCCATCGGCCAAACACCCACCCCAGAAAACACAGAGCAAACACCCATGACATTGACACGGACACCCAAGACACCAAACGGGGACAACATGGTGGACTGAGGGCAGATGAGGCCATGGCACGCAGCTCCACCCCTGAATCGCCAGACTCTGTGCAGGCAGGGTAGGAGGGAGCAGGGATGACAGGAGACACACAGTAGCAGACCCCAGCCAGCCCCGTGACAGAGACCAGGCAGATGGGTGCCACGGACCCCCCACAAAGCAGAACCCGCCCACACACAACTGTGAACACAACCACACAGGGAAGGGCTGCATGGTGAAGGAGGCGTGGGAACCCCAGCGGGGGGGGGACAGGGGAGGAAGACAGAGGCCCGAGGCAGCAGGGGACCCCAACACAAACACCCACACACCCCGGCAGAGACCCTGCACACACCATCCGAAGGCCCCCAGAAAACTAGCCGGGAACGGGACACAGGCGGTCATGGCGTCAGGGACAGAAACCCACAGCACAGCCGGGCTGGCACGGAATGGCAGGGGTGGGGGGACCCCAGACCACACCAACCGCCAGCAAACCCACTGCAGCTCTCCACACACCAACAACAGATGCATGTGGGTGAAGGGGGCGACCATCACAAGGGCAGGGAGGGGGCAAGGCACCAGGACAGCAGCCAAGGGGATGAACCCCCCAGGCCATGGACACCAGGGTCACCCCCAAGGGATATGACAGAGCTGCAGCACAAACACTGGGAGAGGGCAGGGGGGGGGGGCACAAGATAACCAGTCCCTGCCAGACAACAATGACACAACCACCAAGAGGCACCCACACAGGAGACCGGGCCAAACGGATAACCATGACACACAACCGGAGAAGGGGGCAAAGCAACTTTAATAACGAGGGGGAATGGAGTGGGACAGGGATACGGTTCAAGGGAGGTGAGGAGGCAGCACAGAGAGCTGTTTGGTGGGGCAGGTCCCTGCACTCAATAGGGACACCGGCCCTGTACCAGACTCCAATGATCCACCTGGGCGCGGTCAAGCTGGTGCATCCTCTCCAGGCGGTGCAGCAGCAGCTGCACACCCTCCTCCTGCTCTGCTCTGCAATCATCGCCTGCACTAAGGGAGAGAGGGAAGGTGCCATCAGGACAGGACAAGGGCCCCAACAATGTGGAACACCAAACAGACACCCAGGGAGAGGGCCCTGCACACACACAGCACACTCACTGATCTCCTCGTAGAGCCGCACCCCAGCATGGAGCTCCAAGGTCACAAGCTGGAGCTGGCCGGTCATCTGTGCCAGGCATAGAATGGCCAGGAAGACAACCAGAGTATCGAGAAGGGAGAGGGAGAAGGGGATAGGGTGCACAGAAATGGTGCGGGTCAGCAGGGGCCAGTAAGCACACATCACACACAACCCACACAGTGACCCCGGTACACCCATGCCAGCACCCCACCCACTCTGATCAAGGGGGAACACGGGCAGACAGCAGATGGCCCATAAACAGCCCACACTCACGGTCAGCTGCTTGTCTCTCCTGGTGCCCATCCATCGCCAACAGTGCAGATGGTGGGAACCAACAGGGGCTCCAGGAGCAGTGGAAGGTGGGGCAGCCCCAGCTGGGAGCCCAACCAATGGGTATCCCCCACCTGACAGCCAATTACATACGTGTCAAGGCCTCCAGGGAAACTGTAGCCGCTAGGGAGGAATTGGGGCCCCCACTTAATGGGCCTCCCCCCCACTTAATGGGGCACAGCGGACAGCACTGTTATGGGACAGCACTTGCACACAAGTGGCAAATGCACACCATGACAGGCCAGCCAGTCCACCTAGGTGGTTGACAACACCTCCACAGGGAATATCAGGGGGCTGCCCAGAGGACGGCTGCCCGCACAGGGTTGCAGGACACCAGGTAACCATTGGCACATGAAGGACAGGGCTCTCAACAGGATGCGTTGGGCCCCCACCACCCAACAAGCCAAACCCCCAATCCATCATGGAGACCCCAGGGGAATGCATCACGCATCACAGTTTGCTACCGGACAGCCCCAGTGATCCCAAACATGAATCCCCTGGACCCCGATCACACTAACAACCACACACGGAAAAGGCTGCAGCCATGGGAGGGGTGATCAGAGCGGCACACTGACACAAAAGCACGCTAGGAGGCACAGTCACAGGCAAGATCTTTATCACTGATGGGGTGAAAGAGGGGTACGGGCGAACAGAGGCCAGTGAACGGGTGAGCACAAGCCCGTGGGCATTCCACCCAACCATCACTCTGGGCCACCGTTGCACCCATTCCAGAGGGATGGAGGTGCTCATTAACGCTAAGGGATGGGGCAGGAGTGTCCAGGAGCAGCGATGGGGTCCGGCAGATGGGGCATCCGACCACAGGGTCGCACAGTACTGTGGACCGGAGCAGCAATGCCCAGGGGGAGGCAGACCATGGCACAATCATGGCTAAGACATTGCGACAGAACAGCCGTTCGGGATGCCCAGCTCAGGGAGGCAGGAGGGTGCCCCTGAAACATCTGCCCCAGAACAAGACCCTCCCAGGTGAATAGACCCCTGTGGAATCCCTGGGAACACATATGTGCATCCACCATGAAACGGGACAGGAGGTGGTTCCCCATGGGAGCTGTGGCCCTGACATCCGGTAGGTTCATCACTGATTGCAGGGGACCCAGTTCAAATGCGGTAGGGGTCCCAGTCAGTAGTGGTCCACCAACATTGGTGTGTAGCAGGCCCAGCTCCCCAAGAAGGGCCTGGCAGTCTGATCGCGGATGGGATATGCCACGGGCATGCAGCAGGATGCCGGTGTATTCGGTAGCAACATGGGGACCCCCAGCCTGGAGGACCAGTCCATACTCCGGACGTGCAGCCACCAAACAAACAGCCGTGATCTCCTGTGCAGTCCATGGCACAACAACAGTGGCTGGGTGCCCCCACAGAGGTTGTTGAAGGAGGATGAAGCCAAGTTCCCCGGTACGGCTCTGGTAAGCCGAACCCCTGAATGGATGGCCCATCACCCACATGTACCATGGCAGGAGATTGAATCCATCCGCCTCTGACAGGGGGTCTCTCATCAGCAGCTGGACATTGCGGCTCTGCCACAGCATTCCCAACAGCATGTTGGCACATGGCAACCACTCCTCCCTTGTACCACCACTGGCCTCGGGGCCTGTTCCACTCCCTGCCATGACCATTGCAAGGGCTGCCCGCAGGTTTGCACAGTGGTCCTATGGAGAGCGGCTCTGAATGAGCGCTGCGTGAGGAGCAGCACAGCGCTAACTGGGGTGAGGCCGTACACAGCTGATAGTGGGCTGGCTGCTAGGCCCTGTGAATCCCTGACCCACGCATTCCAGCAGTAGCGATGACAGATCACCAAGGCCATGGCTACGTATCTTGATATAACACAGCTGCACACTGCCATGGCCTTCATTTCATGTGACAGAAGCAAGACTGGTGCGGATGTGTCCTGCCCAGTGATCGCACGGGGGCATAGCACGGGCACAGGGGGGGAGGTAGGTCTCCTGGGTCACACTGGAGGCTCACGGTGGCCCTAGCCCCAAGTCGTTCAGGCAGGCCATGCGCGGGGGGAGGGGGGATCCCAATCAGGTGCACGGAACACACCCACGGAACTGCACCAATCGATGTGCACACAGCATAGTCCACCAGAGTACATATGCGTGACAGTTGCAGTGCCTGGGCATGGGGTTTAGAGAGAGGTGGTTTGGATGTGTTGTATGTGAGGTGATCATGACAGAGAGCAGGGATAGAACATTGGTGGTGTTGTCCTGTAGAGGGTGTATGTGCAGGGCTCGGGGGTGGCGGGTGTGCTCTGCAGTTCACCCATATCAGCTGTCCCCAGTACCATGGGACAGCTGCTGAGTGACAGGGGACTTGGGAGGCACGGTATGGGTGTGCAGGGTGCACAGGCCGTGGGGGTTGGAGGCATAGGCCACAACTGGGTGGTAGCTCAGTGCATGGGATGGTGACAGGCTGGGTGCTTACAGGGGGCACTGTCACAGCTGCACAGGGCGGGGGTCAAACCACCCTCTCATGTACCACCCAGTAGGGTAGCTGCGTGGTGTTCCATCACTGGTTCTGGTGGTGGGTTCCCACTGTGTGTGGGTGTTGTTGATGGTACCATGCTGCCTGTTGATGAACCCCCTGAGGAGAGGGCCATCCTGTTAATGGTCCTGACCTCCTGCTTCATGATCCTGGCCCAGGTGTTCCAGCAATCGGCCAAGCTACTACTGCCAGGACCCCACTTCTACAACCATGGTGAATGGTGCAGGAGAGCGGCCAACATGCGCCGAGTAGCATCGTTGCGGTGGGCACAGAGGGTAGCTGCCTGCTGACATTCCCTGTTCGGAACAGTAGTGTCTCAGGACATGCGGTTTGTCTTTTCCCAGTGGCCTCTCAACCTCTATGGCTGTCATGTCACTGTCCCAACGTGGAGGATGAATTGGATGCGGTCACGCACCAATGAATGGTGGGAGAACATGCTGGCAACCTGGACGGACAAGGAATGGACGGACCACTTCCACATGAACCGCTCCCTGTTGACCTGACTCGGAGAGCTCCTGAATTCACATCTCCGGAGGTGAGCGACCAACATACAGTATCCGCTGTCTCCAGGGATGTGATTGGCCATGGCCGTGTGGAGGCTGGCAACCCCTGGTTCCTGTTGGAGCGCTGGGGAGCAGTTTGGAGTGGGGACCGTGACCGTTAACAGGGCAC
This sequence comes from Sphenodon punctatus, assembly GCA_003113815.1. Lineage (NCBI taxonomy): Eukaryota > Metazoa > Chordata > Lepidosauria > Sphenodontia > Sphenodontidae > Sphenodon > Sphenodon punctatus. The sequence goes on along the minus strand of QEPC01015165.1, from coordinate 27,910 downwards.
TTCACAACGTGTGTGACCTGATTATGGAGCTGCTACTTGAGCGGGTCATACAGCTCCAGGATCCAGAGGTTGTGATCCACGGCTTTGAAGAAATGGGCTTCCCCCATTGCATAGGGGAGATCAACAGCACCCACATCACTATCAACCGGTCCCCACATGCCAAGATGGACTATCTGAACCAGAAGCAGGCTTTCTCCATCAATCTCCAGGCCATTGTGGATCACAGGTGCCTGTTTACTGATGTGTACACCGGCCAGTCAGGGAAGAGCCATGATGTGTGCATTCTGCGGGCCTCCCCCTTCTATGCCCACATGTTTGATTGGGGAGATTACCCCCAACCTGTACCAGGTGATTGAGGGGGTCTCCATGGTTCCGGTGGTGATTGGGGACCCTGCCTACCTGCTGAGCCCGTGGCTCATGAGGGCCTATCCCATGGCCCGCACACCAGAGCGCAGACTCTTCAACGACTGACTATCATCTGCTCGGAGCGTGGTTGAGCAGACATTTGGCCAGCTGAAGATGCGTTGGTGCCTACTCATGAACAGGAACCAGTTCGATCTAGAGCATACCCCCATCCTTGTCCTGGCGGCCTGCATCCTGCACAATATATGTGAGATTGGTGGAGCTGCCCTTGACAAACCCCCACTGGTGCAGTGAGAGGGTCCTGTGCCCCTGTACCAACATGTCCAGGATGGGGCGTTCAGGCGCATAGCCGAGGAGAATCGGGATGCTCTGTGTAGGCGCATAGTTGCCCAGATGTCTGGCAACTAACCCTTCCTGTTGACTGCTCCCCCCTTCAATGGACTGAGTAACCAGTCCCAATAAATAAGGATATGTATGTTCTACGATCCCCATGTGTGTTCTTGTTTGGGTACTAGGGGTTCCCTAGTCCTGTGTGACTCGTGTCCTGTGCCACGGGGGTCACCTACTGGCTTGTACCCATGGCGTTTGTCATGCTCCAGGCTTCGGGCTATCTCAGGCTGTCTGTTAGCATGGGCGGTGCTATAGTGCTATCCATGTGCAGGCCTGTACCGGCCATGGGTGGCCTTTTGTTGCCCACGCGGCTCCTGACAGGCCAGAATTGTATGGTTCCCGCACCTGTAGTGCGCATGTCATGCCCCCGTATGCAGGTTGCAAGATCCCTCCCCACGCATGGGGCTCCCCTTGACAAAATGAATAACATAGAGGTACGGTACAACAAGGTTTTATTGGGGTGACTTTACAAGTTTTTTTTTTCTTTTTGCGGGCCTTCCTCGTGCCCGTTTTGGCACAGCACCAGAGCTCATTCCCCTGCGGGCCCTTGCTGCCACTGTCCTCTGCGAGCAGCGGCCTAACGGCCTGGGCTCTCTCTTATCCACAGGCTGCTCTGCTCCGGGTTGCAGTATTGGACTCAGCGATGCTGGAACTTAAGGTAAGGGTTACGATGGTTCCTGGACTGGCACCCCTGCACCACATCCCTTTCCGTGGCCCTCCGGTGTTGCCATGGCTCCCCATGCTGCATTCCTTCCGCCCATCCCTCTGCAGGTAGCAATGCATTCCCGTCCCCCACCCGCCCCCTCCTTAGCATACAGATATGTGGTCCGACTTACCGGAGCTGGTGGGGTGGCTGGCATGGGCGGTTGGTCACCTGGAGGTTCCAAAATGATCAGGGGAGGTATGGTTCCCGGAGGAGTGGTCTTAGAGGCAGCTGTGGAGGAACTGGGAGGGGAGCGGGCCAGAAGGGCAGTCCCTCAGGCTGTTGTTGTGGGGCTTTGTGGGCGAGTGAGACCCTGTCCACTAGACCAGGAAAGGCGTACCGCTGGGGAAACCAGGGTTGACTGAAGTGCTGGGGAGGGGGCACCTGCACTTGTGGGAGGGCGCCCCGGTGGTAATCAGCTGCCATCCCTCCATCTGCGCCTGGAGGGCCCATGTCATGCTGGGATTCTCTCCGCAGGAGCCCCACAGCCTCCCCTATGAGGTCAAAGGCCTGTGCAGAGGTCCCCTCCAGCACGACATGGCCCCTCACCCTCTCAGTTCCATCGAGTCGCATTTCACGATGGAGGGTGGCAGTCTGGTGCCTGTTCCACGGGTGCTCGGTGTGGGACTGGTTGAGCATGGCTGCCAATATGTCCCAGTCCCTATCCCCCTCCCCTCGTTGCACCTCCCTGGTGAGGGCTAGCTCCTCAGAGTACACCTTGGCTAACCTGATTTCCTCCACCAGTTCCCTACCCAGGTCCTCTCTCCTCCTCCGGTTCTGGGCCCGCATCTCCTGATTCCTCTCAGTGCTGCCAGCAGCACCTGCCCTCACAGGACCGGGGTGCTCATCTGTGGGCAATATGTGACCCCGTTGGGGTGTGTAACTTGCCATGTCAGTACCCTGTAACCCTAGTGGTGCATCTGTTTTGCCACAGGGGATACCTGCCGCCCTTCCCTGTCTGTCCCTATGGTGTTTGTGACCGATCAGGTGGGGTCCCTGTATTCCCGTCCGCTCTGTCAGACCACTGTGCTTGCCCCATATGGAAGCACCTTCACCCGGGGGCATGTTGTCCCAGCACCTCCTTGTGGGCATGTCATGTGGTCCCTCCTCCCTTGTGACCCCCCATCTGCATTCCTGTCAGGGGATGTTACCCGTGTGGCTAAGTTAACCAACTGTGATACTGATTACCCTTCCCTGTCATGCATTGGGGATGGTTTGCTCTAGGGCCTGCCCCTGTGGCCGTCCTTCTACCCCATCGGCCCGGCACCACCCATGACCCATCCCATTTGCGTTGTGTCCTACCATCATTGTCCTGGTGCCGGGGTCTTGGGGGTGCCACCGATTTGTCCTCGACCACCTCCGTGACCTCCTCCTCATGAACCTCCAGGGCGCCTTGAGCTGTAATGGGAATGTGGCACCATCAGTCGATCCCTGCTGCGCGGCTATGGCTCCGGTCACTGTGGCCTGGGCCGGGCCCCTCCCCTTCCCCCGGGCCCTGGTTGTGTTCCTACCTGTATCATCTTCCTCCGCATCCTGGGAGGCATCCTGGGTCTCCTTCTGCTCCGTGGGCACCCCCCATCCCTGCGGCCTGTTGCCCTGTGGGTTTTGTGGGTGCACGCGGAGGGTGATGTTTGTGTATGCAGATTCCTGGGCTGCCTGTGTGATGGGAATGTCCCCTCCTGCATCCTGGCTAGCCTTGCCAGGGGCAGCGGTCTCCCCCTGCTCTGGGGGGTCAGACGGGGGGGGTTTAAGTGCCCTCCATTTGCCCCTGGCGAAGGCGGTGCCGTGTATGCAGGAGGCAACTATATCCCCGTCCATGCAGAGGAACCGGTCCAGCGCTGAGCTCAACATGGAACTCCATTATACGCATGGCACGGCCGGACTTGAGATTGTTGTCCTTGATATACTTATATCCAGACCTCACGTCCTTTGCCTGCTGCATGCACTGGGTGACATGTCTATTGTACTCCTGCCACTGCATCTCCTGGGTGATGGCTTCATAGACCTGTCTGGCCTTGTAGCTGCGCGCCAGGTCATGCTGGACCTTTTCACCCCCCCATGTGTATGAAGTCTCTGGTCTCCTGCCTCAACCAGGGCTCCCCCTTTTGGGTACCGCACGTGGGGGGCTGTCCAGCTTGGTGGCTTGGGGCCTGCCTGGTAGTTGTGGTGACAGTGGAGCTGGTATCCCCTGTTGGGGGTATTGCAGAGGGATTAGCATCTGCCCCACAGCCCCCCTGTGCTCCCTTTGGGGGATCCTCCCTCCCCTGGGGGGGTCACAGGCAGCTTACTTGACTGTCACAGAGACCCTCCTCGGCCGTCTCCCTAGTGCTGCATTGACCTGTATCTAGGTGCTCTCCTGGGGGTGGGAACCATTAGCTGTCGGCTGCCCACCCTGTGTTCCCTCGGGATGGGTTCTGGTATTGATGTGTGGGCCCCCCCTCCTCGGGTTCTTGGGGTACCCTTTTTCTTTCCTTGCTGTGCATTTCACTCCCTTCCCCATGCCCCATGACTGTGGTGGAATAGGGGGATCCGGGCAGAGTGGTCACAGCAGTATGCCCTCGGCCCTGTGATGAGACAGGTGTGCTATGTTTAGCCATCCTTCCCACCTCCTCCTCCCCTCCGGCCCATTGGGCTGGCCCCCCTCCCCTAGGCATCCCAGGGTCCCTCTGCTTACCCTGGCCTGTCCTGCGCATGTTGTGGTGCTGGCTCCCTTCGTCTTGTTGGATGCTTTCCATCCTGACATTTTGGGAGCCAACGCACCCATGTCATGTTTCGGTTCTCCTTTAATGGCTCCCACCCAGGCATCCAGTATCTCCCCAGGTGGGCGTGTCTGCTTGGGGGCACCTGCGTGGCCTCTCTAGCCAGCTCTCAGTGGTCTCGGCAGACCTGTTCCTGTGGGTGTGGATGTTTTGGTTTTTACACAGATGGGTGGGTGTTGAACACCCATATCCACCCACCTCCACCCATCTCCACCCACGGAGCATGCCGGCTCCTTCCTGGCTGCTCTGTGGGTGTTGGTGGGTGGGTCGTGTACGCTCACCCACCCACTAGTGGACATTTACACGGGCACTCTCACACCCATCCAATGGGTGTTTATGGGTGTTTGTGGGTGGGTGACATCCGTGTAAAAAAGGCCCATGAGGGAGGGGGAACACACCGAGCTGGCCTTTGCAAGTGACATGGCCCCAGCACAAGTACTGGGGAACCTGGGGTCCTCAGTACTCCTGGGCAGTCTTGTGACTTGCAATGACCACTTCCCCCACCCACGGCGCTGAAGAGCAGTGAACTTGCTTGCTGGCATGGCTGGCTGCTGCTGTTCATATGGGCAGGGGCTCTGTAACTATCAGTTGCCACAGAACTATTAGGCTTGTCCCATATGGAGCACTTTGGATTTCCCAGCATGGCTCCATACGTGGCCATGAATGGGTGCTCCAAGGCTCACAGGAGTGCACATCCAGCCACTCCACCTTCAGACGGGCGACTCCGAAGCTCCTGGGTGGCCACGTGGGCTAGCATCTCATCTGAAAACACCCAGGAGTTGAACCCTGGCCTCCCAGGTCCAACACCTTACCCACTAGTCAGCGCTGTCTTTGTCTTATTCAGATTCTAACACAGCATATGTTAATTTGATAAAAGAAAACTTTCCAGTCTCTGAAAGAATGTCACAGTGTGTTGTGGAGAACACTGGAAATGCTGAGCCATCACAGAGAATAAGAAATCACTACAGGCTGACTAGGTCACTACCTGTGGCCTATATTTTCAGTTTAAAGTAGAACTCTCAGTGATGAATGGCATATTGTTAAACTTTAGAGGTAACAAACTAACAGTTCCTAAAACATAACCAGCTGACATGCTTGTATATTTGGGTATTGGGAAACATGTATTTTTAAAAAAAAACAGAGCCTTTTTAGTGCTTTTTCTTTCAGACTGAAGAAGAGTCCACTAGAAACAAAGTAGGATGTGTGTGTGGCAGGAAGGGGGCAATGTCCCCCCTTCTCCCCAATTCCAGAAGTCGGGCGGTGCCATTGAAAAAGGCACACTCATGCATGGATGGAGATCCAGACTTGTGAAACCTTGATACCAGGGTTCATAAGTCCGGATCTCCATCCATGCACGAGTGCGCTGTTTTCAATAGTGCCAGCAAACATCTGGAATCTGTGGGGGAACGTCTAAACACCCCCCTCCCCCCACATGACTTTGTCTCTGGCAGATTCTGCAGTCCATGCGAGAAACAGCACTCATCGGAAAATGCCCAGAGTGAGTTTGTATTGGCCACAAACGACTGTTGGAGAGGCTGTACATGTTTTTATAGGGTTTTTTTTCCTGTCAAACACCAGTCAAAACAAAAGAAAGAGCCTGTGCTGGTAAATAATGAAAAGTTTCAGAAATGGTGTAAGGTTGGTGTAGATTTGTGTAATTCTGCTGGCAAAGAATGTCTTCTGATATTAGAGTATTATTCCCACTACCCAGGGATTGCCTTGTTAGAGACTATTATAGCACAAGATATCATAACGGACACAAAATCTGTATTTCTAGACATGGTATTCCAGTAGTGCTAACGTCTGACACTTGTCCTCAGTTTGCTGGCCATTAATTTAAAAATTTGCAAGGGACTTTAGCTTTAAGCATTGTCACATCAAGTTTCAAACACCCTCAATCAAATGGTCTTTTGAAAAAAGCCACAGACTGATACAGACCCCAATTTGACACTCCTGAATTACAGGCCTTTATGTCATGGTTTCTCACCAGCAGAGAGAGATTATTGAGTAGAAAGTTGAGAACCAGACATGTTAGTGTTGTAGATAGTGCTGAAAAAGATAATACTTAGATACATGCAAGAAAACTGAAAAAAACTAGAACCGTACTATGACAGATTTCACAAGCTTTTTGGACTTGCCAGACAGTCGGCCACTTCTCGTGGAAATGACTCTGACACTCCCACTTTGGCCCATGGGAATGTCAGGGTCATTAAACCCCAAAGCTTATTTATTTGGATATTAACATTTTAGTTACTGGCTAGGAACTCATTAGTTGGAAACAACAGAGGAGGAGAGGGTCTTGGGTTTTTTGACCATAACATGACAATGAGTCATCAATGTGATACAGCTACAAAAAAAGACAAATGCTATCTCTGGATATTTTCTTGCAGCGATAGCAGAACCGCACTCCATTATAAATATAGACTGCTGAAGCCCTGATATTGAGGAAACTGCTTGAGCTACAGTTCTCAAAATTTATCCATGGCTTATATTTGTGGGGACCATCATATGTGCAAAGTTTGAAGAAGGTCTAGCCAAAAAATCAAATGTTGTAACTGTTTAAAAGTTAATTGGCTGTCATCGCTTGAGGACACCACGACTCTCCTGCGGCTTGGCCTTTCTGCCACCCCAAGCTCCACCGACCAGCGGGCCAAGACCTGGTGAGGTTGCAGCTCGTCTGCATATGCTCCCAGCATCCTCGGCTATCATTGCTTGAGGACACCACAACTCTCCTGGGGCTTGGCCTTCCTGCCACCCCAAGCTCCACCGACCAGCAGGCCAAGACCTGGTGAGGTTGCAGCTCATCTGCATATGCTCCCAGCATCCTCGGCTATCATCGTTTGAGGACACCACAACTCTCCTGGGGCTTGGCCTTCCTGCCACCCCAAGCTCCACTGACCAGCGGGCTGAAACCATTTCTTTTTTACTGTATTTCCCCCTCCTATCTTACTCACTAACATGTCTGCCCTATTTTCTCACCTTTTCTTTCCCTCCTCCCTTTCTCCTCTTCCTGTCCATCTTTTTCTCCCTCTACTTTTCTCCTCCCAGCTTCTTCCTCCCCCCAACCGATCACCACTCTCTAACCTCCCCCATACATCCTTTTCTCCCTTGGCTACCTTCTCTCCTTGCTCCCCTTCCACTCCTCCTGTCTCTAGCCTTCCTCGATGCTCCCCTTCTCCCAATCTTATCCCTATTCCTCCTGTCTCTAGCCTACCACGACGCTCCCCTTCTCCCAATCTTATCCCTATTCCTTGCCTCCCCCCTCATCAACTACCATTTTTCTGCTCCCTCTGGAACTGTCGCTCATCTATCAGTAAAGCTCCCTATATCCATGATCTTTTCCTCTCTCGCTCCCTCCAGCTCCTTGCCCTTACTGAAACTTGGATCACTCCCTCGGACTCTGTCACGCCTGCTACCCTCTCCTGTGGGGGTCTCTCCTTCTCTCACCAACCCCGCCCTGAAGGACGGGGTGGTGGGGTGGGCCTCCTTCTTGCTAAATCCTGTCAGTTCCAACCAATTTCTCCTCCCCCCTCTCTCTCCTTCCATACCTTTGAGGCTCACTCCGTGCGCCTCTACTCCCCCCTCCATCTACGTGTTGCTGTCATCTACCGTCCCCCTGGTCCTCTCTCTTCCTTTCTTTCTGACTTTGAGTCCTGGCTCACTTTCTTCCTCTCTGTTGATATCCCCACTCTCATCCTTGGTGACTTCAACATTCATGTTGATGACCCATCTCAGCCCTCAGTCTCTCGCTTCCTCTCCCTAGCCTCCTCCTTCAACCTCCACCTTTGGACCAACTCCCCCACCCATACTAATGGCCATTCTCTTGATCTTGTCCTCTCTAGAAACTGCTCTGTCGCTGATCTCTCCTTCGATCCTCATCCTATATCAGACCACTTCCTTGCCTCTTTCAACATTTCCCACTGTCCCCCCTCCTCTTCCCCTTCTCTACGCCCCTTCCGTGACCTTCAAGCTATTGATCCCCTGGACTTTGCCTCCTCTCTCTCTCCCCTTCTTCCTACAGTCTTCTCTTCCTCCTCCCCTGACTCCGCTGTCTCTGCTCTCAACGCCTCTCTCTCCTCCACACTTGACTCCCATGCCCCTCTCTCTTCCCGCCCTGCCTTCTCCCACAACCCCCGTCCTTGGCTCACCCCTAGTATCCGCCACCTCCGTTCTTGCACTCGTGCTGCTGAACGACTCTGGCGCAAATCCCATTCTCACGCTGACTTCCTTCACTTCAAATTCTGTCTCTCCACCCTTACTTCTGCTATCTCCCTTGCTAGACAACACTACTATGCCTCCCGCATTGAGTCCTGTTCTCGGGACCCTCGCCGCCTGTTCTCTACCTTTGACTCCCTCCTCAAGCCTCCCTGTCCTCCCCCTCCTTCTTCCCTTTCTGCTCAGGATCTTGCCTCCTTCTTCACCTCCAAGATAGACAAGATCCGCCTCGACATCGCTTCCCACTCCTCTCTTCCCACTCCCACCCCTCTCCCTCCTCCCCCTCCTTCTCTCATGTCCTCCTTCTCCCCTGCCTCCCTTAAGGAAATCTCCTCTCTGCTCTCCTCCTCCAACCCTTCCACTTGCCCCCTTGATCCCATTCCTTCCCGCCTCCTCACCTCCATTACTCCCACTGTCGCCCCTTCCTTCCTGCACATCATCAACCTCTCCCTCTCTACTGGCTCTTTCCCTTCTGCCTTCAAACATGCCACAGTCTCTCCTATTCTCAAAAAGTCCACTCTTGACCCCTCTGACCCTTCTAGCTATCGTCCTGTCTCACTCCTTCCTTTTGCTTCCAAGCTGCTTGAACGTGTTGTCTACTCCCGCTGCCTTGACTTCCTATCCTCCAACTCCTCCCTTGACCCCCTCCAATCTGGCTTCCGCCCCCTTCATTCTACTGAAACTGCTCTCGCTAAGATCACCAACGATCTTCTGGTGGCTAAATCTAAACGTCTCTATTCCATTCTTGTCCTCCTTGATCTCTCTGCTGCCTTCGATACTGTTGACCACTCACTCTTGCTGGATTCCCTTCACTCCCTTGGCTTTTGTGGCTCTGTCCATAACTGGTTCTCCTCCTACCTCTCTGACCGCTCCTTTAATGTGTCTCTCTCCAACTCCGCCTCCTCCTCCTTCCCCCTCTCAGTTGGTGTTCCTCAAGGCTCTGTTCTTGGCCCTCTCCTCTTCTCGATCTATACCTCATCCTTAGGCAAACTCATTGCCTCCCATGGCTTCCAATACCACCTCTATGCTGATGACACTCAACTCTATCTCTCTACTCCCTCTCTCTCTCCCTCTGTTCAAGCTCGTCTCATCAACTGTCTCTCTGACATCTCTACCTGGATGTCTCAACGTCAACTCAAACTCAACATGGCTAAAACTGAACTCCTTATCTTCCCCCCTCATCCTTCCTCTCCTTCCTCACTGTCAATAACTATTGATGGAGTCACCATCCTGCCTGTCCCCCAAGCCCGTAGCCTAGGCTTCATCTTTGACTCAGCCCTTTCTTTTAAACCCTACATTGACTCTGTTGCTAAATCCTGTCGCTTCTCCCTCCATAACATTGCTAAGATTCGCCCTTTTCTCTCTGTCTCGTCTGCCAAAACTCTTGTTCATGCTCTGGTCATCTCTCGCCTCGATTACTGTAACCTCCTTCTCACTGGCCTTCCCCGGTCTCACCTTTCTCCCCTCATCTCTGTCCAAAACTCTGCTGCCAGGGTCATCTACCTCGCCAGTCGCTTCGACCATGTGCAGCCCCTCCTCTCTTCGCTTCACTGGCTTCCCCTTCCTGAACGAATCCTGCACAAGCTCCTAGTCTTCACCTATAAAGCTCTTCACAACCTTGCTCCCCCCTACCTCTCTGCACTTATCGCCCTCCATACTCCAGCCCGTGCACTTCGCTCCTCCTCTGTCCCTTCTCTCACCCTTCCACGCCTTCCCTGCTCCCCTAAGCGCCTTCGTCCCTTCTCACTTGCTGCCCCCCATGCCTGGAACTCCCTCCCTGTCCACATCCGCCTTGCCCCCTCCCTTCATACCTTCAAATCTCTCCTTAAAACTCACCTCTTTCGCTCTGCTCTGTCTGACTCTTTATCCTGCTGAGCCACTATTCCTATACCTACGATCGGTTTACCCTTATCCTTGCAACATGGACCTGCCTGCTGTCATTCTCATCGTAACCAAGCCAAGTACGTGCACTTGAGACCTCGCATCTTCATGAATGTTAGACCCCTTGTCTCTCCCTCTGTTCCCCTTCCTAAGTCTCTCCCCCAGCTCCTGTCTCTCAGATTGTAAGCCCTAGGGGCAGGGACCGTGCCTATTTTATTACCTTGTAAAGTGCCAGGTACACTGCTTGCGCTATATAAATATTTGTTAATAATAATAATAATAATAATAATAATTGGTTGTGGTCAAAATTCACAGCATCCCAACTATTTTGAACCATCAATATCTCCCTCCCTCCCCCCAATGAGTTGAGCCCCCAGATTTCACAGTCTTGGAGCTGGAGCTCTAGATCAAGTGCCGGTGTAGTGTGATAATGATAAGTGTAGTCAAAAAGGAGTTGTTATCCCCCACCTGTTAACTGCAATTTACCATAACCAAGATAAGAACATGTACCTGAGGTCTCGCATCCTTGTGAATGTTGCATCCCTTTTCTCTCCCTCTGTTTTCCCCATCCCTGTCTCCCCTCCCCCTGTCCTTAGATTGTAAGCTCTCAAGCAGGGTCCATGTCTATCTTATGCTTTGTAAGCTCCAGGTACATCACGGGCGCTATATAAATGCTAATAATAATAATAATAAATAATACAATCAGTTCTGCTGGCTGACGCATGTGTCATCGAGAAGATGCTCACCACCATTTCTGGTGTTAGAAAAAACAGCATAAGGAAAGTTACATGACTCTGCTTTTTAAAATCATGTAACTTTATCAGGAACCAGCTCTGTCACAAAGACGTTAAGTTCTGGTTAGTTTCATGTCAATTACCTACCTGCCTCAGAAAGTCAGTAAGAGACATCTCTAGTCAGTTTTGTGTCAATTACTTCTTGTCTCACTCCATACCTTTCACTCCATATGAAAAGTTTCACGGCTTTTATTCATTCACTCTGTGGGGAGGATTTTGAGTGCTCCATATCTCCTCCCCCCGGATGAGTTGAGCCTCCCAGACTTCTAGATCAAGTGCTAGTGTAGTGTGATAATGATTGGTGCAGCTAAAAAAGAGTTATTAAGCATTTAAAAATCAGTTCTGTTAGCTGGTGCATGCACAATTGAACAGCCTCTGACCACCATTTGTGCACCTCAGAAACCAGCAAGAGGAAGCTCTGGTCAGTTTCAAGCCAATTACCCTCTTGTCAAAGTCTGCAACTTTTCATACCTAGTGAAAAGTTTGCAACTTTTCATAAGGAGTGAGAAGTAGGGTGTGAAAAGTTGCATACTTTTCATATGGAGTCAAAAAGGAGTGAGGCCAGAGGTTATTGACATGAAACTGACTAGCGCTTCTTTATGGTTTTCTGCGGCAAGTGGGTAATAGGGATGGGCGAACGCGGTTCGGAATTCAGCCAAACTCGATCTGTTCGGTCGACTGAACCGAACCGAATTTCCGAACTCGAATTTCAAACCGAACCGAACCTAATTTCCGAACTCCGTTCTGTTCGCCCATCCCTAGTGGCAACAAACACACACAAAAACTGATTTTGAATGGCCGAACTTGGTTCGGAAGTTTGGAATTCAACCGAACTTGGTCTGTTCGGTCGGCTGAACCGAACTTCCGAACCGAACTTGAATTTTAAACCGAATCGAACCGAACCGAATTTCCGAACTCGAATTTTAAACTGAACCGAACCGAACCGAATTTCTGAACTCCATTCTGTTCGCCCATCCCTAGTGTGTAAGCGACATGAAACTGACTGGAGCTTAAAGTGTTGTGAGAGCTGGCTCCTGATAGTTATATGATTTTAAAAAGCAGAGAGAGTCATGTAACTTTCCTTATGCTGTTTTTTGACAGTCAGTGACTGCTTGACTGTGCATGCGCCAGCCAGCAGAACTGACAACAAACAATTTTTCAAACTGCCTTAACTCTGTCCTTTTGTGCAGAATTGCCTTGTGTACAACCGATTGTATACATTTGTCTACACTGACATTGACAACAGTTAATTGTATAACGTGCATACAATTTTTATACATGTAAACAACAGAGTTAAGGCAGTTTGAAAAAATTGTTCGGCGTCAAATTATGATAATAAAGAAATGATCAATAAAGAAATAATGTGATAGTTTAGTGATAAATAATAAGAGTAAGCATGTATGTTAAATGTCTTTTTAATTGTAATTAATGTTCATGTTTTTTGGAGTTTAAGTTAGGTGAAAATGTATTTTGTGAAATGGTTTTGAAAAGGAAAGTTTTTTCTTTTTGGAAATGGTTCTGCCTTTAACAGTATTTTAAACTGTAAAGTTGTTTGTTTTAGAAAATTGGTATTGGCTTGGTATTGCCAGCAGGGATAGGGAGGTATTGTTGCCTCTGTATAAAGCTCCAGTAACACCACATGTGGAATAGTGTTCAGGTTTGGTTACTGGTGTTCAAAAAGTATGAATTTAAACTGGAACAAATGCAATGAAGTGCTATCAGACTGATCAGAGAAATGGAGAACTTACCTTAAGAGATGAGGCTAAAAGAGCCTGGTTTACTTAGCCTCACATTGTACAAATATTTCAGAGTACACTGGAAGGGGAAGATTTGTTCAAACTAAAGATGAGTGTGGGTACAAGAACTAATGGAGACAAGCTGGTTATAAATAAATTAAAGGAAGAAAATTAGAAGAAGGTTTTTAACCATCGGCAGTGAACTACTATGGAATAAGCTCCCGGGGTAGCTGTGGGAGCAAAGAACCCAAATAGTTTTAAAATGGAGTTGGATACATTTATGACACACAAAGTGTGCGTTTTCTGTTTGACGCTACAGGAGGAAATTTCCTTTTCCCCACAAATACATTTGGGGTTGTGTTTTTGTTGTTGTTTGGTTTCTTTTCATTCCTGAAGCATTAAAGTTGCCTGCAACGGAAGGTGAGGCTGATGGGTTTGGGTGCCTGGCTGGTGGGACCTACATGTATGTTCAGGGTCTAACTGATCACCAAACTTGGGGTCAGAAAGAAATTTTCCCTCAGGGCAGACTGGCAGTTGACTCTGAGGGTTTGTTTGTTTGTTGCCATCCCCTGCAGGATGGGTGTGGTGCACCTGTTTGAGACATGTGGATCTTTCTTTTTATTGCAAGCAGTGGTGTGCTCTGGTTCTTTACCTGTGACAGATTTTTTTAACGGTCTCTCTTTCTTGTTAAATTGATTTTTCAGTGCACGTAGTTTGGGTATGGTGAATCCTACAGTGGTGCAGTGGAGATGACTAGATGACCTCTGAGGTGCCTCCCAGTTCTGTAACTATGGCTGTCTCTCAGATTTAAGCCTCCATTCTAATAAAGCCTTATTTTTAAAGCCATGGTTGTTGTCTCCTTCCTCAGAACCCCTAGATTGCCATAGTGAGTGGCCCCACAGCTTCTGGGGAGCAGTCCAGAATGCAAAATCGAGGAGCACCAAACCAAACTACCACAAAAGGTATACAAGTAAAGTACCAATACAAATCAAATCCGACTACAACCGTACAAGATAGCAAGTGAAAAACCACAGCATAAATTACCATGAGTGGGGATTTGGGGAACATGAGAATGTTGGCTACCAAGACACTTGATCTGAGGGAGGATATGTGGGGGTGATATTTTGTTGGCACCAGAAAATCTGTTTATTTAATAGCTTGTTTGCATCCTAGCATGTGTTCTTGCAAGTGGGGAAGGTAACAGCCTACCAGGCTGCCTACTAGAATTTAGTGTCCCAGGTTTCTACTGGGGACTCAAGCCAGTGTACTGAGATGCAAACCCCCTAGAAAAAGTATCCAGCCCTACTCACGACCAATGCCATTGGCACAAGAGTTACACTTAGAATTTTTAAAAAATATAAATTTTAAAATCTATTTTAAATCTTAAAATTTGATTTTTAGTTCACAAAAGAAAATAATTTATTATCTTATCAACGAACAATTGACACTTTTTCTACTAATGATTTGTGCATCTGACAAAGTGGCAGGTTGTTGGGGTTTGAATCCAGCTGTCACAAAGCATACTCAAATATAAAACAGAGTTGAAACTAGTGGACTCCAAGTGGAGTACAAAATTCCCCCCTTTTGACCTCCCAAAGTCCCACTCCTCAATCCTTTCCATCACATGACCAAGTTATTATGATTATGTATTTATATAGCGCCAGCAGCATACCTGGCACTTTATAA
>QEPC01015163.1:1217348-1241286 GCA_003113815.1 Sphenodon punctatus | reverse complement strand
CCTGCTGTTCAGGAACAGTGACTAGCTCAGAAGGTGTTGGGAAGGGGGGAGGCAGATAGTTTCATTTCTTGCAAGCCTCTCCACCCCTGGTGCCTGGAAGTCTGCTCCTCAGTGACTAGTACTACCCCTCCCTGTCACCTTACAGTGAACCTTTTTTTGCCACCCAAACTCACCCGAACGCAATCCGAACTGACCAAACTGTTCGGCCATTTTGCCATTCGGTGTTCAGTTCTGTTTGGTATGTTCGTGTTTGCGTTCGGTCGTCCGAACAGGCTGAGTTCAGGCCGAATTTTGAACTTCCGAACCACGTTCGCCCATTCCTATTGGGAGAACCTGGCTGGCATGTGCAAATCCTGCCCTCCATGGGGTGCTATGGATGGTGATGGGAGATGTGACCCTGGCTGGAAAGACCCTGCCCTTATTTGGGAGTGCATAGGGAACGGGATGGTAACTGGAAAGTGGAGACCCTTGCTAGCCTGGCACATGTTTGGGTGAGGGTGCTGCTCATGCCAGAGCCCCCCACACTACAGTACCCTCTCTTTCTGTGGTAGACATCCGCTGCCACCTGCTGATGCCCACTGGTTGTGCCTGACTGATGCCCACCACCCACACACCACTGATCTCATTCTAATGGATAGAGGCTTTCTTGTCCTCAAAGTAAAAAAAAAAGTTTACAAACCTGGCAGCACCTCCTGAGCCCACTGCTTGCTCCTCATCAGAGGAGCCAAGCACCACCACCAGAGGTGTAGTAGGGGCAGCGACCTCTTCCTCCTCCTTGACCACAAAGTTGGCCCCCAGCTGGGGAAGCAACACTGAAGTCTTCTTCATTTTTTTTTTTTTTTAAATCACACACAGCCAAAACACACAGTCACCCACAACACACACCAACACTCACCAACCACCACAACAACAACAGCACAGCCAAACCCAACCCAAGCACAACCAAAACACACAAAACGAACAGCCACCCAGCCAAACACACACTCACTCACCACACAGCTCCACACGCACTCGAATTTCCAGTTTCCGGCACAATTACAGCTTCACGTGCTCTTGCGATACTTTTTTACGAACGGCTGAACCTGAACCGAATGGTCGAACCGAACGGCCAAACCCGAACCCGGCAAATGAACCAAACCGAACACAGCCGAACCCGAACCGCGGTCTGTTCACCCATCCCTACAATTCATGCTGCCCCCCCATAACCAGTTCATTTGTGCCCCCATAATCAATTCATGCTGGCCCCACCCCATAATCAGTTGAAGGGAGCCAACAGAATAGCCTCCTGGGGAGAGATGGGGGCACAGGGGAAGAGCAGGAAGAAGACAGCCATGTGAGGGAGGAGGGGGACATGGGGCAGGAAAGGGAGCAAGTCTCTCATACACACTACTTCTCACATAGACACAAATACACACACTGATCTCTCTCGATCTCTATCTCTCTCACACACACACACTCCTTCTCACAGACTCACATACATAGACAGACACACTCACTCTGACACACAAACACTCTTACACACTCTGATATCTCACACACACACACCTCTCTCTCTCTCACACGCACACACAGATTTTCTCTCTCATACACACACACACTCTCTCTCATAACTAGTACCATAACTCAAGGAATAACAATTGTTTGCTAGCTTCACTCATCTGATTTATTTTATTATTTTTATTTATTATAATCATTTATATAGCACCAGCGATGTACCTGGCACTTTACAAAAAACAAGATAGACATGGTCCCTGCCCGAGAGCTTACAATCTAAAGACAGGGGGAGGGGAGACAGGGAAGGGGGAACAGAAGGAGAGACAAGGAATGCAACATTCATGAGGATTGGAAAAGTTGAAAAAGCTTTTATGTAGGAGTGGTCTTGTCCATAGTGGTTTACTTGTGCAGAAGACCATGTCCCATCTCTTGATTCTTAGCTGCTTGATTAGGGGCTACTGTTCTCTGCCATTTCTGATGCTGAATTATTTCTTTATGATGGGATCCCCCATTCCAAACTGACTGATTGTAGGTTGGGAAACTGTATTCCTTAGACTTTCCTGAAGCTCTCTGCATCAACTCTCAACAGGGGAGTTTATAGTGGCTTTAAATTATAATGGGAGATGTGGTGGAGGAAAGGATTCTGGTTTAGTTGGTTAATACCTTTGGCTCCAGCGTGAATGTTTTCCCCCTTCCTGAGTTCTTATCTTTCTTACTAAGAGCCCTCTGGCATACCTGGTTGCCATCTTATTTACTGTTTTTCTCAAGATCTTCCAGTCCAGAGATATCTGGATGAAGGGTTTCAGATGAAGGCTAGGGGGGAAAAGCAACACTATCTCTGCCTATGTTAGAACATCAGCCTTTTCCTTATGCTGTTACCTAGGTGGCCAGACAATCCTGAAGATTGAGAGGGGGTGAGGGGCATAAAGAATGGTCTCCCACAAGTCTCAGCCTTCCCATGCTTTTCTTGCTGTCCTTCCCCTTCACTGCTCGGACATACAGTTAATACTGAACTTAAATCTTTGGGGGGGGGGGTGAGACCCCAGTCCTAGCTAACCTCAGTGCTGTTTTGAACAGTAGGTGTCTCCTAAAAAGAAGGCAGTATCCACTCCCCTTGGTCAATCACTTGTGTCAAGCTGGTGTCTGAGGAGAATGATGTAAGAATCCTGCAAGGAAAGCCCACATCTTACCTTTGTCACTTCCATTGTGGGGAGGGGTAGCATTGTGGTTGGGTTCCCTGCAGTGTCTCACTTGTTGGAGATGGGAGCTAACTTTATATGGGCCGCCCACAGGGTATGACTCAGGCAGACATCATTATGAGGCTGCTGCCAGACTGGGGAATGTGGTATTTTGACCTTGTTTTTCTGGACTTGATTAGCAACTGCCACAGTCAAACCACATTGCCACATGCACAGGCTGTGATTGTGGTCTTATTAAAGCCGTGTTTGACTGAGAGGTGAGGCTGGGATGTTTCACTAATCTTTCTGCCAGGGCATTCTGAGAATGAAACCCCAGTAGTATCTCTAACACTTAGGGGAGATTCATGTAGGAAAGGGGGGCAGGTGATGTCTGTTCCAGGTAGGTGCTTTTGGTGTCCAATTTCTGTCAGAGGCAGCTGGGATTGTGTGAAACTTCCCCATTAAAAGAGACTGAAATGACTGGGGCTGCAAAGGGTGAAAACAGACATGCACTTCAACATTTCTTAGACATGTTGCAGGGTTGCATAGGGTGCCAATACAGCCCTGCAACATGCTTAAGAAATGTTAAAGTGGTGTTAAAGCAGAGTTATATGTATGTCTGTTTTTGCTCAAAGAGGCGAGTTCTGCACCTACTGGGAGCGTTGCTACTTAATTTCATTGTGGACCCAATCCTGCTCCCAGAAATAACGACTACAGTATGTAACTTTCATTCAAGGAGCTACTCTGTAAGCTTCTGCAGTTCACAGCCCATCAGCGAGGGGCTATCCCCATTTCTCTCTCCCTCTCTCTCTCTCACACACACACACACACACACACAGGCACCAATTGCCAGATCCTAATTTTCAGTCACAACCACCAAAATTGAGTGTTTAACTTCAGACACATCGGACCCGACTGGTTGGTGGTGCTGCGGTTTTCACAGCTCTCATTGACTTCAGCTGGAGGTAAAAGCGCTTCACAAAGTTTGGCTCACATTGGGGACCTAGAAGCAGTAGAAACACTGCTAACTTTTTTTAAGTTAACAGGACACAGCTTTCTGCCCCTAAAATTCTTGTAACTAAGGATAAGCTGTATTGCCACCCCCCACCCCCAAAGCATTCAGAATCTTAAGTCAGGCCACACTAACATCACAAGTTCAAAAAAAGAATAAAGGTTAATTCTTTGTAGTTGCCATCTTTTTTGCACACTTTAATGGAATGATGTTTCTAAAACCATAGGGAATAAAATATTTTGTTAACACTAATGCAGAGATTCTCATAAGGACCAGAAGCTGGAACTTTAAGAAAAACTAAATAGCTAGAGACTTGTGATTAAAAACAAACAAACAAATGAAAAAAAATCACAGTGCAGCAATACTGGATTGAGATGCATCTCTTTCAGTTGATTTTTCCCCCCTGTGCATTGATAGTACTTTCTCTTCAGTGTCTCTGATCCTGCAAGATACCCCCATCGAGCATCAAATTAAGGGGGTGTCTCTTGCACAATACAGCTTGTAGGATCAAGGTCAACCTGTTCCATCATGGGGAACAAACTATTACACCAGTACAAGGAAGCAAACATTTTAAAGCTTGGCAAAGTGATTTCAAACCTACAAGAACTTGTAACCTGCCAACATAGGAACACAGTAGTCACTTTGCTTGCTTGAGTTCCTTTTCACCACACCACCCACTCTGGCACCAGCAGCCACCTCTCTCCTCCTGACTCCAGACTGCTTCATGTTGCTGCCACAAGCCACAGCTCCCACACTGTGTCAGGTAAATGGGGCAGCACTCAGTTCAACTTCAGAGGGTTGCTACCTTGTAAACATGGTTCTTCGAGTTGGTGTTGAACACTCCAACAAGTCACAACAATGTTTAGGGCCATCTCGAAGAACTGCATTTACAAGGTAGCAACCTTCTTGCTGCCATTACAGACTCAGAGGGTCAGATGATCTGGGGCTCTGGGGAAGAGATCAGGGGCTCCAACCAGGTCAGTCCCCCCAGTGATGCCCCTGCCAATCACCTTATATAGTCCATACATCCTATCTTAGCAGCCTGCGGCAGGATGGGGGGCTTAAAAATATCTTAAATAAATAAATATACACAGATCCTCCTGTACTAGTAGGCTCTGCTGACCAGACACAACCCCTCCTGGCCAGTCCAAACCCTTCAGACTTGGGGAACACCCTCTCAGATCCTCAGTTTGTCTGGAGACTGAGCTCAGTCTAGCTCTTGCCTCCTCAAGCCTCTCATACAGTCTCTCAGGGTGCTTTCCCATGAGGCGATATGCACAGGAGGGATATGCAAACACAGTTCAGCTGTTCTGAGTTTGGCCCAAACTCGGTCCATTCAGACGACCGAACTGAACTACCAACCCCGTACCCAAACCGACCAAACCAAACTCGATCTGAACTCAGAAACGACCAAACAATTCGGTATCGTTCGGGTGAGTTTGGATGAGGTTGGGAGGGGAAAATGTGACTGGAAGACCCAGGGAGGGGGGTGCAGCTGAGGAGCAGACTTCCTGGCACCAGGGGTGGAAAGGCTTGGAGTAGCAGCCAGCCTGCCCAATCACCATCCCTTTTTTCCTCAGACCACTGGCTTCGCAGTCTGCAATTGGACATGGGGGGCATGGGGCTAGGCTGCACAGAACCAATGGGGCTTGTGGTAAGGTGGGCGCAGCAAGTAACAAAAGTCATTGCCCTCCCCCCTTCCAACACCTTCTGAGCTAGCCACTGATCCTGACAGCGGGTGTTTTCAGAAGTCTCCCTTTCCCAGAAGTTTCTGTTCCTTCCTATTCCATTGCCATCCTCCTCCTATTTCACCCATTCTCACACATTTACCTCTCTAGTTTCATTTATTTAGATTAGATTAGATAGATTTAGGTGTTATTTTTATTTTTTAACCCTCCCTGTGTTCTTTCTCCCTACCTTCCATTGAATCCTATATATTCATCCCTGATTCCCTTCCCCTGTTTTTGGATTTATTTAGAGAAGGATTAGATTGATTTAGGTTTCATTTCAGTTTTGTACCCCTCCCTCTGTTGTTTGTTGTGAGCTGTCTGTGGTCCCCACCTCATCCCTGTATGTATATATATAGATAGATATTAGAAAGTTACTATAGATAAATAGTTGTAGGAGTTAGCTTAGTCAGAGATAGATTTACCAAAACAAAAAACTTTACAGTTTAAAAAAACATTAACTGCACAACAGTTTTTAAAACTAAAAACTTTTCTCTTCAAAAACATCACAAAATCATTTTTTAAATTTCAAGTTCATAAATCTTTATAACCTATAATACATTATTCCACAATTAATTAATTCACTCAAACATATACCTCTGAAATTTTCCCCATCTATACTCCAGCTCCTTACCTCCAAACCTCCCTTCCCTTGTACAAACTATATCTGTAAGTTTAATCATATTAAATACCTCCCTGGTCAGATCTTTCCATTTCATTATCTTCAACTGCCCACTCTTATTCCAATGCCTCGCTATAACTATTTTAGCCGCTGTCAAAAGATTAAACACCAAAAAAATCACAAAATAATTTTGACTCTAGCTTAAACTAAAAAAAAACAAAAAAAATTCATTACAATTACAATTAAAAAAACATTCAACTCCAAACATTGCAACAAGACAAATGCCAAAAAACATGGAAATTATTTCAGAATTTGAGGAATATTTAATCCTCATCAACATAAATGTAATACCTGTTCTTAATTCCTTACCATACATACTTATCAATAACTAAACTTTCACATTTTTTCATTATTAAACTTTCATTTATTGTCATAATTTGACAATGAACAATTTTTCAGAGTGCATTAATTCTGTTTCTACAGAACTGCAAACGATACCGATACCAAAAATAAAATCTTTGAAATTAGTATCGATATCGATATCGACAATAACGAAAATGTCTTTGCCAGCCTGACTGGCAGTCAGATAATCTTTGACAGCTTATCTGAGTGCCCTGCCTTCCTTATTGCCTCTCATGCCACACTGCCTGTCTGCCCGCCCAGGTTACAAAGTTCTAAGCCTGCCTCAGTCTGTCTGCCTTCTGCACATGCCATGCTGCTTTTCCGCCCACCCTGTGGGCAAAGCTCAAAGCCTGCCTCAGTCTGCCTGCCTTCTTCTCATTCCACACTGCCTGTCTGCCTGCCCTGTAGGCAAAGCTCGAACCCTGCCCCAGCCTGCCTGCCTCTCATACCACTGGCCTGGTAATCTTGCTGCTGCTGTCTGCTGGTCCATGGGTGCTCTGCCCAAGCAATCCTGCTGCTGCCATCTGCTGCTGTATGGGAGCTCTTCCCTTGCAAATCCTACCATCCTGGCTCCATGGGTGCTGTGCACAGGCAAATCCTGCTGCTGCTGTCTCTGCTGTTCCACGGGCTCTGTGCCCGGGTAATTCAATATCCACTCCTGCTGCCAATAGCGCCTATGCTGTCTGTGCCAAGGGTTCTGCTGCCAGGCAATCCAATCTCTGCTGCTGCTGCCATGACGCCTATGCTGTCTGTGCCACGGGTTCTGTGCCCTGGCAATCCAATGTCTGCTACTGGGTGTCCACATGATTCACCACCGGGCAAGGCTTGACCAACTGGCAGTAGAGCTTCTTTAGTTCTGTTGAATACGAGTCAAGCCTGCAATGCCTGGGCAACCCGGGGTGCCAAGCGCCAAGACTTCCCGGTCTCTGATGCTGTTGCTGGGTCTCTGATGGCCTGCCATGCGCACCCCTGGGGTCCCTGGAGTGCCCCAAGCCTTGCAGTGGGTCTGAACATTTGACCGAACTGAACTCAATTGAACCGAACCCAAACTCAGTTTTTGAACTGAACAACTGAACCCAAACCCGGTTTTCTAACCGAACATCTGAACCCTGTTCTGTTCGCACATCCCTAATGCACAGTATTTGCCTCCGGGAAAAACTCTAAGAGGCAAATGCTGTGCAGCTTCAAGTCTTATGGGAAAGCAAAGCTGTGCAGCTTTGCTTCTGATCATGCGGAGGATGCAGCACTGGAAAATCGAGCTCTGCATCCTCCGCATGATCAGAGGCAAAGCTGTGCAGCTTTGCTTTCCCATGGGACTTGAGACTGGCAGCATTTGCCTCCTGGAGTTTTTCCCAGAGGAAAACACTGTGCATATTGCCTCGTGGGAAAGTGGTAAGCACCCTCAGTACAACAGTCTCCCTATACATGTATATAAAGTTCTGTATCTCCAGTCCAAGCCTTAGAGGCTCAGGGTTACTCTGGGTAAGCCCCTCTGCTCGGGAACAGTTCCTCCTCAGAGCAAGTACAAGGTAACTCTCAGGTCTTTCTACTCACAGTCTTTTTAGCAGCTCTCACTACTCAGTCTCTGTAAGCCAGGCACAGTTCCTCCTGTAGTCCACCAAAGCCTTCTGCTCAGGCATCTCCCTCTCAGCAGGGGTCATGAGGAACCAGAGCCCCACTCCCAGTTCCTGTCTCCTCAGCTGTCTCTAGCCACTCTCTCTGGTCACAACTCACACAACACCCTGAGCCTAGCTCAGGTTTTTAACCCTGGGCTGGATCTGCCATGCTCCATTTTGTCAGGCCCTTCTGGGGCCGTTGATGACAGGGACACTGCCCTTTTACACTAGGACTGTGTATTCAGGTTCTGAGTGAACCCAAAATTTCACTTTACAATTAGGCTCTGTTGTGTGCCATGCCACAGTGTAGACAACACACACAAGATCCTGCAAAACAGTCTGCAACTGCATGGAGAAATAAATCCCACCAAGAGCCAGGAAGCCCAGGCCCCAGCAGTCAAAAAATTAAGAAATCAGACATTCACACACACACCAGGGGCACCCTCTTGGCCTGGCATTGGTACTGTGTGGCACTGGTAACTTGAACAGGCCACGCAAAGGGAAATGGAGCCTGGGAGAGAGATCCCTCTGGCCTCATGGTGCCAAGTGCCAACCAAGCATCAGGGCACCCAATTATTATTATTATTATTATTAAAACTGCATGGCCATGGTAAAGGTTATGTAATTGCCATCCCCCAGCATTGGCCCTATGGACAGGCCAAACCATACCAGGCCAGGCCCCCCTCTCATCACTGCCCAGCCAATTACTTACAGAACCAGCAGCACTACAGCACATGGCCAAATTCACCAAATAGAATGGACAAAATGGCTGCAGAGACTTTTATTTTGCCCAGCCAGCCAATCAAAAGCTTGCCATCTGACTTGGCCAGCCAATCCAAATCTGTCCTTTGGCTTTTCCGTCACTCCAACACCCCCTTCCTACCAAATATGACACCAAGTTTCATTTCCAGTCCAGAAGAATCTCCACTCTCCACCAACCCCCCACATGTGCAGGGGCGTCCAAAGTTTATGCAAGCTTTCAGAAGAACTGCCTTGGTTCTCTGAACTTCAGATTTTGGACGTCCCGAACACCATAATCTTGAGTGATTTCCAAAATTGTCCATAGACCAAGTTACAGCCCTAGTCTTTTCTTTGTTTTCCTTAGAATTGCATCATATGGAGTTTCATTTTGCAATGTTTCACAGGATCAACAATAGACCCAAAATAGCAGTTTTAAGTTGGATATAAAGAGCTACCTAACCAAGTCAGACCAACGGTCCATCTTAGCTCAGTATTGCCATAGCCTGACACAGCCATAGCCTGGTTTAAAATCCAGCTCTCTGGTAGAGGCCTCTCCCAGGCATGCTACTTGAGACCCTCCAGGATCCCTAGCAGAAGTCTCACCCAGGCATGCTACGAGAGATCCTGAATCTGAGATGCCAGGGATTGAACTTGGAATCTTATGTACTAGGGGTGGGAATTTTGGATCTACCGGTATCAGATACTGCCGGTATTTGGCAGTATCGGGGATACCAGATAGATCTGATAATTCCCCGTACCAGTGCCGGTTCCTGTACCGGATTTTTTTTGCATTGCGGTCATTGAAATCAATGGCCGCAATGTAAAACAACAAAACCCCAAAAAAAACCACTTTCCCTTCCCCTTCCAGGCTGCGTGGGTGGAAGGGGGAACACCCCCCACCCACCCTGCCCAGCCTGTTGTTTTTTTTAAAGCTCTTACAGTCACTGACCAACCAGACCCGGGCTCCGGGCTGCCACCGGCTGCCCAGTGGCAGCCATCCAGGGCTATGGAGGCTGCTCAGGCTGACAGCTGAGCTCTCCCCTACACACACACACCCCGGATCACCTTCTTTACCTGTAGCTGTGTGCGGAGTCAGACTCGAAGTGTGCTCCCTCTGGGTGGTCGTGGCGGTGGCAGCAGCATGGGCGTGGTGGCAGCACTGGCTTGAGCACTTCACCAGGCCTTCCTGGGAACTTCTCACCCAGAGGGAGCACACTCTGAGTCCGCACACAGCCACAGGTAAAGAAGGCGATCCGGGGGGTATAGGGAAGAGCTCATCTGCCGGCCTGAGCGGCCTCCATAGCCCTGGCTGGCTGCCACTGGGCAGCCGGTGGCAGCCCAGACCCCGGATCTGGTTGGTCAGTGACTGTTAGAGCTTTAAAAAAAACAAAAAAAACAGGCTGGGCAGGGTGGGTGGGGGGTGCCCCCCCTTCGACCCGCGCAGCCTGGGAAGGGTAGGGGGGAGGTATTGTTGGTTTTTTTTCATTGATTTCAATGAGGACAGTTCCCCATTGAAATCAATGGGAAAAAAACGGTACCCGTATACTGGTTTTAATCCGGTAAACTGATTTTTTGGAAACCGGTAACCGGGTTTTTGCCCCAAGTCCCACCCCTATTAAATGTACGCAAAGCATGCGCTCTACCATCTGAGCCACGGCCCACCCCAATTTGGTTCTCAGACACTTTCTAATTCCAAAAATGTGGCTGTGAGCTGTTAAGTGTCCCATTCATTAGGTGACTCCCTCTGTGGGCATGCTGCCTAGTGTGTCTCTCTCATTGAGGTCAGCAGCAGCAGCGTAAAGGCAGTGAGTGGGCAGAAGAGCAGCAGGCTCATGAGTGAAAAATGAGTGTGTTTGGGGATATACAATATGTCTTATTTTGAAACGGAGTAGGAATAGAATCTGCCAAAAGCTTTGAAGCAGTCAAGCAAAGAAGCTGCAGCTCACCCTAATGCATTCACAGTTCCCCTGGTTGGTAGGAATGGGAATTTCAGTTTCAGATAAAACTGAAAGTACCCGAAAATGGCCATTTTGGATTAATCCGAAATTTTGGTTCTTTTTCAGTTTTGGTACTATCGGATCTTATGCATTGATTTTTTGTACCGGATTTTTAACATTGCCGTTTTTCCCCATTTAAAAAATGCAATGTTAAAAATCCAGTACAAAAATCAATGCAAAAGATCCGATAGTACCAAAACCGAAAAAGAACCAAAATACATGAGAACCCAAACCAAAATTGACGGAAACCAAAATTTTGTCCAAAGTCCCATCCCTACTGGTTGGTAATGTCTACTCCTAGTTTTCACAGCACCAAACGAAGCCCTATCACAGGAATTCTCTGTTTCTGTATGTGTCAAGTGCTCCATGATGTTAGTGATCCCAATTGGGCAGGAGAGGTGCCACTCATGCTCTCCCTATTCCTTCCCTGTCTCCTCCCTCCTAGATTGAATTGGTACAGGTGTGTTTTGCCTGACACAGCTTCATTGCAGCAATCCAAGTTGGCCAGCAGAAATGTCAATCATGCTCTCTCCATTCCCTCCATACACTTCTACCCCCTGGCTTGAACTGATGCACGTTTGTTTCGACAGACAACTTCCCTGACAGTACTTGCAGTGAAAACAAACAAAATTTAAGCACAATTTTGTTGACTTTCCAAACAACAAAACAGGTCCAACTACTTCACCTAATCCTCACTGGTTCTCATCTCTTGTGCTACAGATCCCTTTGAAGGGTTTTTGCAATTCACTCATACTTTTCTCTAAGTTAACTTCGATGTCCCAAGCTGCAAGAGAAGGCACATGTATATTGTGTAAATGTCACTCAGAAGCAAAAACTTTCTGTGTGATTTCATAGAGTCTCCTTTGCTAGTTCCCTACTTAGGCAGTTCCCCACTTGCCAGCTAATAGGCTTTTGATGAGACCATTTCAGATCTGTTCAGAGATGTATTATAAATTTTAATTTGCTCTGTTTATTTAATGAAACTCATTGAGACTAATCCTCATTTTCTAGCAAGTGTAAAAAAATTCCATTTAATTAAAATTAATGACCTTCACGCCTACAAAAGATTTTCAGGCTCAGAGGATGAGGTTTAACACTTTGTACAGGAGGAAATACAAATGCTGCACTCAATTATAAGTAGGGGGAAATCTCACCAAAAGATGATAGCTTCTGGAGATAGTTTTAGACTTTTGAAATTTGGGGGGAAAGTGGGTTTGTTAATTTGAGACTTTGCAGCAAGAAAAAAAAAAAATGTGTAGATTAACTGCTTCCAGTTCATTTCCATCAATAGAATTAATTCCCAATGTCTATTTAAAAAAAGAATTAAAATATTACAAAGAGAGGGAAATGTTATTTAAATGTAATTTTAAAAAGAATCTTGATTAATATTAAGACATTTTATACCCAGTGGGGGGTTTGACACTAATGACAATTAAGTGAAAGGCTCCAACATAAAACATGATGATTAGACAAATGGCAAAATAATCTGGTTGTGTATTGCTATTGATTATTTTTCTCATGTATGAGGTAGCCTGCATTGGATCCTTTCAGCAGTATGTATAATTTATTAGAGAAATAAGAGTAAAATCCCCTCCATGGTGAACTGCTGAAATTACTTTTGCGTAAAGTTGATGGAAGCAGCTAGCTACCAAAAAGAAAAAAAAAAGGGGGTGGGGATAAGAATAAGAAAAAAAGATGGGCTTAGATTTAAGGACAAATTCCGATTTTAAATTGTGTTTTAATCTAAAAATCAAATTTCACAGGACAAAAATATAATCTGCCCCTTGCATACAAAATGGAACTTACTTAGAGCAGTCTACAAGAAAGCATACCTCTCCTGTTATTCATCCAAGCTTGCAGTGCCTGCTTCTGGTGTTCTGCCAGTAATTTTACTGGGAGGAGAGGAATGTCGTGGGAGCAAATGTGTGGCCCTCGGGTAGCTTTTATTTGGCCCCTTTTCAGTTTCTGGATCTGGTCCTAACCCTAATCAATGAAATACTGAACTCTGGGTAAGAGAACAGAGGTGAGGGTGTGCATACAAGGACAGGGAAATGATCCATGGCACAGACCCATGACTTGGACCCCCCTTCTTCCTTGCCTTAACCATCTCTACCCACAACTTCTATACAGCCCTTGGAGCTTCTACTAATTTACAAAATGACCCCTTGGAAGCAAAAGGTTCCCAATTTCTGGATTAGGCCCAATCAGAATTTTTCATTATTATTATTATTAAGGACATGTTCACATGAAAACAGGATGAAAGCTTACCCTTGGTAATCATGAATAAACACTTTGTGCAGCCGTTCCTACCAAGAAATGTCGTAAAGCCCCATGCTATGGAATAGGAAAGGCCGAACAAAACTAATCAAAGGTAACACTGAACCAAAGAGCGGTGTGGAGTAACGTATGGTAATTTGCCTCAGCAGAAAAAGCTACCACATATGAATGTTTCTCGTGGTTTTTCCTGTTTCATGCAACGGAACAGGGATTAATTTATTTCCCAGGTAGGATCAGTCACACAAAACATCTTGACACCCAAAGTGAATTACGCAGGAATAGGATTAAGCCCCAGTTGATCTGAACATGCTATCAGTTATCATCAATTTGGATCAAGCTAATCTCACATTATTTCCTCCCACTGAAGTCAGAGGAGGACAGTATGAGTGAATACTACAATCCTGGATCTGTTAAATCAAATAATTTAGAGTAGGGTTTCTAATCCACTAGTCTATGGGCTGGTGCAAATTCCTAGCCACATTTTGTCCAGTCTCTGTTCAAGCAGGGCCTTGGATGGCTTGTTGGAGCACAAACCATAGCTAGGTTAACCATTAGGCAATGGTGAATGATACTCAGCTGTACCTCTCCTTTTCAACTGACCCAGACCCTGCCGTCTCGTTGCTATCCCCGTGTTTGGATGCCATGGCGGAATGGATGTGGCAGAACAGACTGAAGCTCAACCCTGATAAGACAGAGGTGATGTTGGTGGGGAGAGCGAGAGAGGTAGTGGCCCCCCTGATTGGGGGGGGGTCGCCCTCCCATAACTCAGCAGGTCTGGAGGTGATACTGGATGCGGATCTCCGCATGGAGTGGCAGGTGGAGGCAGTCGCAAAGGCTGCCTTCCGCCAGTTGCATCTGGTGCGGATGCTGCGTCCATACGTCTCCAGCCCTGACCTGGCCTCCCTCATCCATGCCTTCGTCACCTCGAGGCTGAACTACTGCAACACGCTCTATGTTGGACTTCCCTTGTTCCCGGTTTGGAGGCTGCAGCTAGTGCAGAATGCGGTGGCCCGGCTCCTTTTGGGGACGAGTCGTCAGGAGCACATAACACCTGTGCTCCAGACTCTGCACTGGTTGCCAATAGCTTGCCGAGTCAGGTTCAAGGTTTTGGTGTTGATCTATAAGGCCCTTCATGGTCTGGGCCCCTCATACCTCAGGGACCGCCTTGCCCTCCGCGCCCCAGAGCGGCTCCTTTGGTCTGCCGGGGGTGCCTTCTTGGAGGTCCCCCATGTTAAGCAGGGGGCCACAATGGAGAGGGCATTCTCGGTGGCAGGGCCACTCCTTTGGAACTCCCTCCCAGAAGAAGCTTGCCTTGCCCCAAGCCTTTTGACATTTTGGCGAAGTTGTAAAACCTGGCTGTTCGCCCAGGCCTTGGGGGGGATGGGGGGGTTAGAGGGTTTTTATCTCCCCTACCCTATTTATTGTTTTATGATGACCCTGGCCCTGTTTTAATACTTGTATTTTGAAATGTTTTAATTGTTTTAAATGCTTTATATACATTATTACTTTTTATTGTAAGCCACCCCAAGCTGTTTTAGGAGGGGCGGAGTAGAAATTTGAGAAATAAATAAATTTAGAGGGTCCTTAGCCTAGGGTCAGTACACAACTGGTGTGCACTGGATTCCTCACATGGTGGCTATTGCGCAGGAGTGTCTCAGCTGGGGAGGGAAGGCCCAGCAGAGCACCTGCTATTAGCCAACCCTTCTGCTGCTCTGCCTCGCCACCCCGACTATAGTAGTCTGGATCCTCCCCTGCCCCCCCAAAACAAATTCTGGGTGTTAAACAGCACAACATGTACAGATGTGAGCATGCCGCACTCACCCACATCCCACAAGTGCTGTGCTTAACAAATGGGGTGGGGTGGAAGAAGCCAAGCAGGGTTCACAACTAGGACATGGAAGGAGCTGAGCAGGGATCTAAAGGGGGCGGAGTCAAAGCTAGGGAGGGAGTCTTCCCTGGCCATGACCCGCCAAAAGACAGCGCGGACACACCTGGCGGTTTGAGAGCCAAAACATGCTTATTAAGGATGGGACTTTTGCTATTGCCAAGAATCAAAAGTACCCAATAACGACTATATCAGATTAATCCAATATTTCAGTTCTTTCTTGGTATTGGCTGTATCAGATCTTTTGCACTGAGAAAACATTCATGAAGTTGAGAACTTGTAGGTGCACAGGGAAAACCACAATGTTAAAAATCTGATACCGAGATAACAGGTAGGAGAACCGGTAGACAGAGATCAGATACTGACAAAAAAAGAAAAGTGAAATTTTGCCCAAGTCCCACCCCTAGTGTTTATCATGCCACTTGTTAACACCCTCTGTGTCAGAGAACTAGGGGAGGCTGAGGTGAATCTCTCCTCCTTGTGGAAAACCTGGTAGTGGTAGAAGGCCAGCAGTGAGGTACTATGCACCCTCATGTCAGGCAGTTGGATGAGGCCAGGCTGATGACTGCTGTATATCTGAGTAGTAGTTATATAGGTGGCCTTAAGTGAGCCCCAAAGTATGGCTCTCCACCTCCTTCCCTTTCCCTCACTATTTCCTTCATTCTGGCCCTGCCACAGCCCTGCATTCACTCTCTTCCCTTCCCCACTTTCTCTCCTTCCCCACCCCAGCCTTTGCTGTTTCTTCATCCTTCTGAAAATGGGAGTACATCGGAATGAAGGAAATATAGTCGGAGTACTACCTAGTCATGTGGCCAATCAGGAATAGGAGAGTCTAGATCAGGGATGGGAACTTCCTCTCTCCTGGGGGGGCACTTTGAAAATTAGTACAAGCTCTGAGTGCCACACTGAGGGATGGGGGTGCTTAAGAAAAGGAGGGACCAGATCATGGATCTGTGCCATGGATCTGTTGTCCCCTACCCTTGTGTGCGTGCCCGCAGCTCTGCTCCCTTACCCTGAGCTCGGTTTTTCAACAGTTGAAGATAGGAACTGGATCCAAGAACTAGATCCAACAACTGGAAAGGGGCCATATAAAAACCTTGCTGCAGGGAGCATTTGCCCCCTAGGCCTAAGGTTCCCCACCCCAGTCTAGTTCATGGATCCATCACATTTATTTATTTATTTGTTTATATAGCACAAGTAGTTTACCTGGTGCTTTAAATCAATAGTTATAGACAGGTCCCTACCCCCAGGGGCTTACAATCTAAGAGGCAAGAGAGGTTAGACAAGAAAGAGGCGAACATGAGGTGACACAAGAATACATTCATGAGGTTGAGAAGTTGCAGGTGCACGTGCTTCACTACTGGGAACTAGGGATGGGCGAACACGGTTCGGAAGTTTGGAGTTTGGCCTGAACTCAGCCTGTTCGGACGACTGAACCGAACCAAACTGAACTTCCGAACACGAACTGGCCGAACCAAACTAATTCTGAACGTCGAAATGACCGAACAGTTTGGTCAGTTCGGATCGCGTTTGGGTGAGTTCGAGTTGCAAAAAAAGTTTCACTGTAAGGTCAAACATGACAGGGAGGGGTAGTACTAGTCACTGAGGAGCAGACTTCCAGGCACCAGGGGTGGATACGCTTGCAATAAATAAAAAAAAACATATAAAAACCAAAAAACCAAATAAAAAACAAAAGAAAACCATATAAAACCCAATAAAAAACCAAAAAACCAAATAAAAAACCAAAAAACCACCCATAACAACATTTCCCAAATGGCCGAACTGAACGGCCAAACCGAACGGCCGAACCCAAACCCGGCGAACTAACTGAACTGCCGAACCAAACGGACGAACCGAAAGCAGCCGAACCGAACGGCCGAACCAGACGGCCGAATCGAATGCAGCCAAACCGAATGGCCAAACCCGAACCACGATCTGTTTGCCCATCCCTACAGGGAACTAGAGTCTGAGTGAGGGGGAAGAGGATTAGGGCTGTAGCGGAATGTCTCAGCGGTAGCTAATTCCGCCGGAAACAGCGTTTCCGCAATTAGTGGTTCGGTGTGGCAGAGGCTTTCATTCCACTAGTTTCATTCTGCTACTTCTGCAGTTCCGCTAATTTCATTCTGCTACTTCCACAGGCTTTGCAAAATAGTGGAAACATGACATTTTCGCTACTTCCGCCATTCCGCCAGCACCACAAAATAGCAGAACAGCAGTTTTCTGACAGTTTCTGCAATTTTTCTGTAATTCCACAATTTGCAGGATGCAATTTCACTCATGATGAGCTAGGGAAGACCTGACGGAAGAAGTATGGTTTCAGGAGCCATTTAAAAGCTGGGAAGGAGGAAGCAGAGCGAATGTATCCAGGGAGGGAATTCCAGGCATGGGGGCAGTAAGAGAGAAGCAGCAAAGTCGTTTAGAGGAGCAAGGGGGTCATGAGCAGGTGGTGGGGGCAGGAGAGGAGCGAAGCTTCTGGGAAGCAGTATGGCAAGATACAGGAGCAGAGAGATATGGGGGAGCAAGGCCATGTAGAGCCTTGGAGGTGCAAGAAGACCAGGAGCTTGGTCTTTACATGAATTTGTTCATGTAAAGGAGCCAGTGTAGGCTAAGGGTGCTAGGAGGGGCTGGACGTGGTCAAAGCGACAGGTAAGATGCATAGGGTTGCCATACCTCCCCTTTAATCCAGACACTTATGAAAATACATCGTACAACCCTGCATTGGAACCAATGCAGCCCTGAACCATGTATTTTTCATAAGCTTCTTGGATTAAAGGGGAGATATGGCAACTCTAAGGTGGATGACTTCAGCAGCAGAGCGCTGAAAAGAGATAAGTTTTGGGGGAGGACATCAGAGCAGGGGAGACCAGTAAGGAGGAAGTTGCAGTAGTCAAGGGGTGAGAGTTTTTGTGGTGGAAACAGTAAGGCTGGGTCATATTTTAGCAATATTAAACAGAACAAAGTGACAGGATTTAGCAACAGCCTGAATCTGAGGCATAAAGGAGGAGGAGTCAAAGATTAATCCCAGGCTATGCGCCTAAGGGACTGACAGGATGGTGAGTCCCTCGATGGAAATTGAGAGGCAAGTAAGAGGGGAACTTTTGAGGGGGGGAAGTTGAGGAGTTTGGTCTTGGCCATATTAAGCTTGAGTTGGTGGTGAGACATCCAGGCAGAGATGTCAGAGAGACAGTCAGTGATACCAGACTGGATGGAGGGGGAGGGCACAGGTGTGGGGAGGGAGAGGGCGAGAGAGAGATGCGTGTCATCAGCATACAGATGCTACTGGAAGCCATGGGTTTCAATGAGTTTCCCCAGAGAAAGAGCATAAAGGGAGAAGAGAAGAGGGACCAGGACAGAGCTTGGGGAAGTCCCAGAGAGCGGGGAAGTGACAGAGAAGAGATTCCAGGTAGAGAAATGTTGAAGGAGTGGTTCAAGAGATCCGAAGAGAACCAGTTGAGAAAATAGTCCCTTGGAACCAAGGGAGTATAGCAAATTCAAGAGGAGACCATGGTCAACAGTTTCAAAGGCATCAGAGATCGAGGAGGACAAGAATGGAGTAAAGGCCCTTAGATTTAGGTAAGAGGAGGTCATTAGTGATTGTGGCAAGGACAGTCTTAGTTGAGTGGAGAGGGTGGAAGCCCAATTGAAGGGAGTCAATGGAGGAATTTGAAGAGAGGAAAATTGAGACGAGTTTAGGCCACCTGCTCCAGGAGCTTGGCAGTGAAAGGTCAGAGTAAAATGGGGGCAATAGCTGGAAGAGCAGGAGGGGTCAAAAGTGGCCTTCCTAAGTATAGGGGAGATGGTGGCATGTTTGAAAGTCAATGGAAGTGACCCAGTAGAGACAGAGGGAGATCAGATAAAGATTTTATTGCAGTAGTAAAGAGCCATCACATTTTAAAAATCAAAACAATCTTATTACATAGTAAAAAAAGTCCCTCATTTAAAAAAAAATTACATAAAAGGATTATATTATAAAGTAGCAGATGTTACCCTCCTCAACTTGATGGCAGCAGCACAGAATTTGGCCACAGAGGTGGTTATATTGCTATCAGTCAAACAAAAGATTTACCAGGCCTTCCCTTTGGCTACAAGGGCGCATCTTAATGATGACATGCTCAAAAACAAATTCATGATGGCTATTATACAGGGAATAACTGAACAACACACTGGCTACTGATTCCACCATCCTTGAAT
Organism: Sphenodon punctatus; assembly: GCA_003113815.1. NCBI lineage: Eukaryota > Metazoa > Chordata > Lepidosauria > Sphenodontia > Sphenodontidae > Sphenodon > Sphenodon punctatus. The sequence goes on along the minus strand of QEPC01015163.1, from coordinate 1,222,144 downwards.
GGCAGAAGGGACACAACCTTAGATATCGTGGGACCTTTCAAACCTGCCTTCTAGAACTGCTGAAAGTAACATGTCAAATCTGGCCAACATAAAAGCAACCCTAAAGCTCCATATTGGTATTGAAAATAAGTATAATGCCTCACCAAGGTTAACAGAAAAGGCCTTATAAGGAGCAGACACTTTTGGGGCCTGATAGCCTCATTCAGGGTTTGCAACTCCCGGTCCCTAGTACAACTTTTAACCATACACCATACCCTAGGAAAGTCCATTGAAAGCACATCACTTTTAGAAAAACCCAATGTTGCAAATATCTGATTTATACTATCCTCCCAAATGCCCCATATAAAAGAAGAAAACTTTTGTCAAGGGAAGCTCTCTAGATCATAATGATTGAAATCAAAACCAGAATTTCAGAATGGCCTCCTTGGTGAACAATAGGGCTGTAGCGGAATGTCGCAGCAGTAGCTATTTCTGCCGGAAACAGCGTTTTCGCAATTAGTGGTACGCCGTGGCAGAGGCTTTCATTCCGCTAGTTTCATTCCACTACTTCCGCAGTTCCACTAATTTCATTCCACTACTTCCACAGGCTTCGCAAAATAGCGGAAACATGACATTTTAGCTACTTCCGCCATTCCGCCAGCGCCACAAAATAGCGGAACAGCAGTTTTCTGACAGTTTCTGCAATTTTTCCGCAATTCCGCAATTTGCAGAATGCCGGCGGAATTAGCGGAATGTCTGCAGAAAAGTCACGATGTGGCGCGGGCAATTCCGAAATGGCGGAACGGAATCGTGGCACGGTAACAGCTGCTGCCACATCAGCCCTAGTAAACAACAGTACTGGACAAACCCCAGCTTCAATCCTAAGGAACACTATGGGGGTACCTCTTGGGGCACTCAAAATACCTCTGAGGAACTTGTTTTTATGAACCTCCAAATCAGTCATCTCAGAGAGACCCCAGTTAGGAATCCCATACAGAAGCTGTGGGAGTACCTTTGTCCTGTAGACCTTCAAAGCAGATTGTACCATTCTGCCCTCTTTGGCAAAATAGCAGCTCAAAATCCCTCTAGAAGAATCAAGAGCTTTAACACAAGCAGACACCCTATGTTTCCGCCAGGAGTCTGTACGTGAGAAAACAACCCCCAAATATTTATAACAGTTAACCTGCACTATTAGATGGTCTTCCATGAGCAACTATGTTGGAAAGAGGTCTTCCTTACAAATAGGACCTTGGTCTTAAAGTAATTTACTTCTAAGTATTCAACACAACAACAAAAAACAACAACAACACAGAATACCTGCTTTGAGCGCCTCAGCCCCACCTGAGTTTGAGAAACCAAAATAGTATCATTCGCAAAAAGGAGTACAGAGAATTGGGAACTACCTATAAAAACTGGGTGAAAAAACAGACTTCTCAAAGTGTAGGGCTGAAGCGGCAACTCCCTTTTCCGCTCCACTATTTCATTCTGCCATTTTGGAATTGCCTGCGACTTTCCTCAGCTTTTCCGCCAGCATTACGCTAATACTGCCGGCATTACGCTAATTCAGAAACTGCCGGGACAAACATTGTTCCACTATTTCGCAGTACAGGCAGAAATCGCAGAAGATCGAAACTGTAGGAACTAAACATTGTTTTCATAGCCCGTGAAAGTAGCGGAATGAAAGTAGCGGAATGGCTGAAGTAGCAGAATGAACATCTCTATTGCACCATGCCACTCATTGCAGAAGACCTTTTTCTATCAGAAAAAGCTACTGCAGTGACTTGCTGTTTCAGCCCTATCAAAGTGTTAATGTCCACATTGATATAAATATTGAATAGGAGCAGGGCCAGCAGATAATATCCCTGCCTGACCCCTTTTGTAGTTGGCACCAAAATAGATAATACACCCTGCTCGCCCACCCAGAACTGTTAAGAAGTCCCCTGGTGTAGAGCAATAATAAAAAATAATAGCCTACGCAGTAGAGTGGGATAGATTGATGATGTGCAGCGGAGACAGTGCAGCAGTGGAGGCAACCGCTGTTAGGAGGCGAGAGGGGATGCTGTCAATGGGGCAGATGGAGGGGCTGACTGGATGGAGAGAGGAGGGATGGAACCTCCTCAAGAGAAGCTGTGGAGAAGGAGGAGAAGAGAAGAGAGGCAGGAGGGGGAATAGCAGGGAATGAAGAGGGAGAGGGTTGAGAAGCAATAGCAAGGCAGAGTTTTTCAATCTTGTTATTGAAGGAGTGCATTCTTGAGAGCATGCTCTCATCTCTACTCCCTTCCTCTGAGCTTATTCTTTCAGTGCTTCAGGCCAGGGTAGGAACCAGATTCACAGGCCAGATCCAGGAAATGGAAAGAGGGATTTATTAACTGATTAAAGAAAATAGACATAGGGCTAGAGGGACATATTTTCCTCCCCGCTGGTGCCTCAATGAATGCTTTTTCTTGCTCAAAATATATCTCCAATATCAAAACATAAAATAAAAAAGTTAAAACCTTTTTAAAACTGCAGAATTGTCTGTAGTAATCTGAAACTGACCCCTGCCAGAGCTACACAAAGATCTACATAGTATTTAAGTCCTTCTTAACACCTGGCTTGAATGACTGTACTAGCTCTTTGACTTTGTCTCAAAGGGTCAGATTCTGTTCTGTGGGAAGCCAATACACAGGGAACGGTGTTCACTGCATTTTCCGCAGAGCTGCCAATGGAGAAAATGCAGTGAATATGGGTCCCTATCAACAGTTTCACTATTTAACTTCAATGAGAACTACCTCTTGACTCTTCTGCCCACCAGAAAAGAACCAACAGACTGTGATCTTATGCATCAAGGGGTAGCGTTCATTGAGCGAACCCGGCATAAAGCCGGGAGTCACTAGGTCTCAGGGGCTGCTGCCTGGCCCTGCCGCGGGGGCAGCACCACACCTGGGCTGGGCTGGAGGAGGCCTGGGTGCAGGGCACCCCCACATCATGGGGGAGTCCCCATCCCTCATCTGCCTCTGCCTGCTAGTAGCTCTGCAGCAGCAGCAGTGGACACCAGGACACTGATCGGACTGGGAGATAAAGCTGTTTGTAAACAAACTCCTCCCCATCTGAGTGATCAGAAGGTTGTTGCCTTGTAAAGAAGGTTCTTCATGATGGTTCCTAACATTCTCTCTCACAAAAGCATGCTCACCCTATTCAAATAATAGACCACGTGATGGTCTCACGCTCCTCTAGTATAAAAAGCACTCTCCCCCTCAGAATGACAGTTCCTTCCAACCCTTTCTAGGAATATAAGAAAATTCCATGCGGGGCTGGAAGGATGGGTGTTGTGAGAATGTTAGGAATAACTTGATTGCACCTTTTGAATGAGATTAGAGCCACCTGGATTGGATCTCTATTTAGAGAGATCCTTTAAAAACTAACCTTTGGGCTGTTGGGAGCCAAACATGCAATGAGAGCCCGCCCCCCCCCCTTTTTTTTTTTTACCTGAGCCTGTGCTTGTTTCAGTCTTGAGGTGTCAATTATATCTAGATTTTGAAAGGAATGAATGAAGTTTGGTGGTGCTCCCATTTCAGGTATGAAAATTTGGCCATGGGAAGTATAAATATTACCTGTGTGATACAGTTGCCCTAGCCCCTTTTCTCCTTTATATCTCTCTTCTCTTTTCTCCCTTTTCTTTTCTTTTGTAGAGTATAAAGCCTGAAATTAGGGAGCAGACTTGTTATCCAAGGGTGACCTTGGCGGCTACTCTTTGAATAATTCTTTTGTAATCAGGTAATTGGAAATTATTGTGTTAAGACCCCTTAACATTCATATTTTGTGGTGTTTGAATTATTAGTTTAACAGGAATGTGTAATATAATATTCCTTTGTTTATTACCTTTTCTGCCTTGTCATGAATTGTTTGTAGATATATAATCAAAAAGGCTCCTCAGAATGACCTTCTGGCAACTATAGATATTTGGAAATGTATAAAATTTTCCCCTGAAGAAGCTGGTATTTCCAGTGAAACGATCGTCGGGATTGGAGATTTCTGTATTTGTGAACTGGGATTGGAGACTTCTGCATATGTGAATCTGGGACCTAGAATCTGGGATTTGGGATTTCTTCACATGTGGATTTGGGAATTTGATTTTTTGTATCTGATTCCAGACACTCTATATAGGAGTGTCTGTCTTTAGGATTGTCTAGAATAATATTATTTTTAAATTTTTTTGTATGAATCTTGTATCTAAGAATACACTAAGCTTTGCTTTGGAGATTGTTCCATGAAATATATTATATTATTATTATTATTATTATCTAAAATTGCTCTCATTTCTTGCATTGAATGTGTAGTTATATACTTGGTCTGATAAGGAGCAGAGTGTTGGTGTTGTGAGAATGTTAGATGACATCTCGAAGAACCTTGTTTACAAGGCAGCAACCTTCTGTTCTTCGAGTGGCTCCTCACAGGCCTTTTTTATACGGGGGGGGCGTGTCCATGGGCATGCTGGTGCATGGGCAGGGTGTGCACATGGCCACACATGCATCCCCACTCACCCTCCACTCATTCGCACCAATGGAGCAATCGCTGCTTTCCCCGGTTGCTCCATGCATGGGGACGAGTGGGGGAGTGAGTTGGGATGCGTGTTAGGTGGGCGCATGCACCCTTACTCACTGCAGGCACCGCCTTGTTCACGCAGGGCTCCCCCACCCATGAACACGCAGAAATCTGCATGTTCATGGGTGGGAGAGGCCCATGTAAAAAGGGCCACATTCTCACAACTGTCTTACTTATACTATCTTAGGTAGGAATTTAGGATGTAAAGCAATATCTATTCTATCTTGGAAAAT
>QEPC01015163.1:1156160-1216959 GCA_003113815.1 Sphenodon punctatus | reverse complement strand
TATATATATATATATATATATATATATATATATATATATATATATATATATATATATATATATATATAACAAAGACACCCAAAATAAGACACCTGTTTCTTCATATACAAGACACCCAAAATGCAGCCAACCTAGTAAATGCATTATGCTATGCAAAGAGATAGATAGATAGATAGATAGATAGATAGATAGATATCTTTGCATAGCATAATGCGTTTGTTTACTAGGTTGGCTGCATTTTGGGTGTCTTGTGTGTTTGATAGCAGCACCCCCAGGCCCAACGAGCCAGGCAGCACCCCTAGGCCCACCAGCGGGACACAAAGAGGGAGGCCCATCTTGACTTCTTGACCAGGGGCCCATTCCACCCTAACTATGCATGTTATGCATGCAAGTTCTGTGCCAGTGAACTTATTCCAAACTTACCAGTGTGAGGCACAGGATGAAGGTAAGGCAGCAGATGATGTAGTGTGTTAAAGAATATTAAATCATTAAATAACTGCAGTAACTGACTGGACACAGCACACAATCCAGGGGTGATTTATTGCTTTGAGGGATAAAAAGGTCACTTTCTGTTCTAGCTGTGATTGTCAATGTGTGTTATAATGACTGGAAATGGAATATGCCTATATTCACAGCAATGTCATTTGCAGAAAGCTAAAGAGTTTGATCTGTTGCTTCACACAGGGCACAGTCCTTCAAAAGGTGCTGAGTGGTCTGGCCCAGATGCAGAAGAATACTTGGGCATGTTGTTAATTTCAATCATGCCATTTATTTCAAGGAGGCTGCTGGTCATAAGTAGCAGCAGAATTTCTCCTAATGCTTTAACAGTGGCTACATGCAAGAAAGGGCTAAAAAGGTACATTTGCCAGAAGCTGCCAAGGTGAGGACTGGAAGTTCTTCAGGCTGGCCTGTTAAATCTAAAGCAATGTGCAGACGTTTGTATTGCCCTTCTTGTGCTAATCAGGCTTTCACTGCTGTTCCTTTAGCAACCCTACCCCCTAGCCCCCAGAGAAATGGCATAATTAAATTATGGCAAGATCGAACACGCACATTTTAAAACAAAGATAATCGGGGGGAAACACATAGTGTAAAAACTGTCATGTCGACAGCACTGAAAGGACAGTATATGCTTGGCTGTTGAGGGGAAATGCCAACAAGCGGTACATGTGCCGTGGCTGCAGATATCTCCAGATTCCAGTTGTTCCCTGATCAGACACGCTCTCCAAGCATGAGAAGCTTTCAGACACTATGCTACTGATGCCTCAAGGAAGAGCTGAAACGAAATAGCCCTTTCGTTTTCTCACAGAACAGTTCTGCGAAAATGGAACAGCTGTCAAAGTTTCAATTGAAATTTCCAGACATACTGTGCATGCACAAAGTGGCACCCGACCATACTGCATATGCACAAAATAGTGGTGGTCTTATTTGCTTTTCAGAAGTCGTGCTTAATTGTTACCAATGTTTTAGTCAGAAACTAACCCCACCCCCACCCCACCCTATATTGAAAATGTTTTGTAGGGGTGGCATGGATAACTTTGGCTCTGTGGAGAACCATTCAGATGCCTGATGCCCAAAAATGTGACCATTACTCAGAGAAATGGATAAGTCCCAGCCAGGAGCACTGCAGAGCCCGACTCTGCAGCACTCCAGCAGGGGCATGTCAGTTTCAGGCTTGCCACCACAGCGCTTATCAAAGCATTGTGTGGGGGAAGCCGCTTATGAAACTGATGTGCCCCAGCCAAGAACACTGTGGAGCCCAGCCTCACAGCAGTCCCAGCCAGGGCATGTCACTTTTAAAGGCCAGCTTGCACTTCCCACCCTACAGGATCAGGGTCTGCAGCACTCCCAGCTGGGGCTTGTCAGTTTCGAAGGGTAATGCTCACCTTTTGGGGCATTGGGCTCTCAATTCTGCTATAGCTGTTTAGAGATGGAGTAACCAGAACTACACATAGTATTCAAGGTGAGGATGAACCATACATTTATATAGCAGCATTATATTTTCTGGTTTATTCTCTATCCCTTTCAGAATAATTTCTAATGTTCTGCTTGCCTTTTTGACTGCTGCCACACATCGAGCTGATGTTTTCAATGAACTGTCAACAATGACTGCAAGATCCTTTTCCTGAGTGGCAGCCCCTAATTTAGAATCCAGCATTGTGCATGTATGGTTAGGGCTATTTCCCCTTACATGCATCACCATGCACGTGTCAGCATTGAATTTCATCTACCATTTGACTGCAAAGTCATGTATGGTCCTTCTGTAATTCTTCACAGTCCACATCAGTCTAGAGCTTCAACAAGTATTAAAATTAGTACCCATAGGTAATGCTTACATTTTTCAAGCACCCAATGGGCTAACCGAGGACCAATCGGGTGCCCAGTGCCCCAAATTGTGAGCATTATCCAGAGAAACTGACAAGCCCCAGCCGAGGCATGACAGTTTCAAAGGCAATTCAGGGCTTCCCCCACACCATGTTCTGATAAGCACTCTGGCAGGGAAACTGCTTTTGAAACTGACAAGTGTGCCATCCAAGAGTGCTCTGGAGTCCAGTGGTCTCAACTGGGGTCTGCCACTTTCAAAAGCTGGCTGGCACTTTGTGCCCTACAACCTGTCTCTAACAGGTGTTTGGGGGGGCGGGGGGGAGGGGGACGGACAGTCTTTGAAACTTACATGCCTCAGATAGGACCACGGTGGTGCCAGGGCCCTCAGTGGTCCCAGCTGGGGTCTGTCACTTTCAGAGACCAGCCAGCATGTCCAAGTAGCTCACCAGCTCCTGTTCGGGCCTTGACTGAACAGTAAAGTACAGGGTCAGGTTGATTTGGGCAGCCCAGATGCATTGGGAGTGGCCGAATCTTCAGGTATAGAGGCAGATTTTAGTAAGAGGTTACAAATTATTATTTATTTGCTTATTTGTATAACACCGGCAGTGGTTGCAGTTCTAGTCTTAACTATCTTGAATAACTTTGTGTCATCTGCAAATGAAGTCCCCTCACTCTTTACTGTCCATTAATGAATATATTAAACAGCATGAGTCCCAATACTGACTCTTGGGGTATCCTGCTACTTAATTCTCTCAATTGTGAAAACTGACCATTTAAGTCCAACTCTTTGGCCCTTTTCAAACAGACTGCAGAGGCGTCGCGGTCCATGGGGGATGGATGGAGGAGGTGGCACGTGTGCGGCACGTGTGCAGGCCAGCACACAGATGCACACCCATCTCCACCCATCTCCACTCACAGAGGAACCTCCATGTCCCCCCCAATGCCTCTGTGCATGGGGGATTTAAGTCCAACTCTTTGGCCCTTTTCAAACAGACTGCAGAGGCGTCACGGTCCATGGGGGATGGATGGAGGAGGTGGCACGTGTGCGGCACGTGTGCAGGCCAGCACACAGATGCACACCTATCTCCACCGATCTCCACTCACAGAGGAACCTCCATGTCCCCCCCAATGCCTCTGTGCATGGGGGATTGGTGGAGATGGGTGGAGCACAGGAGCATGCACACACCCCCACTGGCAGTCACACGGATGCCCCCACCCACAGTCACACATGTGGGTGAAGGGGGAGGCGCATCCATGTAAAGAGGGCCTTTGTTTTTTATCCTTTAACCAGTTACCCATCCATAACAGGACACTGTCTCCTATCCTATGACTACTTAGACCATTTTAAAATGAGATGCAACTACCCATGTCCATCCATCAAGCACCCACTTGAATGCCCGTGTGTAGGTGTGCACCCGTGACCCATGCAGCATCCATTCTTGACCACTCATGGAGCAGACAAAAAAACCAATGCACACCTTGTGGGGACAGCCAAAAAAGTGAGTTTCCAGGGTTGCCTTTGGAGCCTTTTAAAACAAAATATGGTGTTATGTTTACTACACTCCCATCCTCAGGTATAGAGGCAGATTTTAGCAACAGGTTACAAATTATTACTTATTTACTTTATTTAATTAATTTATATAACACCAGCAATGTACCTGTTGCTGTATAATGATATTAGAGACAAGTCCCTACCCCAAGGAGCTTACAATATAGAAAAGACAAGTTACCAATACTAGTTCTGCAATTTCACATTCAAGTTTCGAAGTACTCTTGGGTGAATACCAACCAGTCCTGGAAATTTGTTATCAACCTGCTCTAAAATTTCTTCTAAAGTCGAAGAATTGTGACAGTGCTTAAATTCATCACCTACAAAGAATAGTTCTGGTGTGGATATCTCCCAACATCCTTTGCAGTGAAGGCCAATGCAGAGAATTCATTGAGCTTCTCTGCAATGACCTTGCCTTCCTTGCATGCCCCTTTTAACACTTGGTCATCTAATGGCACAACTGATTCTTTAGCAGGCTTCCTGCTTCTGATGTTGTGGATGGGTCAGCTGTCCAGTTTTGGAGGAGCCATGTGGGAATTAGCTCAGCTCCAAATCCACACAAATTCCTTCTTTAGCCCTTGCAGGGCACACAATAAAAAACACCTCTGTTAGACATATCAACAACAATGCTACTGGTAAATCAATGAGCTCTTGACCGGACTGTCAGAGAATTAACTGCAAAAGGTTTTTGTTTATCTGTCTCAGGGTCTGGCACCCAAGACCAGAGTGTTAACACCCTCCCAGGTTCCACTTATAGCTGGGACTGTTCCACCAGGTTTACAGGGCTTCGTCCAATAAGTGGGTCCCCAAACATAAGTGTAACAGACTTAAGTTTCTTCCCCTCTGGGTTCAATATAGTCCTTTATATGGGCCTCATAGGCCCTCTAAGTCTTTAGCCTAGGTCCCAGGCTCTGTGTGCTTCTTGGTTCTGTAAACACAGTCTTGGCTCTTCTTTGAGCCTTGCAAATAAACACGCAGATCGGGCTCTTTCATGAGCCACTTAAATATAGGAAGGTTTCACCTTGGTCTCCCACGCTGTCTGCGTAGCCTTGTCGAGCGGGGTAGAGGATTGCCTCATTCTAGGTTTATCTCCTTCACAAGTATCCTGCCTTAATGGTTTGGCACATCAGTTCTCTTGGCTTATTCCCCTTTTCCAAGGGGGTAGAGGATTACTGCCTTTACCAACAGGGTTACCTAACTTGGCTTAGCAGCCAAACCATCAACCTTCCTGTTACAGTTCCCCTAACCAGGCTGGGTTTAATAGCTCCTCCCTACTTCTCTCTCCAGGGATTGGCTGGAGCTAGTTTGCCTACGTGACTGGCTAGCTGTTTCTTCATTAGCCACCTGACCCTAATTAGGCTTGCAGCTTAATTAGCTACCTTCAATTAGGTGTCTCCTGCAGGACTTTAAGCAGTTCACTGCCTTCTTGCTGGCTCTAGCCAGACACTCTATATTTCTATAGGCAGTGAATCTGCTACAGATGTACTTGAAAAGGTACATAGTCCTCTGTGGCAACTATCCAGGCTGCTCTGGTCCCTATGTCTTTCCTACAGTCTTCTGACAGACATGACATCCTGAATTATACATCATAAAGTATATTCTCCCACTAGTCTGTAATGTCAATATGTAGTAGGCTTATAGTATTCTTGCCTGAGAGCTGCAGGTAAAAATGTTCTTATGGTTGCTCTGTGTTTGGGTTACTTTACTCAGGGGTTAACTCACCCCAAGGTAAAGAACCACAAACTGTACATTTTGTATGATCATGGCGTCAGTGAAGTGACCTGCTACAGATTATAGTAGGCTTCTTGCATACCTTATATGAGAGATTCTCAACCTGGTGCTTGGGAGCACGAGTGCTCAGGGAATGTGTAAAAGTGCTCCCCAAGCCAGTTGTTGTTAGTGCTCGGGAGTACTAGGAGGTTTCCAGTCATAAGCTACTGCAGTAAGTGGAATAAGTTAATTGAATTGAGGCAGGGTCAAATTAGGGTTGGGGAACTGATTCATTATCTCAATTTCCATCAAATTGAATTAAACCAAATTGCAGAGGGGAGACAGTGTATGCAAATTTATGCAAATCATTCATACACATTATACTGTGCTCCCAAGTAGTCACATATGTCACTCTAGTGCCCATGACTGAAAAAAGGTCAAGAACCTCTGCTGTATATGTTGTTTCAATACCACAAAAACTTCAACGCATGTCGCACACTCAACTTTACGTACTCTTTCTAGCCTTTGAGTAAGTCTTCCTAGGATCAGAATCTTAAACCCCCAAGTCTGAAGAGTGTTTTAAAACGTGGTTTACTTTATGTTTGGGCCATGGCGAGAGCCAGTGCCGCTAATAAACTAAACTAAACTACTTTATGTTACCTTCTTGAGTAGGGATAGTTTGTATTCTGTGGCCTTAGGTTTTAGAGCGAGACAAGATGTAGTGGAAGTTAAGTACTCCAATGTTAGTGATTTCAAGATTACAGTTGTGTATGGTACCAGCTGCAGTTTCTGAGCCGTCACCCTGGGTAGCCCCACGTAGCATGCATTATAGTAGTTTAGTAGAGAGGTGATGAAAGCATGGATGACGGTGCCCAGGTCTGAGTCTGAAACAAACGGCCAGAGCCATCGCACCAGATGTAATTGGCAAAAAGTGGTCCTCGCCACAGCCTCCACCTGGAGATCCAGGCGGAGCTGAGCATCAAGGAGCACTCTCAGACTCCGTACCTGGGAGGCCAATGGAGGGCAGACCCCATCAATAATGGGGGCTGAAAACTCCATCACCTTACCCACTAACAACACCTCCATCTTGTCAGGATTCAGCTTCAGTCGATTAGCCCTCATCCAGTCCCCCACAGCCGCCAAACACTGAGATTGCCGGGCCTGAGTCTGTTGAAAAATAGAGGTACAGCTTGGTGTCATCAGCATATTGATGACACTGCACACCAAACCTCCTAATCACCTCCCTGAGCAGCTGCTTATACACATTGAACAGGAGAGGTGACAAAACAGAACCCTGCGGGACTCCACACAAGAGAGGTCTTGTCTTGGTATGATGAAAAATAATCCCTGAGCACCACCTGCTGGGTTCGACCGGTCAGGAAAGAGCGGAACCATTCAAGAACAGTCCTGCCCACCCTTGCACAGTCCCGCAGGCGCATCACCAACATCTCATGATCCTAGCAATATCAACAGGATCAAACGACCCCGATCCAACTCCCGGCATAGGTCATCTACCAAAGCCACAAGCGCAGTCTCAGTGCCATACTCCGAATGGAAGTCCAACTGAGAGGGATCAAGAAAACCGACGGGATCGAGATGTTCCTGCAGCTGCCGAGCCACTACCCATTCAATGACCTTCCCTAAAAAGGGAAGGTTAGGGACAGGCCAATATCTGGCAGGAGAGTCAAAATCAAGCAATGGTTTCTTGAGCAGAGGCCACACCACTGCCTCCTTGAGACAGCCCGGCACTCTGTCCTCCTGCAGTGAGGCGTTGACAACCCTGGCTAGCAACAGCCTCATTGTTTCCCGGAAGGACAAGGATCTAATTCACAAGAAGTAGCCCTGGTGACCCCAAGAACATCCATCCCATTGGCAGGTGTCACCAACTGAAACTGATACCATAAAATTGGATATGACGGGGCTGCCATAACCTCTGGTTTCCCTAATGGAATAAGTGCAGCGTCGAAGTCATGGTGAATACGAGCAATTTTATCCACAAAATAATCCACAAATAAGTCACAGCGAGCAGTAGATGACTCCAAACCAAGGTTGAGGGAGGCCAGACCAACCAGCCCCCGCACAACCTGGAAAAGCTCCACTGGATGGGATTTTGTGGACGCTATGAGAGCAGAAAAAAACCTCCCTCTTTGCTGCCCGCATAGCCACGGCATAGGCTCATAAACTGGTTCTATGTCGCAATCTGTCAGCTTCAGCATGCGAATGATGCCAACATTGTATCTAATGATATCGCGTGGCATGTTAGCAGGTATAACATGGGGAACGAGGCGGCAGTTTGTGTGCTTAGATCAGGTAGCAAGAAAACACCAATTTTTCCCAAGATGGTCTGTGTGTCTAAGCAGCGCCACATGGTGCACACAGGGCCAAACCAAAGTTCATATCAAGGTCAAAACACACATTCAGACACCTGCTGATGTTATGTCAAAAGAAACCCTGTGATTGCAAAAATGAGACACATGAGGAAGTTGGCCAGATGTTGGTCCAATATTGTCTTAATGACTTTGTTTCCTGTCTCTCTCAGAAAAAGGCTAAGTATTTTTCTAATGAATGTTTCAGTTCTGTGCTATGGCTTGTCCTGTACACATACCGCTTAGTGAAGTATTTCTGATTGGCCTATAGAAACGTTTTCTTCTTCTAGCCCCACAACCAGTTTTCTCAGCTACAATTTTGAAGTTGTTTTCTATTTAACTTACTATGGATATGTAAAAACTTGACAAATTAATGTGTGGGAGTTTCATGTCCTTAATTTTCTAATTACTAGTTCAAGAAAAAAATAACTCAGCAAACCAAAGATATGTCTTAATATCACACTCAAACTATTCAAAGACTGAACTCCCTTTACAATGTGCTCTCATAATCGTTGTTCTTTATAAGGGCATATTGCACCAAAACCGTTCATTTAAAATATTAAGGAACTTTCAAATTAAATGTGCGCTTTTGTAGTCTAACAACCACCAACTTCCCATACTGATGTGCTTTTCAAAGAAAAGCATCTTATTTCTACATTTATTATGTTCCCAAATCCACATTTTGTTTGGCATTCAAATGCACCAATTTTAATTTTTAATTGCTTTGTTGAAGGAAGTCAATTTTTTTTTCATGGTTCAGCTGATAAATCTTCACAGCTTGCTGAGTTTTGCCAAGTTGCAAATGGCTAATTCATTTCACATTTATTTTAAAAATGCAGCTTTAAGGAAAATATTCTACTGGAGCTATATTTGAGTTGGTAGATATTTTATTTTCTGCCTTCAATTTTAGTTGTTAGTTTCTTTCTGCTTTTTTTCACACTCCAGTGATAAAGTTTGAGGCAGAAATGAATAAATGTATTTGCTCCCATACTGACTATTTCATTTGAAAAGGAAGAATGAAAATTGCATAAAACCTTTGCTCTCTCTTTTTTTTTTTTTTACATTTAGCTTCACTAATAATTAATTGTGATAGCACCCTGGGCATCATGAGTATGCTGTACCTTCTAACTGCCCCTTCATTATTACAGTCTCCTACCCCTTAAGTCTCTGTATGGGAGAGACGCTAAAACCTGAATATCTTTGTTTAAAGAACACATACTGTGCTACATTTTCATTATTATACTTATGCTGACTGCCTTTAGGCTATCCTGCAGACCTCTGTGACTCATCATGGCATCTAAAAGTTACCAGTTAGTATATCGGCTCCCAAACTTTTTGTCTGTGGCCCTTTTCACACAGGCCGCAGCACGGAGGGTGGGGGTCGGTATGCATCGCAGTTCATGTGCAGTGGGTGGGTGGAAAGTTTGGACAAGTGCACGCACTGACTTCCACCCATCACCCATGCATGGAGCAACCAGCGTTTCCACCGGTTGCTTCGCACATGGGTGATGGGTGGAGGTGGGTGAGCATGTGTGTTTGCGGGAGCAAACATCCATGTACCCCCATCCGCTGTGGATTTCACATGAGACGCACCCATGCATGAACACCCAGAATTCTGGGTACCTCCCGTGTGAAAAGGGCCTGTGTGACCCCATTTTGAGGCTTAAATATAATCTCATAACCCCAGACAGCAACAAAATATATTTATTCATTTAAATTATTTATAAATAAAATTTTTTTTACCCCGGCTCTTCTGCTCCAGGCAGCCCAGGATGGCTTACAGCATAAAAACATATAAAACACTTAAAATAAAAAAATGATACATTAAAAGAGAAGGCAAACAAAACCCAAAAACCCAACCCCCCTCCCAACCCTCCACCCCACCTCCCTCACCAAAAGCCAGACAGAACAGCCAGGTCTTAATATGGTGGATGGTCAACATACGGCAGAAGGTCAACAAAGTATATGAAAAGTATCAGTCAAGTTCATGACCCAATTAGCAGATCATACAATACCACTTGCACTTACGGTCCCTGGCCAAAATTTGGCTATTTTTGGATCCTTCTCATTCCACTTTTTGGGACAGTTCTAGCCAAGACAACTAACATTTGATTTCCCATTTTGATTTGACTTACGATGATCTCTCAGTAGGATCCATCTTTTTCATTGCCATGTGCATTTTAACTGGATCCAAAGGTGGTTTCGTCTTTCTGTGAGATGGTTCTCTGGATGGTTTTTTGGATGTGTTCATGTGGACACATTCACATGAAACACAGCTCACCAGGGTAAATAACATCCAGGTAACCATGGGTGTTCTCAGATGTTATGAGATCCCAGTCAACCACAGTGAACCACACTGAACCCCGCGGCAGGGCCAAAGGACCCTGAACGTCGGTCGGCGGGCGCCAGATGTTCACCACAGTCAATCCCCCACAGGGCACAAAATCAAGCACCCTTCTGGAGGCCCAGCCCGGACTATCTCTGAAAGCATGGTCAAAGCAATTCCCACTGGGAAACAACAAAACGTAACGTCTGAACGGTAACCACCGGCTGGAATCAACCAAAATGATTCCCAGCCATGGACAAAGCACGCAGTGTTGCTACCAGGCAACACGCAACAACACAGGCCAGGGAGGGAGATTAAAAAGGCACACAGCAGTAGGGGGACATGGCAGGATGGAGCGAGGTGGAAGGGAGAGGAGAGCGGAGGGCAAGAGAGCAAGGGAGGAGGAGGAGGCGGCACAGGCAGAGGAGGTGATCATACTGCACACGGAGGCGGTGGAGGGACAGCAGCAGCAGCAGCAACAGCAGGAGCAGCCGGGACAGGCCGCCCTGGAGATGACAACCGGACCGGGGACAAGGCACCCCGGAAACGGGTAAGGGGACCGAAGGGGAGAGGAAGTGGCATGGGGCAGCAAGGGGGGTGGGTGGGCCACAGACATGGAAATGGGCCCGGGAGACTGAGCCCCCAGAGGCGACGGGCGCTGGCCAGGAAGAGGAGGAGGAGGACTGGGAGGGCCCACACGGGAGATGGTCGTACCACCGAGGGGGGAAATGGGGGCACAGGGAAACCCTGGACTTCATCCAGATCTGGGGGACCCTGGAGCATCAGCTGGAGCTAGCGGTCAACCAGAGGAATGAGCAAGTCTACTTGGAGATTGTGCGGGACATGGAGGCAGTGGGGCACCACACGGACTGTGGACCAGTGCCGCTCCAAGGTAAAAGAGTTCAAGAGGGTGTACAAGGTCATCAAAGACACCAACTGGCGGTCCGGGCACGGAGCCCGGACTGCCCCCTACTATGATGCTCTGGACCACATCCTTCACATGAAGGGCTCCATTGTCACCCCATGCCTCGTTGGGAGCACCGTGGTCCAGGGCAGGGAACAGACTGAGGTACCCCTCCCCTTGCCACCCCCCTAGAAGACACCGGCTCCAGGGACCCCGGCCGTCCAAGAGGAATGCCCCAGGACCTCGGGGACCAGCAGGCCTCCCTCACGCACCAGCCTCCAGAGCCCCCAGCCCCTGTCCAGACTGGGGGAATCTGAGGCCAGCACACTGGTTACCCTCAGCCAGTGGACACAGAGGGACCTCAGTAACACAGAGGGACTGGCCTTGGAGGGCTCTGAGACCGACAGCGAGTGTAAGCAAGCGGGTGGGAGGGGAGACGGTCTGGGGGGATGGGCCAAGGGGGGGAGGGGGCACACTGGTCATGGAGCTGCCCCCAGCATCCCCGGGCACCCCAGAAGGGGGCCCAGGGGGTCTCTGGGGGACTCATTCAACCCACCCTCACCCAACCCCTCCCATATCCCCCAGGGCATGGCACACCCTGGCACCTGCAACAGGTGGGCGAGGAGGACAGTGGAGAGCAGCCCCGGGAGCAGCCAGAGGTCCCAGGTGAGGCACATCAGCAAGTGGGGGGAGGGAGGGCACAGGGGGAGGCCGGACGTGGGACCCTGGATACATGGTGTGGGGGAGGGAGGCCCTGGACAGAGGGAAATGCCAGGGGAGGGCACTGGCTGTCAACCCAAGGGGGGCCATGACCCCCCAGCCATTCCATGGGATAGGGGGCGGGCAACTGGGGCACCTAACCAACCCCTAATGTGTACCCCAACAGGCCGACCTGACAGGTCCCAGAAAGCCGGCCCCGTACTCCCGGAACAATGGATGAAGGAGCACCGGGCACGGGTACAGCGCCAGAGAAAGGAGCAGGTGGAGGACATAGTCCGCTCAACCACCAAGCAGGGCGAGCAGATGACTGCAGCCATCGATTGGATGGAGGCAGCCACAGAAGGGAATGTGCAACAAGCATAGGCAAGGGACCAGAGGCTGCAGGCGGACATGCAACTGGAACGGAGGTGGGAGCACAGCAGGCAGGTGGAGGTGTTTGGGTGGCTGGAACTGGCCATCGATCTGATGGTGAGGAAGCATTTGGCCAAGATGGATAGCGGGGGGGGGGGAGAGAGCTCTCAGAGCTCCATGGCGCCCAGAGGGCGGCTTAGGGGGAGGCCCTGGAGACATGGGGGCTGGGAGAAAAGGGGGGTAAGGGGGACAGTGGCCTGAGGGGGGGACATGGCACCAGGAGGTGGGTGGTATTGGTGGTGGGGCACCTGTAGGTGGTGGTCACAATAAATGTATGGGCATGACAGTCACCTTCATGGTTCTGTTAATGGGCCTGGGGCTGGGGGCGGGTGGGCCTCGAGGGGCACACCCAAGGTGCTGGTGGGGGCCCCGGGGTGGTGGAGACAGGGGTGTTCACCCTCACGCCTTGGTCTCCCAGCTGATCCGCCTGGCCAGGGCTGCACAGATGCGCTTTGCGTACTGGTACTCCTGCGGGTTCTCTGTGTTCAGATAGAGGGGCACGGGGCCGGGAGGGCGTTGGGGCACAGGGTAGTCTAGGGCAGTCCCATCGGTCTTGCACACATTGTGCAGCACACAGCAGGCTCCTATCACCAGGGCCGAGGTCTCCATCGTGTAGTCCAGGCGGCCCGCGAGGCTCCTCCAGTGCTGCTGGAGGGTCCCGAAGGTCCTCTCGACCACGGTCCTGCTTGCACACAGGCAGGTATTGTACAGTGCCTCCACAGGGTTCCTGGCGACCGGGTACAACTTCATCAGCCACCGAGTGAGGGGATAGGCTGGGTCCCCCAGGATACAGGGGGGCATCAGCTCCCCCTCAATCCGGGTCATCCCCATGTCCGCAAAGTCCCCATGGTACATCTGGGCATAGGGTGAGGGTGAGATGGTCATGATCCGGGCATCATGGCTGCACCCAGAGTGGCCCATGAAAATGTCTATGAACCTCCCCTGGTGGTCCACAACCACCTGAAGCTTCAGGGAGTGGTACCCGTGTCTGTTGATATATTCCATGACCTCTCCATCTCAGGGGTGAAGGATCTCGGTGTGGGTGCTGTCCACGGTGCACATGCAGTTGGAGAACCCTCCAGCCATGAAGCCAGCCATCATGGCCTCCTGATCCACCAGCTGGATCGCTTGGTCCAGGAGCACGCCCTCCACCGCCTCGCAGATGTCTCGCAGGATACCAGCGATGGTGCTCACCCTGACACCAAAATGCTGTGAGATGGACCAGCAGGAGTCGGGCGTTACTAGTGCCCAGACCCCGATGGCCACCCGCTGGACCATGAGAATGGGGTCCACATGGGGGTGTGCTGCCACTCCATTCAGGGTGTTAACTGCTCTGCGAGTCGCAGTAGGGTGCACCTGTCTATCCAAAAGTGCGTTCTCCAGGTGGCCTCATTCCACTGAGCCAGTGCCCTGGCCCACCACCCCTGTGCCTGCTCCATGATCCATAGCCACCGAGCAATTGGCATAGCGAGCTGGGTAGCGTGGCCCATGGTCTCCCTCTGCCACTGGAGCCGAGCGTGGATGAGGGCCTGCCTGGTCGTTCTGGACACCCTCTGGGCCCTGAGCCAGGACAGAGAGCGCCTGCGACTGTGGTGGGCTCGCCGGGCTCTAGCAGCGCTCCAGGCCATGCTCACCCACAGCCGGGTGGCCAGGTGCACCTCTGCGGTCTGGATGCGCAGGAGGTCCGTGTGCGAGCGGTACCACTCAGTGCAGACTGCTAGGTGCATCCCACAGGTGCCCAACCACCCCAGCTCCATGGTGAATGGTGCCCCGGTGGGTTGGAGCTGCACCTGTTATAGGCTAGGGCACATGTCACCACACCCCCTGTTTGCGACCTGCCTACCGGCCAGGGACCCTGGGTCACCTCTGCCCCCCCAAGCCGGCTGGACCAGCTCCCACAGGGTGACAGGGGCGGGGTGGCAGTGGGCGCCCCATTGCGCACACCTGCGATCCCTGCACGGGGCCTGGCACATGGCCCAGCCTGCGCTCAGGCGTGTGCGGGCTGCAGCCGCATTCCTGTTGTCATCACCGCCCACCTGTCTGTGTTTTGGCTGCATGTGGTCCTCGCCACCCTGAGCTGTGTGTAGGATGTCCTGTATGTGTGCTCAGTGCCAGCATCTGTGCTGGGTTTGCACTCCACACCTCGCTCATTAGCTGCGCAATGTTGCGGCCTGTAGCCTTATTGCTTGGCCTTGGAGCTCCCCTGCTTCCCCTCCCATCCCTCCAGGGATTGTGGGGCCCCTCTCGCCTTCAATTTAGTATCAGGCGCATGCTGGACCATGGCTGGCAGGGCCTCCCCAGTGCCCACGGGCCCCTCCACCCCCAGTGCTCCCCATATCTGGACCTTCTGCGAGACCATGGCCCTGTGTGACCTGTGGCATTCCACAGCCATGCAATTGCTCCTGAACTGCGCAGACAGCCTCACCAGTGCCTATGCGACTCTGAGCTCCATCCTGCACTACTTTGGCTATGAGGCGAGTGCCCGCAATTGCCTGCTGCATGCGGAGATGCTGGGCCTGCATCCCTTTCCTGATGGGCGCATCCCAGAGATGAGGTGCGCGCATGTGGGGTGGTCAGCAGCGGAGACCGTGTCTGCCCTCTCTGTGTGCAGCCTGGCTGCCTACATGGCCTGTCTGACGGAGGGGGCCCCCACCCTGGCCGTGTCCTTCTTTGGCTGTGTTCATGGGGCCCAGGGGTACCAGCGGTCCCGAGGGGCAGTCTATCACCGCCTGTTGGAGCTGGGTCACCTTCTGTGGCCCCCAGCTACTGACTATGACTTGTCAGAGCCCACCGGGGCGGAGTTGGCGGTGCTGGCTGGTGTGTGGTCCCGTTCCGATGTGCAGGTGAGGCTCGCCGTGCAGGATCCCTTCGAGGCGTACTACCTGGTCACCACCCCATAGCAGCACTGGGATACCATCGGGGAATGCTTCAGTGTCCCCAGTTCATACACCTGGCAGGCCACCTGTCCCCAGACCCCTTTGTGCCCCCTGCAGCTGGCTGTGAGGCCCCCTGTGCCTTCCGGGTCCTGGTTGCTGGCCCCGCTGTGATCTCCCGCCTCTGCCCTGATGCCGTGGGTCACTGTCCACTCCCTTCATGATGTCCCGGCCGTGCTGCTGTGCTGCCTGATTCCCGGGGTTCCGCTGCCCCTGCCTGTGGCTCTGGGGCCTGTCCACAGGCCCCCCCCAGTCTGCCTCTGTAACCAGTGTTCCCCTCCATGGCTGCCTTCTCCAGGGCCATGTCCTGATCTCCGAGCCACCACCCAGAACCCCGGGGTGCTGCTGACCTTCCTAGTCTGCCTGCAATCCCTCCTGTGCCCATGCCCCCCCTTGGGTGACTCTGTGACCGCGGGGTTCTGGGGCCCCCGGACTGCACCTCCCTGCACCTCCCTGCACCCTCCCGGGTGTGTGTGTGTGTATATTTGGACCATCTGCATGGCTCCGGCTCTCCTCCATCCCATCCATCGCACCCTCGCTAGTGCTTGGGGTGCTGCCTTCTGGACTGTTCCCAGGCCGCTCCCTGTTCCGTGTGACCTCCCCCTGTGCCTGTGCTCTGCCCATGCAGGGTCCCTCCATTCCAGGACTGCCTGTGTAGCTGTGGGGGTGCCCTTGCAGCCTATGCTGTTGTGGGGGTTCTGGTTGCAGTTCCCCGTGTCCTGCCCTGCCCCTGGGCCGGTTCCCCCCCTGCTCCCTGTCCCCGGCCCCCCCTCCCTCCCCACTGTACCCGTTGTGCTGTGTGTGTTGTCTGTCCCACTGTGTCCCCCCTTCCCTTCCTTTCTCGTATGGGTGTGTATGCGCCCAGGCGTGTGTTTGTGCTGTGTGTTCCACTGTGATCTCATTCTCTCTCTGCCTGCTGTGTGCTGCTGCCTCAGCGGCCCTTCTCACTCCTCCTCCTCTCTTCCCATTTCCCTTGTGTGGGCGTTCCCTGTAGGCGCTTTTGGCTTCTTTTCCCCTCAGCCGGCCATGTCTGCCTCCCGCCCCTCCCTGGTGCCTTCTGGGTGTTTTGACCACTGCCGGGAATCGGCGTCACATCTGTTGCGCTTCCCCGGCCCGTGGTCTGTCGGCCCGATTCCCTGCCATGGTCTCATCCTGTCATGTCTATTCAGGGCCTCCCTGGACCACGGGGGGGTGGTTGGGCAACTCGCCACCACTGGGAATCCACTGTGGTGAATCAGGACCGCATAACATCTGAAATCACCCCCAAATCCTTGAATAGCCAGGGGTTAATCTATTTTGTGTGGCCTGGCTGTTCCTACCTATGGGTTAATTAACCTTATTACCATATTATTGAATAGGAGCAACCACACACAAACAATTGATAAGTAATAATTTTTACCTAGGAGTAAGTTA
This sequence comes from Sphenodon punctatus, assembly GCA_003113815.1. NCBI lineage: Eukaryota > Metazoa > Chordata > Lepidosauria > Sphenodontia > Sphenodontidae > Sphenodon > Sphenodon punctatus. The sequence continues at coordinate 1,200,305 of QEPC01015163.1, read as the reverse complement.
CCAACCACTAACAGTGCTCCGTTTGGCATAGGGTATAGTAATTTTTCCCTTGGTAAAAGTTACCTCACACTAATGTTTTGTGTGGCTGCTCCTATTCAGTAATAAAGCACAGTGGATATTAACTCTGGGTAGACGCAGGCACATGAAATGGTTTAATAATGAAGGTAGGCATAGCTAAGGGTTATTTACCACTGGGTAAACCATTTCATGTGAACATGTCTTTTGTTGACTACACAGTTAGGGCCAAATTTTTGAAAGACCTTGGTGCAGTGAGTGCTGACCTCCTTCAGAAAGTGAGATGTGTCACAGTGGGAGGGACTGCATAGGAAAAAAAAAAACCTTTTGAAAGCTGGTATGCATTTGAAAATCTAGATGTTCTGTAAAAATCAGGCACCTCACAGCTCTAGCCCTGAGATAATTAACATACCTTCTTATCAGCACTCAAATACAAGTGGGTTTTCCATGCTTATTTTTTTCTGCCACTTCTCAAAAACTCTTTCCCATTTTCACAAGGAGCTTCTAATCTCATAGGAAATAATAGCACAATTATAAATTCCATTCTCATTTCCCACAGCACCTCCTTTGCTGGTATGTTTGTGAGATCTTATTACATGGCATATGGAAGTTATCATCAAGTGTTATGCTCTATACTGTAGCCTCACAGTCTTTTGTACTGTCTCATCTTCTCTTTGATAGCTGACCTTGTAGCTTCTTGCCTGCAGTAGCAAGGTGGGTAGCATGTGGAATAAATGGTAATGCCAAGCCATGTATCAGAGCAGTCCACACAAAATGTCCCCACAGAGAGACTGCATAATCACCCCTGTGAGCTGCTCGACTCACATAATGTGGGGATCTCAAATTCACTAAAGAATGCAGCACATTTCCCAGAGAGCAGGACAGACAGGGGCATAACAATCCAGTTGCTGCCCCGGTGTTTCAACCCAGTGTTTTGTCTTCTGTTAATGGATCTTACTAAATGAAACAAAGCATTATTCTTATCATGTCTGGTGAGATCCCAGCATTTCCCAACTGTGAAAAGGGTGTTTATTTATAAATAGATATTCCAGCTCATTTATTCCCACTGAGCATTTGGCCTTTGTGCGCTTGAAACATGTCAAGTGCAGCAGAATAGATTCAGAACAGATTGTCAGAGGTAGATGTAAGGCCAGAGAGTCAGATAAAACATCAGCTACAGAAATAGACTATCAGACACCTTGTGCAGGCAAAACTTCACTGAAGTCAATAGGACGTCTGCCTATTTAGGGACTACCAGGCGGCTGGCTGTATATTACTTGTGGGTATTTGTTGAAATTTTGGATGTGGCACCTTTTTTTAAAGCCAGCAATTAAAGACCTCGAACATCTAGTCTTTAATAATTGGTGACTTTAAAAAAAGGCGCGAACGTGATAGTGTGCATCCCCACATGTCTAAATCCCGCCCACACTCTTTTTCCAGGGTGCATGATTTTTTTAGTGCGAGCCCGCCTCGCTCACCTATAAACAGAAACATCTGCATAGCTGACAGTCATAATGATGGATGGTTAAATTAACTTGTAATTAGGGCTGGGGAAGCCTCCAAAAGATATGCAAGACCCCTGAAGTTTGGACATGCATCCAAAATGTGTCTAAAATAACAGAAGCCCTTCGGTTTACAAAATTAAGCTGGTGTTCTTAAGTTGAATGCCTAATTCATTACTCAGCAGTTACTCAGACAATCGCTTGAGGTGTCAATGGATGTTTTCAGACATGATGGTGGTGTGGTTTAACCCACTTTAGTCTGGTTTAAACCGAGTGCCACTGTCAGGTTAAAAGGTGCCTGCCAGATGTTTCACCTGGATCCTGACCATGGTGGGGATTGAGTTAGCCCAAGCTCTTACTCGGGAAAATCCTCAATTACAGTCCAGGCTAGCCCCCACCTTGGTTGGGATTCAACCACCAGACCACCGGAGTAAAGCAAGAATTCACGTCTAAAAGTCTACATCTAAAAATGCACTTTACTTTTTGGGGGGGAGGGGGCACCGTGGTAACCATCAGGGGACGGGCTGTTGCACACAGCATGGGGCAGGGGTAGGCGGACGCACGTCCATGCATCTCCCTGCCCCCTCCCTACCTGGGCTGCTGTCATGGTCATTTGGCGACTGGCACGGACCCTGACAGGATTGAAGGCCCCCACCCCTTCTTGGTAAGTTCAGGACAGCGGTGGGCACCATCACATCTGAAGAGCTTGCCCAGGTAAAGAATGTGCCCCAGTAAGATTGATAAATTAATCCACGTCTTGATCCTTTCTACACTTAACTTTTCAGAAACTTTGGAAAATATCACAGGCTACAACTATGCTACATTTTCTGCTGGTCCGCTGATAAGTTGGAGGAGACTGGAACAAGCCTCTTGTTAACAGAGCCAGCCTTTGGGCTCCATCAATCACATTCTCAGCTTTGGTAGAAAAAGTCCACTAAGACTCTAGCCAACATAACCTTAAAATAACTGAGGATTGCACCCTAAGTTACTAAGGAGGGCTGGTATCCCAAATCTCCCTGCTTGGCTGACTGACTTCAGACAAGAAGGTAACAGCAACCCTGTGTGTCTGGGGAGCTCAGTCTCAACTTACGATGAAAAGCTTTTGTTTTACAAACCTTCTGTTCAACCATAAACTAACGCCAGAAGGGGAGAAGCCTTTCAAAACCATAAATCTGAGGGAAATTGAGGCAGTGATGCTACAAAACATGATCCAAGCTTACAGTTTACTTGTTCCTGGCTTTAAAAGCATCCACTACAAATTACTCACTGAAGGAGACAACTTATAAAAATGAATTTGTTTTGGTGTGAAATTGAATGACTGTTCCAAAAGTATCTAGTAATGCAAGAAACCTGGCGTAAGACAAGCGTGAGTGTGAAGATGGCACAGGTTTTTTTTCTTAACTGATACAATAAACACTTTCCCATAACATATGATGGGCCTGCCAAAACTGGAGGGCTACAGAGATAGAGTGGCTGCCATATTATTATTAATATTATTATTATTATTTATTAACAAACATTTATATAGCGCCAGCAGTGTACCTGGCACATTACAAAGTAATAAAATAGACAGGGTCCCTGCCCCTAGGGCTTACAATCTGAGAGACAGGAGCTGGGGGAGAGACTTAGGAAGGGGAACAGAGGGAGAGACAAGGGGGCTAACATTCATGAAGATCCGAGATCTCAGGTGCACGGACTTGGCTTGGTTACGATGAGAATGACAGCAGGCAGGTCCATGTGGCAAGGATAAGGGTAAACCGATCGTAGGTATAGGAATAGTGGCTCAGCAGGATAAAGAGTCAAACAGAGCAGAGCGAAAGAGGTGAGTTTTAAGGAGAGATTTGAAGGTATGAAGGGAGGGTGCAAGGCGGATGTGGACAGGGAGGGAGTTCCAGGCATGGGGGGCAGCAAGTGAGAGGGGACGAAGGCACTTAGGGAGCAGGGAAGGTGTGGAAGGGCGAGAGAAGGGACAGAGGTGGAGCAAAGTGCCAGATGTCATCAGGTACAAAATCCAATCAACTTTTCAATCAGATAAGACAGCTACTCTCTAGCATTCTATTGGCTAGGTCCTTAAAGCGTTTTTATTTATTTATTTATTTATTTTGAAAGCTGGAGAGTAGCAATAGTTTGTCTAAAATTAGATGGGTAGAACACAAGCATAAGCGACTGAGAGCCAGAAAATCCTATGCTTCTAGCTCCATAGATTTTTATTTTATTTTATTTTATTTTATTTTGGGGGGGGGGGTTCATTTTGTCTCAGCATTTGTGCCATTTAGGTAATGGGGTGAATGATTGCAGATCCAGAGCCATCGGAGAAGCCTGAAACAACGATTACCACTAACAGTAGGTCTTATTCTGACAAATAGTTTCCACGGGCAACTAGCCCTTCACTTGTGGCAATGTATGAGCTACACACAATGTTCATCTTGCAGACAGACTATGCACTGGTGGGGGGGGGAGAGAAAGTTTGAAAGCAGCCTTAGCCTTTGTTGAACCTCCAAAGGAAGGGAGTTCCAAAGCTGTAGAGCAGCCACTGAGAATTAGGGATGGGCAAACAGAACGGAGTTTGGAAATTCAGTTCGGTTCGGTTCGGGTTGAAATTCGAGTTCAGAAATTCGGTTCGGTTCGGGTTGAAATTCGAGTTCAGTTTGGAAGTTTGCTTCGGTCGACTGAACAGACCAAGTTGGGTCGAATTCTGAACTTCTGAACCAAGTTGGGCCATTCAAACCCAGGTTTTTTGGTGTGTGTTGCCACTAGAGATGGGCAAACCGAACGGAGTTCGGAAATTCGGTTTGGTTTGGTTTGAAATTCGAGTTCGGTTCGGAAGTTTGGTTCGGTTGACTGAACAGACCGAGTTTGGTCCGAACTCCGAACTGCGTTCGCCCATCCCTACTGAGAATGTCTCTCTTCACATATGGACATGTTTCAATGATGAAAGTTGCACAAGAGCATCCTCTGATGAACCTAGAGGCCATGAGGGTCCATAATGAAGGAGATAGTCTTTTAAATATGTAGGGCCCAGGTGTAGGGCTTTATAGGTCAAAACCAACACTTTAAACTGTACCCAGAATGCTATAAAAAACCAGTGCAGACTCTGGACTGCCAGCGTAATGTGCTCGCAGTGATCCAACCCCATCAGGAGGTGGGCTGTTGCAATCTTCATGCACCACCTTCAGACACTGAACCGTCTTTACGTCCTATAGAGCCCACTGTAGTACTCTAACCTTGAGGTAATGAAAGGATGAATGATTGTGGCCAGGTCCATATCTGGACGAGACTTTGCAGACCCTATGATAGCGGTGAAGAGAACTTCCCTCACCACCACCCTACCTACGCCACAATCCTTCAAAGCTGATCTATGATGCAATTGGTTGGCTTCAGCATGAGTTGAATGCCACCTGTGTTCTAATCACCTTGGTTTCCGCTTTATCCGCTTCAGGTCCCATGTGTACAGGAGGACCTGTGCTGTCACAGTGGTGAGAGCAGATGCCTACACACAACTATATTGATGGCTATGGTCAATGTGTCATTCCACAATCTGACCAGGCCATCAACCGAGTAGCAGTCAAGATCAGTGAGTATATCCCCCAGAGAGTTCTAGAATCAAATTTGCTCCATTAGTGTCTATTAGCCTAACTGGTCCACCACCTCAATGGGGGTAAAGCAGGACAGAGGCAGTTGTAAGCAGATTTTATGTATTATTGTTTTTATAGTGCTTAGTGCCATTCAGGGTTGGTCATAGGCTGACATGATTAATAATAATGCAATCAATAATCAGTAAAGATAATTAATAATTATTTCTATTGGTTTTATCCTCTGTCAATGTGATGTTTAAGGAAAGTACATTGCCCTCTCTTACCTTAGGCACCAAGAAAGGGGGAAATTCATGCTGGCAAACATCTCTTTAAGAGTGTAGTAATTAGCTCATCTATCTGATTAATTAGTCAATGCTGCTTAATTCATAGAATTTTATAAAGCCCTTAGATTATGCCAAATCCAGTACTGACTTGCACTGTGGTGGGCTAGTCCTGCTTTGATACTCAGCCTGACCTGTAAAGTGCTTTATATGCATTTCTTTTAAATTACTCTTCAATATCCACAAGGGTTCAGCCGTACAACATGCAAGAACCTTCCCTGAAGAAGTAAAAACAAAGAAACATCAAGCACCAATAACTTGTTTCTTTTTTGGAAACACTTATCATTAGCAACTGTTCAAGGGCAGATTGCAATATTGTGATGTTTATTTGTTTTGTTCGAGCAGGCTCAGATTGGAATGGCTCTGTGTCAGGAGTAATTGGATACAAATGGTGGAATAAGTAGGAGATGCAGTGTAAATAAGTCAAAGCATTCCTTTCCCCAGTAGAACAAAGTCATTTATAGAGGACATTCAGTGACAGGGGACTTTCTTGTCATTAATACAAATGAAATAAAGGAGGAAGAGCTTTATCCAGATATTGAGTTTATAAATGTTCCAGTAGCTAAAATGCACTTTTATTCTTATTCTCACAAACTCAAGTTCTTATTACATAATAATGACCCAGCAGTAATTCAAAAAGTTGATCCTTTTGCGTTAGCAACAGAAAAATTAAGGTGAAAATGGTTTCTACTAGATGAAGCTTTGAATGAGGTACCACTTTATTGTCTTAATTTCACTGACCTAAGTCTGCTTTTTATTCCTTAGCATTTTATTAATGATCTTCTTAATTATTTGAAATCTTAGTTTTCTATTTCATATTATGGTATTTTTAGTTGTTTGATGGTTTCCCTATCTTTCCATCTATATTATGGAATATATATGTATATTCTAAAAAAAACACCCCACCTTTCAGGGTTAGGAAAAAAATTAAGGCGCAGACAATTTCGGACAAAACATGTACATTCATTTTATTCCCACAAAAACTATTCCCACAAAAAAACCTTTCACAGTTAGCAGAAAAAGAAAAAAAACCAAGCAGATAAAAATATGGAAAACCAAAGATAAGGCACACTCCTTAAGTTACATGCTGTATGTAAACAGTAAAGACATTGCACAGTGTCAGATATTGTACTTGCTTACAAGTTAGACACAAGCCACACACAGGTTGCCTTACAATTTCACTCAAAAACCCTCTTCTGTCCCCAGCTTTGGTGATTCCATATTCTATAGATGAATTGGCATTCATCTATAGGATATGGAAACACCATAGCTGGGGACAGAAGAGGATCACCTGCAGCTTAATTGTCGTATCATCCTATCAGAAAAAAATGCTCTTCAGTGACATGGTGTAGTCAGTGCCTAACTTGTGATCAAGGTTGCCATCACCCTTAGTGGTGAAGTTCTCCTACAGTTTGACTTGCAGTACTGTGGTATCTAGTCCCTGCAACTAGCACATATTCTAAAAATCATGTGATGATGTGTGGGCTAATTGATCAGTACCCCCATTCAATATCCTCTATCTCTGAACTCCCCCTTGGGTATTCCCTGCAACTGTATTAGTTGGGCAATGGGCAGTGGCCATATTATAGGGAATAGATTGATGTTGGATCTGGAGGTGCAGGTGTTATAGTACATGAGCTGACACTGGTGATGGACTGCCTTTTCATTGTCCTTCAGCCCCAGTATCCTCCTTTGTGGGTGTAGAGAACCGTGTCTTGTCATCTCCTAATGAAAGTTCCACCTTTCTCCAAATGACATTTTGTAAGCAAAGTGTTGTTTCATGGTAAGTAATGAGTAACCCAAAGCAATAACAATGTAATATGTAACATATTGCACAGCAATTAAGGTTCAGTTGACCCTATTCTTTTCCCAGCTTCAGTGTTTCCATATCCTATAGATGAATCGGTTTTTGCATGACATTTTAAGGCAATGTGTGTGTGGCTTGTGTCAAACTTGTAAGTAAGTACAATATCTGTCACTGTGCAATGTCTTTACGGTTTACATACTGCATGTAACTTAAAGTGTTCTTATCTGCCGCACCCCAGCTGTGAAAGGGTTTTTTTGTGGGAATACTTTGAATGTCATGTTTTGTCTGAAATTGTCTGCACCTTAACTTTTTTCCTAACCCTGAAAGGTTTTTGTGTTTTTTTGTGTAGAATTTCCATGTTCTTTTAAAGAACTTCTAAACAATGCTGACAATGCGTTTTGCTGCTGCATTATAATGTAGTGATATATAATCATTAGGGATTATTTATTTTGGAAGAAACAAAGCAGAGAACACAGAGAACTTTCTTAATTGTTCTTACTAGTTGTGGTTTTTGTTTCATTTGGGGTTTGTTGTTATTAATATTTGATAACAGGGAGGCTAAGAACCAGGACTCCTGGGGTCTTTGGGAGGGTAATGGTGGCCTACTGTGTTAGCGCATGGGGACTGGGAGTCAGGACTCCAGGGTCCTCTGGGAGGGAGGGGAGTTAGAGAAGGGGGGAGGAGACTGGGAGCCAGGACTCCTGGGTTCTTTTGGAGGGGAGTGGGGGCCTAGTGTGTTAGATCAGGGGTCTGGGAGCCAGGACACCATGGTTCTCTGGCCGGGAAGTGGGTTAGAGCAGGGGGGAGGGGTCTTGGAGTCAGGACTTCTGGGTTCTCTGGGAGGGGAATAGGTTACAGTGGGTTACAGTAAGGGGGCTGACATTTGCTAAAAATCACTGCTGATGGAGCCTCAGTGGCTCCAATCAGGGTTCCAAGTTGCATTGAGCTGATGGGAGGGGCCAGGATGCTCAGTGGCAGAGGTGAAATAGATCCAGGGTTTCTAAATTAAGTTGCTCCAGCTGTCCTCCTCTTTCATTGCCCAATTAGTCAATTGTATTTTTTAAGAATAGGAATCACACATGAAAGCAGCCCTAGGTCATTGTTGACCTATGTTTCTTGAAGCCTTGGATGCCTCACAAGATTGTTCTTGTTTTACTCCTATGGCATGTTAAGCACCAAAGACCTCATGTGGTGCTTAGCAAATGTCCCTGTCCAGAACATGCAATGAAGGTAAATTAGCCAAGAGATCAAACTCTTTCTCATTTTGAAAGTTGGCACAAGCTGCAGATAGTGGGGTGGGGGGTGTTAAGAGATGCACTGTCAATGGGGGGAAAGGAGGGGGTGGGTCTAGATCATAGATCTAGGCCAATGATTCTTCTCCAAACTTGGAGTGCATGGCATCACCTCTGCTCCCTTCGCCTGAGCTCACTCTTTCCCCATGGACGCAGTCTCTGGTAAGGACTAGGTCTACATCCATGGGTTAGATCCAAAAACTGGAAACGGACCAAATAAAGAACAGCTATGGGTCAATTTTGGCCCCTTTGCTGCAGGTTCCCCAGCCCTACTCTGCTGGCTTACGCTCATTTAGCTACAGGTGTTGGCTCCATAACGCTAGCTACTAACTGTTGGGAGTTTAACACACACCCAGAGTATGCCTGTGCTAAATTGGTGCTCATTTTTCACAGAGTGGAATCTGATAAATCTGTTACAGACAAAAGAAACCACCCTTTGCATGTAGCCATTATTACGTCCGCGCATGACCCCCACCCCACATTTGCTCTGTGGTCCTCCAAGAGATCATAGACACATGTTTTTTTTGTGAAGAGCTCCCATATAGTGCACGCTTACAAGTAAGGCACACACACACACCTCCCCCTTCCCCAGAGCACGCACACCACCAACACACACACACACACACACAGTCATGGAACATTGAGGCATGGAGTGGAGATCAAAGATTTGAGTGCCATGTTCTCTTTTTATTATTTTCCTACACGTGAACTACAAGACAGAATGCTACATATTTTGCTCTCTGTACAGAGGAAAACCAAACAGGCACAAACTGCAAGGACATTTTTTAACTATACGAAGCATATTTTAAGGAACTCATCTAGGTGTTCAGTATTGAATCCATTCAATATGTATAAAAGTTATAATAACAAACCATCCTCCTCATACTCCCAATCTTGTTGTTCCTTTCTTTCATGACAAGTCACAAGGAGATGGCAGGAGGGGAGTGCTGGCAGTGGCTAATCCTATCCCTAGCTTCATTGTCAGTTAAACAAGAAACTCCAGAACATCAAAAAGTAATGTAAGAAGTCAGGTCACTTTGTACTGGGGTTCTTGGATAGACTGTGGTAGATACCAGGGACCCCACTATGCATTCTTATTTTTCTCACTGCAAAAAATGCTTGTAACTGGACTGGATCTAGGGACCAGATCCAGGCACAAGGGGGGGAGGGAGGGGCACACAAAAAAACTAGCTGTAGGCTGCCTTTGACCCCACCCCCCTCCCAGGCCTAAAGTTTCCCAGCAGGCCTGGTGGCCTAGAGTCACACACAACCAGTGTCGGTGTCCAGACCCCTTAAATTCCCTGTGGTGGGGCAGGATGCCTAAAACCAGCTCGGAGAGTGGAAAGACTCCTGGAAATATTTCAACAGCAGAAAAGGGGGGAGACTTCTGCCCAGACCTAGTGTGAGTTGACAGTACTTCTGGATATCTTGGAGCTCCCCCGTCCACCCTTCCCCTGCACAGTAGTACATTTTGTAATTGATTTCTAGAGATCAAATTGGAGCTTTACCTGTTACTTGCAAGTATTTGATTGCTCAGTTCATCATGTTTTTATGGGCCTGGTGCAATCCCCCCCTGGTGTTTTGGGGGCCTGGTGCAATCCCCCCCTGCCATTTCCCCCTCTTTCTGCAGGCCTGCTCCTGCCTCTCATCTTAACCCCTCCCCTCCAAGCCAGCTTTTCCTTATAGCCAAATTAGGCAACTCACCTAGAGCTGTAAATTTAAGGGTGCAACTAATCTGCAGCTGACTAACAAATGGACTGATTGGCTGCAGTTGCTAATTAAGAGCGGTCTCTTTAAGTTTTCCAAGGCAGCTGCGAAGATTGGAGTTCTTCTGCTAATAGAATTTGAGGCCTGAGGATGAAGGAATAGGAAGTTGTTATGGGAGGTTGGAGGGAGAAAGGGGGGGTTGGTTGGTGGGGAGGCTGGTCTTAGAGAACTACACGCCTCCAGCTTAATGGACTGGAGTATGGGGTGGGGGATATAGGGGTTTTTTGTGGGGGGGAGTGTCAGCAGCATGTGTAAAGCCAACTCTAGTACTATCTCCTCCCAAGCCATTCCCTTTCCTAGCCCCCCTTTAGCTCTATCCCCAAAATTGCAGCCCCTGCCTCCAAAAAACTAGACCCCCATCCAAGCCACAACCTCTGCCCCCCAAGAACTACCCTCTCCACAGCCCCTGCCCCTGTGACACACATACCAACACACACACCCAGCACCGGCACACACACACTAGCACACATACACACAAAGTCACTCTCTGCCTGCCTCCCTCACAGTATAGCCTGCTGAGATCAGCAGCATGCAAAGTGCTCTGAGTTGTTCTTTTCTTAGATCATTTTTGATGCCTTTTGCCCTAGTTTATTAACTGCTGTAGTGAAGATTGTTTTAGAAGTCCCGGCACATTTAAGACCTATTACATACTGAAATAGAACTGGTACAGTTGAATGCTATCTTACACTTTTGTATTAGTCATACTTTTTTGTTGTTGCCAAGAGGTGTATATAAATCGGATTCTTGCTGTATGATTTTGTTCAGTCTAAGTAGCATCTCTGAGCTGCTGCTGTCTGAGCCATACATTCTTTGCAAAGAATCACTTCTCTTTCTTAATCTAAGAAATGTCGTCTTTTCTACTTAAAATTTTAAGTCTCTTTTGAAACCTTGTATTTCTGTCGTTATGTACTTTTATTCTTATTAAATAAAGCTAAGTAAGATTGGAGTCTCCGACTTTATTGCAGTTTGGTAAGAAAAGTGTTTCTCTCCTAGCAGAGTAGTTGGATACAAGCGAACCAAAGTAATAAGATCCTTTTATTTGGTCCAAACTTTCCCCAGTTTCAAAATTTAAGGCTACAACACCCACCCGCATCCCCCTCAGCACCAGTGCACACACACCAGCACACACACACACAGAGTCACTCTGGGAATTGATCTCTCCAGTGGGTGGGGGGACTGCCTGCCCGCCCTCCCACCCAGCACACACTCAAAGCCTGCCTGTGCCTCCACCCCCATACTCCTCCTGTCCTGTGCACTCACAGGCAAAAACTCCCCTGGAGGAAGCTGGGAGGCACAGTCCGAGGCTCCAAACCCACACCGTCAGACCACCCCACATGTGATAACCTCATCTCCGGAATGCTCCCATCAGGAAAGGGATGGTGGCCCAGCACCTCCACATGCAGCCGGCACTCACGAGTGCTGGCCTCATAGCCAAAGTAGCGAAGGCCGGAGCTCAGACTCGCATAGCCACCAGAGTGGGTATCAGGGCTGCACAGGAGCAGTTGAACGGCCTGGGAATGCCACAGCTCACACAGGGCCATGGTCTCACGAAAGGTCCAGCTATGAGGGGCGCCAGGCATTGCAGGGTGCAGGAGCCCAGGGGAAGCATGGCCGGCCATGGTCCAGCAAGCAGTGGGTACGAACAGCAAGGAAAGAGGGGCCCCACATGCCCAGGTGGGATGGGGAAGGAAGCAGGGGAGCTCCAAGGACATGTGATAAGCCCACATGCCACAACATGGGACGACTAACAAGTGAGGCATGGGGTGTAGACCCTACACAGCTACAGGAACTGAGCGCACAGGCGGTACTGCCAACACTGATAGTAGGGTGGTGATGACAACAGTCAGCTAACACTGATAGCAGGGAGGTGATGTCAACAGGCATGCAGCTGCAGACCACATGCCCGGGCACATGCAGGCCCAGGGCACGAGCCCCCGTGCCAGGAGCGCAGGTGCAATCAGGGGGGCGCACCCAACAGACGTGCACTGGTCGCCCAGACACCACCAGGGCAGCCAGGTGAGGGGAGAGCACAGGTGCCCAAGGGCAACCTGCACAGGTGCACAGGCAGGACAGGCCCTCGGGCAATAGAGGTGTATGCCAGACCACACCAGGGACACTCTCCACCATGGATGCAGGACAGAGTGGCGCATGCAGGATGCACCTGACCATCTGCATGGCATGGTTCTGGGCGCACGCAGACCTCATGTGCATCGCTACAGAGGTGATCCACCTGGCTGTCCGCATACGGGTGTGCATGGCCAGGAGCGCTGCGGCTGCCCGGTGCACCCACCACGGGTGCAAGCACTCCCTGGCATGGCTCAGGGCCCTTTGGGTGTTCAGGGTGTACCACCGGGCCCTCCACCGCACCCGAGGGTGGCCAACAGCACTCCGCGCAGCTGCTGGCCAGCAACACTGGCGGAGGGAGGCCATGGGATGAACAGCAATGCTTGCTATGCCCATTGCACGGTGGATCTGGGTCACTGAGCGGGCACAGGAGTGGTGTGCTGGGGTCCTGGCCTGTTGGGACATAGCCACCTGGAGGGCGCACTTCAGGATGAACAGGCGATGCCTCCTGCGACTTGCAGAGCTGTTGACGCCCTGGCTGGACCAGCAACACACACCCATGCGGGCCCCCATTCCCATGGTCCAGCGCGTGGCCATAGCAGTCTGGGCCCTTGCAATGCCCGATTCCTGCTGGTCCGTGTTGCAGCACTTTGGTGTTAGGGTGAGCACTGTCATCGGTATCCTGAGAGACTTCTGCAAGACCGTGCTCCTGGACTGCACGATCTAGCTCGTGGACCAGGAGGCCTTCGTGACTGGGTTCGTGACTGGCAGCTTCCCAACTGCCTGGGCATCATGGATGGCACGCACATAGCGATCCTCCACACCTCCAATTGGGAGGTCACGGAATACATCAGCGGGCATGGGTATCATTCCCTGCAGCTGCAGGCAATGGTGGACCACCAGGGCTGGTTCATCGACATCTACACCAGCCACTCCGGCTGCAGCCATGATGCCAGGATCATGATCATCTCACCCCTCTATGCCTGGATGTACCAGAGGGACTTTGTGAACATGGGGATGTCCAGGATCGAGGGGGTGCTGATGCCCCCCTGCATCCTGGGGGACCCGGCCTATCCCCTCCTCCGATGGTTCATGAAGGTGTACCCGGTTGCCAGGAATCCTGTGAAGGCGTTCAACAACACTCGCCTATGTGCCTCCAGGACCATGGTCGAAAGAGCCTTCAGGGCCCTCAAGCAGCACTAGAGGTGCCTCGCAGGCCGACTGGACTACACGGTAGCGACCTCAGCCCTGGTGATCGGCGCCTGCTGTGTGCTGCACAATGTGTGCAAGACTGATGGGGATGCCCTCGAGTTCCCTGTGCCCCAGCGTCCACCTGGACTATGGGAGCTCCCCTCGCCCCTGCTGTCCGTGTCCCCGACCATATCCTAGGAGGCCTCTGTGTTTGGACCAGCTGGTAGGGTTGGGGTGAGGGGCAACCCCGGTGCCAGAGGGGCCCTCCTGGGCAGCTGCTGTCTCCAGAGGCCTGATGGGACCGGGAGGCGGATTTGCGGGCCCTGCAGGCATGCCAGCAGCTGGGGCAGTAGAGGGGGTGGTGGGGTTGCTGTGGGGACCAGCACCGGCACAGGGGCTGGCAGGCTACCATCATGTACACTCTCATGCTCCCCGCATGTAGCAGCAGTGACATGCCTATGTCCAGGGACAGGTCCATCTTGGTCGAGTGCTCCACCACCATCCGGTCTATGGCCTGCTGTAGCTGCCCCAATGCCTCCACCTGCCTGTTGTGCTCCCGGCGCTCCCGCCTTCATTCCAGGCACACCTTCAACTGCAGTTGCCAGTCCCTGGCCTCCACCTGCTGCAGGGCCCTCTCCATGGCCGCCTCCATGCGGTAGAAGGCCGCTATCATCTGCTCCCCCTGCTCCATGGTGGTCCGGACGATCTCCTCTTCCTGCTCCTCCCTCCGGTACTGTACCCATGCCCTGTGCTCCTGCATCCGCTGTGCCAGGGGCATGCGTTCAGCTGGAGGGACCGCTGCTGGTTCCCCTGTTGGGGTGCACAATGGGCTCCATTAGTCCAGTCCCGTCACCTGCCACCCATCCCATTGCAGTGCTGTGGGTGGTGGGCTGACCCCCCGGCAGGTGGGCGGCCAGTGGCCTCCCTCTGGCAGCCCCCTGTGCCCCAAGCATCACTCCCTCGCACCCCCTGCCCCAGCGTGCCCCATGTGCAACCCCTGTTCCACACACACACACACCATGGAGTCTCACCTTGGTCCTCCAGCTGCTCCTGAGGCTGCTCCCCACTGTCCCCCTCACCTGGTGGTCCCGTGTGCTGAGGTGCACCATGACAGGTTGGGAAGCAGTGTGAGGTGGGTTGCGTTACCCTTGCATGGGCCTGGTCCCTGTCCCATCGCTCCCCTCCCCCCCGTCCCACTCGCTGGCACCAGTAGCTGGCCTGCTGCACCTGCCCCACCTGTTCTGTTGCCTGGCAGGTGCCGGTGCCCTTTGACCCCCTTAGGCCTGTCCCCCATGGTCTGTCCCCCCCTCCCCCCCACTTGCCTACCCTCAATGTCATTCTCATAGCCCTCTGAGGCTGGACCCTCTGTGTGACTGTGCTTCCCCTCCGTGCACTGGCTGAGGGTGACCAGTGTGCCAGCCTTAGATCCTCCTGAGTCAGACTGTGGGTGTGGGCTACCTGTGCTGGTGCATGAGATGGGTCTGCTGCTCCCCGATGTCCCAGGGTATTCCTCTTGGGGAGCTGAGCCTCCAGAGTTGGTGCCTTCTTGCAGGGCTGCCAGGGGTGGGGGTACTTTGACCCATTCCCTTCCCTGGACCACGATGCTCCCCATGAGCCGTGGGGCAACTATGGAGCTCTTCATGTGTAGGAAACGGTTCAGGGTGTCATAGTAGGGGGTGGTCCAGGCTCTGTGTCTGGACCACCTGTTATTGGATTTTAGTGCCTTGTACCCCCTCTTGAGCTCTTTCACCTTGGAGCGGCATTGGGCCACTGTCCTGTGGTGACCTGCCACCTCCATGTCCCGCACCATCATTGTAGACATGCTCGTTCTGCATGTTTACGGCTAGTTCCACCTGGTGCTCCAGGGACCCCCAGATCTGTATAAAGTTGTGGGTCTATTTGTGCCCCCATTGCCCCCCTCGCTGGTACCGCCATCTCCTACATGTGCCCTCCTGCTCCTCCCACTCCTCCTCCTCCTGCCCCTCTGCTTGCTTGCCCTCTGCCTGTCTCCTCCGGGGGCTCCGGCTCCTGGACCTGTTTCCGGGTCTGTGGGTCGTAACGGGGGGGTTTAGTTGCCTGGGTCCCTCAGTCCCACAGCCCCCCTCCCTTCCCCCTCCCACTGAGTGCCCCCCTTTGTGCCCCTGTGCCGCTATGTGGACCCCCCCCTCGCTCTCTTTACCCATTTCCAGGGTGCCTCCGCCCCCTGGCCAGTTGTCCCCTCTGGGGCGGCCTGCCCCAGCTGCTAGGGATGAGCGAACAAACTGAGTTTGGAAATTCGGTTCGGAAATTCGGTTTGGTTCGGAAGTTCGGTCCAGTCGACCAAACTATTCGAGTTCGGTCCAAACTCAGAAATTCAAACCCCATTGAACTAAATGGAATATTATCTTTTAGGGATGGGTGAACAGAGTTGAGTTCGGAAATTCGGTTCGGTTCAGTTCGAAAATCGAGTTCGGTTCAGAAGTTCAGTTCGGTCGACTGAACTGGTAGAGTTCGGTCCGAACTCTGAACTTCCGAACTGCGATCGTCTGTTCCTACCGGCTGCTGCTGCTCCTCTGCCACCATCTCCATCTCCAGCACCACCACCACCTCCTCCTCCTCCTGCTCCTCCTCTTCGCTCGCCCTCTTCTCTCCTCTCCCTTCCACCTTGCTCCATCCCACCACGTTCCCCTGCTGCTGTGTGCCCTTTAAATCTCCCTCCCCGGTCTGCGTGTTGCTCGTTGCCTGGCAGTGACGCTGCGTGCTCTCGCCCTGGCTGGGGATCATTTTGTTTGCTTCCGGCTGGGGGCTGCCGTTCAGTCATTACTTTTTGCGGTTTCCCAGTTGCAATCGCTTTGACCACCCTTCTGGAGATGGCCAGGTCCCGACCTCCGGAAGAGTGGTTGGCTTTGTCCCCTACTGGTGATTGTCCGTGGTGAACATCTGGTGAACACAGATCAGACTTTCAGGGCTCTTGGCCCTGCCACGGGATTGAGTGTGGTTCAGTGTGGTTGACTGTGATCTCGTAACATCTGAAATTACCCCTTATCAGCTGCTTTAGTCTCCAAAACCTGAAAAACTACTCCTCAGCATGAAATTTTAAGCAGCAATATCTCAGCCATGGACCAATCCATTTTTTTGAAAACCGGACAGCTGAAACCACTCACCCAAGCGACCATCCACCCCAAGTTTCATAGTCATTGCATACATCACCAACCATTATTAAAGGGATAGAATGTTCATGCCTTATAACAGACATTGTGCTGAGCCTTAATGTACAGGCACTATCGTGCCTGTATAATATAATGGGATAACTGTGAAAAGAGCACATGGAAGTAGCTGGTGTTTCATTACAGAAATGATATCTTGTATTTGCAGTGATTTTTCCTTCCAAAGAACTCTGAATAAGGTATTGAAGGCTGTGGGTCAGTTTTTATTAAAGACCAGCTTTGCTTTTGCAGGTCCAAGTATGTTAGGCAGGTATGTTTTTGTGCCTAATTTACCTCTCCCTCTGCTGATACTTTACCTGTACTGTACCGCGCCTCCTGATTTACCTTCATTCCTGAAGTGAAAGTAAAGCTTGAAAACATTCTTTCCCTGAGCAAAGAATGAGAGAATGCAGCAGCCGCCTGGATAGAAGAACATAGATAAGCTCATCTCCTGGGATTGAATGCTGAGCTCAATAAAACAGACAGTAACGTAATCAACTGGGAATATCTGTGCTGCATCCTACTGTAGTGACTAGGCTATGTGGTGCATACTATGACTTCTGGGTAATGGAATTACTCCTCTTTGCTCCAGTTGTACAGAATGCTCTGTGCTTGGATGCTGAAGGTGCTGGGGTGAATTAATTACTCTGAAAATCCTGTTAAACGCTATACTCCTCTCTTCATCTCAAGTTGGAACAAGAGAGGAATGAACAGAGTTCCATTGTACAGAATGAGCAAAACCTAGGAGGATGTTATGCTTCATGGTGCTTCATGTATAGGAATACAGAAAAGTGGTTTGGGGCTATGTCAGTTGCAGAGCGATAACAATGCATATCAACCAAGTAACTGCCAGTTCCCCTCTACGTAAACTGGTAGAAGCTAGAGGTGCGAACCAGGGATCCATGCCATTTTTGTTTTTGGTTTTCATTTTTTAAATCTGTCATTTTTGTTTTCATAAATATCAAAATTTTGTTCTCGTTTTTTGCTTTAGTTTTCATTTTCCATTGGTTTCAATGGAAAACACATGTTTTGCTGTAACTTTTTTTTCTCATTATATTTGGCGTATACTTGGAGGTATTGTACCTAAAATGGAAGGCATTAAGTGTACCAAATTCCAAAAAGATTGGTTAAAGGAATCCAATTTTATAAGCAGTTGAATTATATTATTTTTCAAAAATCTTCATATACATTCTTAGTTGTAACTTCTTTGTCTCACATTTAATGTAGATGAAACTTGGCACGTTTATACCCCTCCCCATATTTACTATCTCTGCCACCTTCCAGAAGGATTGGATAAAGGATTCTGGTGGTATAAGCAATTAACCTATAAATATATGTCTGACTGTAACATCTTTGTAGTCCAACCAGTGTACATGAACTTTGGCAAGGCTATATATCATATTTTCACAATCATCTCTGACAAATAACAGAAATATGTGATAAAGGGTCCCAATTTTATTTGCCTGCACAGCATATGTAGAGAAGAAACTTATGCCAGGGATTCTCTTACATGTCACTGTAGTATAAGATCAGTTTATGATGCCAATTGACCAGCAGAAATGTCAACCAAATATCCTCATTCTGTGCTGTGACCATCCCAACATCTCTCCCCCACTTGTTACTGGGAAATCAGAAGCATCTGTTTAGGAAAGAGCCAATAGAGATCCTCTTATGTCCTTTGTCACGGTGTTGCAGGATGTAATTGTGATGACAATTGGCCACCCTGGATGTGTAAACTATGTCTCCTGATTTCTGGGATGCTATCCCCAAAGTCCCAGTTATGTCTCTTCTATGCCCGCCTGAGGGCCGCCCCCTATGCCCACCTCAAAGCCACTATCGATTGATCCTGTAAAGGTGGAAGCATGCAGTAATTGGCCAGTGAATGTGTCTATCAGTCTTCTGGGTTGATACCAAACCTACAGCCTCCCTCCCCCTGCCATGCCAGGTGCCTGCCTCTGACTGATACTGCATGTGCTGCTATTTATCTGAATATTCTTCAAGGGACAACTTCAATTGCTTATAAAATTGGGTTCCTTTATCAAATGGTCCTGTAGTTGGTAGAGATGAAAGGTAAGGTATGTGATGCATTCCTGCCAGGATGGAATATAAAAATGTTACAGCTGAAAATGTATTTTCAAGTTAATGTCTTATACTATCAGGACCCTTTATCCAATCTTTCTGAAAATTGGCAGGAGCTTCAAGCTTATGGAGGGATATTATATGCACAGGTTATATGCAAATTGGATGGAAGATAAAAATGTTGTAGACGAATGTTTATGGAGCTTTTCTTAAAATCACAAAATTCAATTGCTTCTAAAATCAGTACCCTTTATCTAATTGTTTCAAAAATTGGTACACATAGTGCCCTCTATTTGGGGTAAAATCTCCCCAAGTTACATCAGAAGCGAATAAGAATTTAAAAAGTTATAGCTTGAAATACATTTTTCAGTTTTTTCCCTTTATTTCATAAACAAAATGTCATTTTCATTTCTATTTTCATTATTATTATTTGTTGTTTTTGTTATTGTAATGATGACAATGAAAACAACAATTTTCATTATTGTTATTGTAATAACAAAAATGACATGCCCCCCCCCCCCCCAATTTAACAGTGGTTCTCAGTCAGTGTGCCAGGGTACACTGTTCTGCTTCAGCAGATTACCAGGTGTGCCCCCAAAATCTAGGGCTGCACTGAATAGGTGATCCAAGTACTCACGAGGATTTCCAAGTACCAGGATCAAGTGCTCAGTCGGAACTCTTTCTGAGGACTGAGAAATCAGAACTGCGGACCTCAGAAATCCTCGGAACCTTGGAAACAGCCAAAGTACAGTGCACCAAAAAGCAGACTAGCAAAAGTGAGACAATCACAAGACAACCCCAAAAAGTGCAACTGCAAAAATCCAAAAGTCATTAGTACCCAAAGTATGGCCCAGCAGTAGCACACCCACTTTAAAATAATTATGCCATCTCTGCAATAAATACCTACGAGAAACCACATATGCACCCCTCCCCCCAAAAAAGCTTCCATTGCTCTATTATATCCACCTATGCAAGGCAACTGAACACACACACACACACACACACACACACACACACACCATATCTTAAGTTAAGCAGAAAGAACATATCCCACCCTGTGCCGCAGGTGGGCACATCTTGGCAAAGTTGAACTCACCGCCAAAATATAGAACCCCCAAAAACAGACTAGCAAAAGTGATACCACATTCACACCTGATGCCTGGCACTTTTAAAATGATGCGCAGGCAAAGACGCAGCACAGGAGAGGAGCCTGATGCCAGCAGTTGCAACGGTGAGAACAGGGTTCTGCTGCATTGAACGGGATTCTGCTGTGGGTTTGCTCATGCATGACAGGGCTGGATTTTGCACCCTGTCATGCGGGAGGCCAGCCACAGCAGATCCCCATTTGCACCGGTGCAATTGCTGACACCAGGCTCCTCCCCACAGCCGCGACTTTGCCTGCAGATCATTTTCAGAGCCTCAGGCGTGAATGTGGCCTAAGACAATCACAAGACAAACCCAAAAAGTGCAGCTTCAAAAAGTCAGAAGCCAGTGATCACGGCAAGGCTCAGCAGCAGCACACCCACTTTAAAATAATTATGCCAGCCCAGCAGGCATAATACTCACAAGAAACCAGAAATGCACCCCCCAAAAAAGTCCCTGTTGCTATACCCACCTAGGCATGGCAAGCCCCCTCCCCACACACCATAAATTAAGTTAACCAGAAAGAAAGTATCCCCCCATGCCCCATATGGGCACATTCTTGGCAAAGTTGAACCCACAGCCGAAGTACAGTGCCCAAAAAAGTAGACTAGCAAAAGTGAGACAATCACAAGAAAAACCCAAAAAGTGCAAATGCAAAAAGCAAAAGTACCCACAGTATGGCCCAGCACCACTGCACCCACTTTAAAATATAAAGAAAAATCAGGGCGGCTATTATATTACATGCCAGCTCTGTGGTGGGTGGGTTGCATTGGGGTGCCCCACCAAAACATAGCATTATGAATCAAATCAATCAAGTTTCAACAAGTTTCTTGGCCCATGTGGTCCCATGGATGTCACCAACCAGCCCATCAGACATAATACTCACAAGATACCAGACATACACCCCCTCACAAAAAAGCCTCAATTGCTGTATTATGCCCACCTATGCAAGGCAAGCCCCATCCCTGCACACCATAAATTAATCAGAAAGAAAGTATACCCCCACCCCACCCCAGTGAACCAGCTGGGCACATCTTGGCAAAGCTGAACCCACATCAAACTTACAGTGCCCACAAAAAAACACAGCAAAAGTGATCCCTCTCTGGCCTCTATGGTGCCAACAAGCAGTGCAAGCAGCACCCACTTTAAAATATATTAAGCAGGGTGGCACTGGCTAGTAAACCCCAGCATGTCGATCACTCGATTGAGGGTTCTGAAGTTTCCAAAGTTGCCTTGGTTCTCGGAACCTCGGAAATTTGAAACCTAGTACCGTGATCCCCGGCGAATTCCAAACAAAATTGAGTACCAAGTTTCAGCCCCACCAAAATCCTATTCATCAGGGTCAACTGTCACACTAAAATTACAAATGTTATATTATAGTTATAATGGATTATTTAATAGTCCAACATGACCACTAAATTTCGCCTTTTGACTATATGCAGAAGGTTTTTTCAGTGTTACATGCAGTTTAAGTGCATGGCTATGTGGTCACATGGCCAGTCAACCATCATCATCATCATCTCGGTCTTGTCTGGATTTAACTTCAATCAGCTCACCCACATCCGGTCTCCAACAGCAGTCAGGCACAGGGTAAGCATTGAGACTGCAAGACCTGGGTCAGATGAAAAAGAGAGAGAGGCCATTTTTTTATGGATGCCCTCCCTCCCCCCAGGTGTGTGGGCAGGTGGACGATGAGGGGGGTCATCCATACGCATGTTGAGGTGGTGGGTGGGCGGATGGGTGTCCACCTGTGGAAAACCCCACAGGTGGTGGGTGGGGGTGCATGCACGCTCCCTGTGCACACCCATCTCCACCCATCACCCACCCATGGAGACATCTAGCAAAATGGAGGAGGCTCCATGGGTGGAGATGGGTGGAGATAGGTGTGCACCCATGGGAAAGTCAGCGCACCCACTTCCACCCAGCAGCACAGTGTGAAAACGACCATAGAGCTGGGTGTCATCCGCATATTGATGGCACCTCACTCCAAATCTCCAAACGATCTGGTCCAGGGGCCTCAGATACACATTGAACAGGAGTGGGGACAAGATGGAACCCTGCAGGACCTCATTACCACTTTCTGGATTCTCCCAGCTAGGAATGAGCGGAAACCACTCGAGCAATCTCACACACTCCAACCAGATTCTGCAGCCATGTCAACAACACTTATGGTCGACAGTATCAAAGGTCACCAAAAGATCTAACAAAATCAGCAGGGTACAATTTTCGCTGTCGATTTCCAAGCAGAGCTCATCAGCCAAGACTACAAGGGTAGTTTCAGTGCCATGCCCGGAATGAAAACAATGACTGACATGGGCCGGGCGAAACTACTGGCACCATTTTGGAAAAGGGCTCTGCGTGTGCAGAATGTCTGTGGTGGTCATTTTGCACGTGTGCAGTTCCTTTTTCTTTTTAAATGAGATTCTTGGTGAGAATGGTGTCAAGAATGACTTGTTCTCAACTCGTTCTCAATCGGGAAAATCTCACTGAGAGTCCAATTCTCTACAAGTATCTTGAGAATATCAAGATCTCATTTCAGCCTTAATTATATTTATTTAATAGTTCAGTAATTGTTATGTTTATTTTATAATTAATTTCCTAATATATAATCATTTCTAAAAACAAATAAATGCTGTTTGTGACCCAGAACAGTCATAACATGTAACACTATTTTAAATAATATCATCCACTACTAAAGCTGCTTTAAAAATGGATTTTTCCGTTCATAAATAATTTGTTATTTCATTTTTTCACTATCTGAAATGAGTTTGACAGAAACATACCGTTTGAAAGAATTTTCAGGAAAATGCTTGAATTTATGGCCGTTGCAGTCGTGGTCAGATTCTACACCATAGGCCTTGCTCTTTACTGGACTACAACTTAGGGATGGGCGAACAGAACGGAGTTCGGAAATTCGGTTCGGTTCGGTTTGAAATTCGAGTTCGGAAATTCGGTTCGGTTTGAAATTCGAGTTCGGTTCGGAAGTCAGGTTCGGTCGACTGAACAGATCATGTTCGGTCGAATTCCGAACTTCCAAACCAAGTTCGGCCATTCAAAACCAGATTTTTTGGTATGTGTTGCCACTAGGGATGGGTGAACAGAACGGAGTTCGGAAATTTGGTTCGGTTCAGTTCGGTTTGAAATTTGAGTTCAGTTTGGAAGTTCGGTTCGGTCGACCGAACAGACGGCATTCGGTCCGAACTCCGAACTTCCGAACCGCGTTTGCCCATCCCTACTACAACTCCTGTGATGCACCTTTTTTATGGAGCACCCATCAGTAGTTATACTTTCTGCCCAAATATCCCTTATGAGATTTGCTCGCTAGTAGACAACAATTCCCTTGAATCTACCCAAACTGATATTTTTCTAATGGAACATTTTGTTGTTTTGGAGGGAGATGGACAATAATATTTTCCATTAGAAAAAAAATATGCATTAGTGCTTTTCTGAGTAGCGGTGTCCATAACTATTGCCCACCCACTCCATGAGGGTTGTGATACGCTTTCTTTACAAAGTGCAGTGATAAAACTTCCCACAGATCAACCTAACTCCTATCGAGAAAAATTCCCATGAAATTCAAATGTCTGCCATATGACAAAGTTCCAATTAAAGACATTACCCAACATCATGTTTGGAGGATTCAGAGCTAGAATCCACATAATTCAGACCATTAATTTCCACCACAGGTAGCTAATCTTGTGAAATGATCTTCAAAAGAACATGCTGCTTTTGGGCTTTGGGAATTATTGTTCCACTGCTGAGTAAAGCAGAATAACTTGTAATTTTCCAGGCGTGCACTTTGATTTCAAAACCCAACATAAGAATTAGTCAAAATAATTGTTGAAAATGTGCTTCTGATAAAGCATCTTTAATACAAATGAGGTATCATTAGCAATCAGACACTTATTTTATTGCCATTGTCTAAGACTTAGCAATGATTAGAGTTGGCGCATTTCCTGAAGTAAAAATCCCTCAACGTTCTTTTGGTTAATACATTTTAAATGTTGTGTTCCTATTAGAATAATTAAAGCAAAACAAGCAAGGCCAAGAAAACAAAAGAGAATAGGTTACATGCAAGAATTATTAATTAATGGCACAACATTGTCAGTGTACATAGCATGATGCAGAGCTTGTGCAAAGAGGACCCTTCCCTGTGGAATTTTAACTCAGACAAACAATGACAACAGGGCATGCACAGACCCACAGCTGTGTTCATCACAAGTGTTTCGCTCTATTGCAATTTCAGAAGATGGAAGGCAGGGCCTACTTAGAGAGCCAGTGGATGTTTTCAGATGGATGGGGAACCCACCAGAGTCCAGAGCTGCCCCAGAAGCCCACCCCTGTGGTTGCCAGTTACCAGCTCCACCTGAGGACACATCAGAAGGACTGGCAGTGTCCCTGGGATGCAGGCTGCCCGTGCAACGCCCCCACCCCCACCCCTCTGTACCATAGACTTGCAGGCACTCACCTGATGCTCTAGGCTAGCATCTGCAACACCATGGTGCTGAACATGGCAACTGATGGAGATGTGTGGAGGTGCACCACGGTTCCCCCCATAAGACAGGCAGCAGCACTGCATTTGGCCACTGCCTTGGGGTTGGCTGGCCCGCTCTGCGTGGTATGCTCCATGATCTTGTGGAGCACACCATGCTCAGCTGCTTCAAAACTGTCCCAGCCCATTCCAGGTCGCACATATGGCGGGTGCCCTAAATGGACCAGTAAACCTGGGGGTTATGAGGGCATCCTTGAGCACCCCTGTGGCTGCTGTCCATCCTTTTACACCCATTGTGAATATAGGGTTACCACCATTCAGGATTTGACCCTGAGTGTCTGGGCTTTCAAAGACCTTTTAGTCATAACCAAGCGGTAGAGCCGCTTGATAATAATGATCATCCTGCTGATTATAATGATTGGTAATGATCATTACCTGTCTGCGAATCATTACCAATCATCATTGATAATCATCATTACCAATCATTGGTAACGATTGGCAATAATGATCATCACCATCTTGGAAGCACAGATTAAATGTATTCTGAAAATTTAAAAAAGTAGCAAGAGGACCAAATGTCTGCCAGTGTGGCAAACTGGGGAGGTGAAGGAGGTATTTTATAAATACACCCCAGCCGGCACAGCTCACTTCTCACCATCACCAGCCTTTTAATCCTAGCCATGGTCATCTCCTAGAGACAGATGGCTAGACTTTGCAGGCTGGGGGTATTACTAAAGAGGAACTAGAATGAAACTGTTGCTCATGTCTCAGAAGGAGAAAGGCTATGGTACCCTTGATTCTAATAATAAAAGAAAGAAGGAAATACTGTGGCAAATCTTTGTCTGGCATTACCAACTGACATTGGCTTGGTAATATATCAGGGGACAGAATCAGGTGTGTAACTACAGGTAGGAAAGGGGGATCGTTCCAAGCCCCCTGAAAGCCTGGGCCCTGGAATAACTGCCCCACTTTCCCCACCTGTAGTGGTACCCCTGAATTCTGTCCTCTGATATGTGCATATGATTCCCACTGTAGTAAAATAGAGTCGTTCTCTGAGCATAGAAGAGATAAGAATCCGGAAGACCTGGATGAGATTTTAAACAAGGAATAGCAAAAGTCAAGTTTCCTTGAGGAATCCTAGTGTGCTTATCTCCAAAGAGGCTGCATCATCTCTCCTCCACAAAATGGCAGCTGCCCTTGCAGATGGATAGACTCCCTACAAAATTTAAAGGTAGATTACAGAGACAAAAATCACATAATCTACAGCTTCCACATTACATCCACATGGGTGAAATCCTAACTGCACACAAATGAATGGCAAAATTTTTCCTCATTGCCTACAATGGGCTCAGAATTTCACCTGTAATTTGAAGTACCTGTCAGACATACTAACAATATGTGGCTGTCTTTTTGGGGAGGGGGGAATGTAAAACCTGCAACATATTTTCTGTCATGTGAAGATGAAGCCATTCTTAGTTACCATTCCAATTTTGATTGCTGTTGGTGTTTCCTGAACACAGTATGTGCCCTTTGGCTTTAGGAACTGTCATTGAGTATTTTTTGCTGGTTTAGCTACTAAAGTATATTCTGTTGCTAAATACTAACTGCAATGAGCCTGATCTTTTGACCTCTCAATATCAAAGTGTGTTTTGCTGACCTGGCTTGGTGACCTAGTGACAGTGATCTACACTATCTGGATTTGATTTCAAATCCCTGTCCCTGCCTTCTTGGACCAGGAGGGAGCTGCCTTAGGGCAGCTAAGGCCAGGAGTTCTGCTGATCCTGTGCACTCCTGTCATTCACCTGCAACATTTACAGCTGATCAAAAAGACACCTTGGCAGGTAGGGGGCTGAAAGGGAAATGGAATGTGAATACAGCCTTAAGCTTTCATACAGAGTAAACCTCTGCAGGTTGCAAGTTACTTCCTTTTATGGGGGCAAACTCCCAACTTTGACATGGCTTATCTGCTAGAGTGATCTATTTTGTAGGCTGGAGAGGAGGAGAAACCATGTGAAAAATAAGGTACAATGCTTTATTTTTCAAGGAAATTAGGGAATAGCATTTCCCGTAGGATGAGACTTCCCAAATGGTGCATTGGGATCCCAAATGAGGGAGTTATGATCTGGACTGATATTTAATATACTTCATATATGACTTTGTGCTGTTTAGGATCACAGGATTATATTTAAGTCTGGGGGTTTGCAGACAAAATGTATCTAAGGGTGTGCAATTAGTTTTAGTTAAATTAGTAACTAAAATGTTTCTACATTTGTTTTAGTTACTAATTTAACTAAAATGAAGGTATATTTAAACAAAATTCATTTGAAATAATTTGTTTTCATTTTGGCCCCATTACACTCTGTATAGACTGCTAGGAGGCTGCAAAAGCACTCCAGGGAAGGCAGAGGGAGGGGATAGACCAGGCAGGAGACATGACTGGCATCCCCACTGGCCAATTGGCACTGGGAACACATCAGGCAGCAGTGTGATGGACACAGAGAACCCCTGGGATAGGTCTTTCTTCAATCTTGCCAGCAACGTGGCAGTGCCAGTCAGAGGAGTTGGAGAGGAGGGTACCGGGGAGCCTTTAGACCCCTCTGCAAGAGCCATTTTGGCCAATTGCTCCATGAGTGGGTGATGGGTGGAGGTGGGTGTGCATACATGTTTTTCAGGAGCGTGCACGCATGTACACACACCTACCTGTCGCTGCAGTCACACAGGTGGCGTCCACTCATGCCCACACAGCAGATCTGCATGGGCATGAGTGGGCTCATCTCATGTGAAAAGGGCCCATGTCTCAGTTCAGTCTTACCCTCAGTCCATCTGGGCTCACCTGTTCATGAAGCAGTGCTCTGCTAAGCTCCTCCAGCTTCACTTGCTGTTTCTTACAGCCCCAGTGTCTCCTTCTGTCTGTGGTTATGCCTCAGCTTTTGGGTCTTCCAGCTGGCTGGGACCCACCCAGGGTCAGATGACCCCAGTTAGCCACTTTACTGGCTCTCTGTCTTAGGCTCTTAAAGGGGAAGAAATTCTACAGATGCTCTGCCCTGTTACAAATGGGAAACAAATTTAATTATTAAAACAAAGTTAAATTACAAATGAAATTTTGAGGGGAAAAAAACAAAAATGAAGATGGTTCCTTCTGCACACACCTATTTGGACCCACTGCCCTAGTATATCATATTTTTTCTGTCAAGTGTGTATTTCTACTACCCTCAAGAATACAATGAAATTATCATTAATTTCAGTTTAATGTATAAAACAGTACTTATCAGCTATTGTTACTATTAGTGGTTATTGTCAATTATGTTCACTAAACCTCTGAAAGAAAACATAATATTGCAACAGGGTTGGTTTGGAAAAGACATTCTGATTTTGCAGAAAGATTCTACAAAATCGGAATGGCTTGCCAAAATTCTGACCGGATGATTTTGAACATGCACAAAAGGCAAAAAGAATTTTTTTCAGTTCAGTCTGAATTCTGATCAGACCAAACAAACTGCCTGGTTCTGAGAGAATGAGAACCAGGCAGAAAATACAATTTCTGTTCTATATTAGAACTCAAATTCATTTTTTTTACTTTTACAAATATTATTCACTGTTTTGAATAGCCAGCTGAAAAATATCCATACCCAAAATTAATATTCACATAGCTGTTTAATCAGATACTTAGTTTTGGATACTCTGTTTTCTCTAGGTTTTTCAGTCATTTTGGTTCAGATATTCGGTTATTCATCAGAATATTCAAACTAAAATAACTAGAAAAAGGAAAAGGAAAAAGAAAAGAAAAAAAGAAACCCAGCGTGGTAAACTGAAACAAACATCTGAACAAAGCAGGGATGAATAGCATTTTGTATCCACTCCATCGGGCCCAATTTAAATTGGGCAAAATGGCCAGACATGGTATTCGATGTGGATATTCATTTCAGCTCTGACACCAGTTCCCAAACCTGACGAGCATTTGCTGTTTACTTAGCCATTAATTAACTTTTCCAGAAGTTTCTTCTCTAACATTTCCTTTCCTGTGTTGCAAAGGCAAAACCAGAGGCCTGGAACAGGGAAATGTCTAAATATTTAATATTATGTTTTAATGAAACAAGAAGTCACATCCATGATTTTATTTCAGGAGTGCAATTTAAAGCAATCGTAGGACAAGACGAAAAGTGAACCTTTATTCTGAGCTTGGCGTTCAATTTTTGTTTAAACTGGGGGCCCAATCCATGCATGTGCTTGATGCATACACATACCTTGGATAGGCCCTTAGGTTTCTTCAGGCTGAATTCTGCACTGAAAATGAGGTTCAGTCCACAGTACATTGCTTAGTTTTGCTCTCCAAAGGTTCAGTTCACCCTTCCCTTATTCATGCAGCAAATCAATTAAATAAAGGATGTCTCAAAATAAGGAGCAGATGATCACCTTATTACCTGCCAGAGCACAGACCCATGCTCGTTACATTCTGTGCTTTTATCCAATGAACTCTATATGAAATCAGCTGGCGAGTGGGGGAGGTGCTTATGCTGTC
The DNA here is from genome assembly GCA_003113815.1 of Sphenodon punctatus. NCBI lineage: Eukaryota > Metazoa > Chordata > Lepidosauria > Sphenodontia > Sphenodontidae > Sphenodon > Sphenodon punctatus. Next base: position 1,171,333 of record QEPC01015163.1, on the reverse strand, counting down.
ACTGTCAATGTTTTTATGTGGCATAAAATCCAACATAGTTAATAGCAAGAAAAAGAGTGCTAAATAATAGTTGAGAAATCAATTAAGACTCTTCTACTGCTAGGAGGAAACTGGCAGGGGTCTAACATTAATAAAACACAGAGTAAACATCAGAGTGAATTTCAAGGGAGCATCACAATAGTGCAAAAATTAGGCTATAACGTTGCTAACTATCTGACATCTTTTAATTAATCTGGCAGTTAATAATAATGTATCTGTTTTGAGACAATTCTGTGCTCATTTGCATGCACTTTTCAAACTTCTGGGGACTTCATACATTCCCTCTTTCTCGTGCACACACACACACATGCACACACACACACACACACACACGCACTTAACTTTTTTGAGACTTTGTTATAGGATTGAAAGGAAGTTAGTTGAGACTAGCTAACAGGGGAAGCAGAACTTCTGGATTATTATTCTAATTATTCCATTCGAAACAGCAGCATTGGGCGGCTCACACATTCTTTTGAAAACCAGATATGTGAAACCTCGATATCAGGGTTTCACAAATCCAGTTTTCAAAAGAATGCGCGAGCCCGGCGCCACTGTTTCCAATGTCAGCCAGGAAATTTCCGGTTGGGGAGGCACGTCTAAACCCCACCAGCGCATGGTTTCTAAAAGCGGATTTTTAAGTTTGCGAAATTGGAGGCATTTCTAAAAGTGCCCTGAGGCTTTGGAGACAAAGTAGCTCAGGTGATAACTTTTATTGGAGCAAGTTCTGTTGTTTGAAATGTTACCGGAATTCTTTTTCCTAACAGCTCTAGCCCAACTGACTTTTTTCATACGTAAAATGAAACGTTGGGCATTTTTTCATATGTCCTGTATTTTGTTCATTCCATAGTTCTGACTTTTGACATGCCTGAAGAAGGCCCTATGCAGCCTAAAAGTTTGCATACTCTCATCAACAGAAGTTGGCTCAATAAAAACGATCATGTGAACTACTTTGTCTTCATCTTTTACATTTCGGACAACACAGCAACCAAGCTCTGTCTCTAACCTGAGAATTTGACTTCACAAACCACTTAGTCCACAGTAGTCCTATTGAAAAAAGTGGTTTGTGAATTGCAGCCTTTAGAGATTATTACACACTCTGCGCTTACAGATAGCAATCTAAGTTCTGTGTGTGCACTATGCACATAGGGTAAAACAAACAACTCCGAGCCTGGGCCTGCCAGGCTCACATCTGGCAGGCCCAGAACAGACAGACGCATTTGGCACTGGTCCAGGTGGGCCAGAGCTGGGTGAACCAGGCCCACGTCATGGTAGTTAACACACCCATAATGCATGCACACAATGCACATGCCTGGTGGGTGCATGGCACGCACCTGTTGCACACAGTGTAGAAGCAGAAGACTCAGCTACTTGGCAAGAGAGTTATAAGGTTTCACTGAGCCTGATTCGGGTCCCATGTACCTGCACTAGGAGTAAATCAGTTTAAGTCAATGGCGTTATATTTATGTAAAATTGGCATAAGGCCAGTGCTTAATTTGTAAAAAAAAAAAAAAAAATGAATTGCCAGGACCCAAATATTTAGTTATTTATTTCTTTTATTTTATTTTCACATCTTTCTAACTTGCCCATCCTAGCATAGGCAGCTCTCGGCAGCACGCAACATTAAATATTAAAAGCATTCAAACAACTTTAAAATAACCAACAAAGGGAGGAATAAAAAATATGCCCCAAAAACCATGCCTCTCCCCTCCCCCCAGCCCCAATAGCTTTATCATAGCAGGGAACTGAACCCTAGTCTTTTGGCTAGCAACCCAAGCACTGGACTGCCCTGCCTCTCTACAGCTGAATATAAAACAGGAGTTTTTGTGATTTAATCTATATGATGACCACTGCAGGTGGTGGGGCAAGAAGGTCATTAATGAAAACCAAATAAACCGTTCAGGGTTTTTTTTTCCCCAGGCTTTTATTTCCAAACCATTAATGACCAATGTTGACCTTTTCCTGGTCTTTCACATTTTGAGGTACATGCTTCTACTGAGAACATTTCTGAGGGCTCAGTCCCCCGCCACCTCCTTTAAATTGAATTGCTTGCGCTGAGCCCTGTCAAGACCTTCTCCCTGCCCGCATCCCCATACCACACAAATTAAGCCCTGCAAAAGGCTTGGGGCTTCAACAGACTCTCCAATGAAGGGTGTTGTAAAATTGCCTTGTTTTATTTCCATCCAGGTCGGGAAAGGCTGTCTCTTCATCTCAAGGAGTCCCCTGTCTCCTGCCCTTCAGCAGAACTGCAGTCTCATCCTCCAGAAAGATAAAATGAGAAACGTTATCCCTTTTTAAGTCCATCGGTAACTCTTCTTAGAAGGCTGCAAGGGTAGCTATTACATGGCGTCAGACACAACCAACCTTCAACCCCTGAGGTTAAGTGTGATGCCATTGTGCTCTCAATCCCTTCTGCCTTTGGGAGAATCTTGTTTAATTTAACCCAGCTCCCAATTTGCTGTTGATACTGTTAACAACACTGATAATTTGTATTCATGGTTTTGATGTTTGACTGAAAGGGAACATTATAACTTTGCACCTTGGTGATCCTATTACACTGTCTCTTATTAAACTTGTTCTCACTGCCACTGTATGTACAGATGCCTGCTTCCTTTAAGCTTTACTATTGTGAGGCTTTTCATTTAGTGTATTGTTACTACGGGCATTTCCCACACTGCCATTCTGTCTCCTTAAGTATCCTGCACCTCCTTGACACTCCCACCATCTAACAGGGGCTATTTGTTCTGCTTTGCATCTTGTGCACTTCCTTATTCCAAGTGAATCCTGTCCCTTTAAAATTCCTTAAGTGCCACTGAAAGCAACAATCTCTGTTTTGTTTTGTTTTGTTTTGTTTTGTTTTGTTTTGTTTTGTTTTGTTTTGTTTTGTTTTGTTTTGTTTTAATTTAATTTAATTTAATTTAATTTAATTTAATTTAATTTAATTATTTATGTAAAAAGAAAGAAAAAAACTTTACAGGGAGTCTCTGTTAATCATTTGCATTTTCTCTGAGGGGCTCGAATTCTCCTGTTGGATAAGAGGGATCTTAAAGGCATGGTAATATTGACAGCACCAACTGGGGAAGGGCTCACCAGGATTGCCTTAGAATTGGCTGGGCCCAGGGTGAAAACAAATGCAGGTTCCTCCGTGACTCCACCTCCTTTCCATGGCCCCACTTCCTTTAACATTTGGCAGTCTGGTGCTTGCTTAAGAATACAAAGTAACCCTCCCTGTGTTGTGAGCTGAGGGTCTGTTTCCCCACCCACCTCCCATCCCTGTGTAATATTGTATATATATATATAGACAGATATCAGATAGTTATAGAGATAGATACATAGTTGTAGGATTTAGCTTAGTTATAGAGATAGCTAGAGATAGTGTGTAGTGATTCAGTTTAATAATGTGTTTGTAGGACTAGGCCTTTGTAGTTATTAGATATTCCTTCCATTTAGTTCCATAGGTTTTAGAATAGTTGATAGCAGTTAGATTTAGTGTACACTTTGGGTGGGAAAAATGTGACTTGAAGGGGGTGGCAGCTGAGGAGCAGACTTCCTGGCACCAGGGGTGGTTTCAGGGCCAAAAATACCAATACCGAAAAAAAATTGGTTTCGGTACCAATAGCACTTTTTTGAATGTTCGGCCAAGTTCATACGAACCAAACAGCTGAACCCGAACTCGGGTTTCGAACTGAACGACCGAACGTCTGAACATCTGAACAGTGTTCTGTTCGCCCATCCCTAATTATTAGATACAAATTTTGAATTAAAAAATTATTTAAAAATATAAAATCTTTGTATGTTCTTTGAGTTGGAAAACGTGGAGAAAGGAAGCAGGAGAGGCCGGTCTGCTGCCCGTAAGGTGGGCAATGGGGCACGTGGCAGATGTGGTAGGGGCCGTGCTGCATGCAGCAGCAGCCCAAGCCCATCCCCACACCCCAAGCTTCGCAGGCCTGATTTTGGGAGACAGGGTTTAGAGTCTCCCAGCAGTGGCACTGGCACTAGTCTGGGGGTGGTTCAGTGGTGCCTCCTGCCAGCGTCCTCCACTGCCACGCAGGGCACTGGAAGGCCTGTAGTACATGAGGCTGCGCTGTCTGCTGTGGCTGCAGGAGTAGGGGCTGCTTCCTATGTTCCTCCAGGCCCACCAATGTCCCCCATTGTCGAGGCAATCCTCAACAGTCCAGGGCTGGTGGATCTCATCCTGGCTGCTAGAGGCAGGGCCCGATCCCCGGGCAATGGCAGCAGGGAGAGGAGCAGCAGGAGCAGTAGCAGCTATAGGGGGCACAGGGAGAGTGGCAGCAGCATGGTGGGCAGTCAAGCCTCAGGGTCCCAGTATTCCCCTTCACGGGACATCACCGTGATCAGGGACAGTGAGGCAGAAGACACTAGTCCTTCAGAGGAGATGTCTGGAGCTGAGGCGATGACTGTCCTTCCTCCAAGAGCTGTGTCACCATCAAGTTCTGACCCTCCCAGCAGCACTGGCAGCAGTGTGTCACCTGGTGTGGGCCAGAAGGCAGGAGGGGGGAGGAAATCATCTGTCTGGGCACATTTCTAGCTGGTGCAGGTGGATGATCCAAGGGAGGTGCAGTGCACTTTGTGCAATAAGCTGGTGAAGCGTGGGCAGATGCTCACCAACCTTGGGACAACTGCCATGGTGAGGCACCTCAAGGCATGCCACAGCGCTCTGCTGCTAAGCAGGCAGGCAGGGACAGTGGATGGCGGCAGGTTCCTGACTGCAGCGGCCACGCCGGCCAGTCCTCCGCCTCCTTCAGTGGGCAAGCATCCTGCACCAACAGCTGCTTCTAGCAGCAGGAGCAGTATTCCTGCTAGGGGGGAAGAACAGCAGCAGGAGCCACACCAGCAGCGTCAGTCCACCATGGAGGAGCTGGGGTGGGGGCACAAGTAATGGATGGCCCCCACACTGCTACGAACATCGAGGCATCCCTGACCGCCATGGTGAGGGAGTGGGTCACGCCAGACGTGCCCTTCACCAAGGAGTGTGTGGTGATGGACAACGTGGCCAATATACTGAAGGCAGTCCATGAAGGGGGCTTCACCAGCATCCCTTGCGCTGCACACACCCTCCATCTTGTGGTCAGGGATGCTCTGGGATTGGGGGAGAGGGGGATTGGGGCAGGCAGCCTTAGCTCCCTGATTGAGCGGGGGAGGAAGCTGGCTGGGTTCTTTAACTGGAGCGTGAAGGGCAGCGAGCTCCTCCAGGCTGATCAAGGCTCCCCGGTGCACCAGCTGGTCCAGGATGTCTCCACACAGTGGAGTTCCACCTTCCTGATGCTCAAGCGGCTTCTTGAGCAGAAAGCCGCCTTGCATCAGGTTCAACTGGTGATGGACAGCAGGGCACCTCCAGGGTACGATGGGGTGGAATGGGAGATCCTGGATCACATGGTCTTCGTACTCAGGCCGTGACAGAGACCATGTTCAGCTCCACTGTCACCCTCAGTCAGGTGACCCCTCTGGTCCAGAGTCTCCACAGGAGGCTGGACAAGATTCTCAGAGGGCAGGATTGTGGCCCTGAGGGCAGGAAGCTGACAGATGAGGCAGTTGACCTGGCGCGGCAGCTGAAGGCGTGGTTTGACGAGCTACTGCGGCGGGAGGAATATGTCCTGGCAACCATGCTGGACCCCAGGGTCAAGGGCAGCATGGCATGCCAGACAACAGTCTATGGCCACTGAAAGTATGAGCTGATGGAGAGGGTTCATCAGGCAGAGTGAGCTAGACAGCAGGATGCCCCTGGGGATGGTGGGAGTGGGAGCAGCGACCCCTTTCAGCTAGCTGGGTCTATCCTTGTCCCCAGCCCTAGCACCACCAGCAGCAGCACCCCTATTGGTAGCAGCAGCAGAAGCAGGTTGTCCTATGTGCAGGCCACTCTGGGGAGCATGGCACCATGCACAATAGGGAAAGCAGTGTGACTGAGGGCAATGGTGGAGGTGGCGCCCATGCAAAGCTACCAGAGGGAGTACGATGGCGCCTCAGCAGCCATTGAGATCTACCTGGACGAGGAGCCATGCATTGAGCCCAGCAGCGATTCCTTGGCCTACTGGGCCAGCAAGGCCAACATGTGGCCGGCCATGTCCAAAGTGGCCAAGGGTATATTGTCCTGCTCACCAACCAGTGTCCGCAGCAAGTGGGTGTTCTCCATGGCAGGGGACATTTGCTCTCCGCACTGCCTGAGACTGGGGGCCAAGTTGGTGGAGCAGTTGCTCTTCCTGAAGGTGAAACTTCCACTGCTGGGATTCCCCAAGTGGCCCCTGGTATACAAGGATTGATGGTGCAGTGGCACACGCCATCCCATGCCAGGGGCAGTTTTGGGACGGGGCTCCTCCTCCTCAATCTGGGCTACTACTGCTGTGCTGAGGTGCTGTCCCTCCCTTCCAATGCCTGCCGCCCACTCTGACCCCCCCCCCCTCATACTAGACAGCCTCAGCCGGCTTATCTGACTGACCCCATGACGCAGGGTGGCATTGGGAAACTGTAAGCCTGCCAGACGGCTGCTCTGGCTAGATGATCTCGGCCCGCCTATCTGACTGGCTTTCTCTCACTGCACAGTCTTCGCCAGCCTATCTGAGTGCCCTGCCAACATCCCAGCCTGCCTTCCCTACTGCCTCTCATGTCACACTGCCTTTCTGCCCGCCCAGGTTGCTAGCTCAAAGCCTGCCTCAGCCCACCTGCCTGTCTTTCATGCCATGCTGCCTGTCTGCCCTCCCAGGTTGCCAAGCTCAAAGCCTGCCTCATCCAGCCTTCCTGCCTCTCATGCCAAGGTGCCTGTCTGCCCGGCCAGGTTGATGTTAAGCCCAAAGCCTGCCCCAGCCCTCCAGCCTGCCTCTCATGCCATGCTGCCTGTTTGCCCACCCAGGTTGCCAAACTCAAAGTCTGCCTCAGCCCTCCAGCCTGCCTCTCATGCCACGCTGCCCGTCTGCCTGCCCTGGCAAACCTGGGTGATATGCCCCACTACCACTGTCCATGGGTGCTGACAGGGAGGGCTGTCCAATATCTGGAAGCTGCCACTCTAGCCCCATGACCCAACCTCAGGGTTCTGGGGTCTGTCATTCCATGACATCAAGAAACAGCCACTCCAGCCCCAAGACCCGTCAGGGTTCTGGGACCTACATTACTGATAGGGAGGGCTGTCCAATATCTAGAAGCTGTCACTCTAGCCCCAGGACCCACCCTCACAGTTCTCTAGGGTCCTGTCATTCCGCTCATGGGGAGTTATCATTCCACCTTTTCTTTATGGGTTAGCAGCCTGCTGTTCATGGAGAGAGAGAGAGAGAGAGAGAGAGAGAGAGAGAGAGAGAGAGAAGAAGAAGAAGAGAGGAGAAGAGAGGAGAAGAGAGAAGAGAGAGAAAGTCTCTCCACTGCTAGAAGGAGAGACAGACACGATCCCACCCATGCTGTCACCTGCACTATATGGCCAGAGAGAAAGAGAGAGAGGGAGAGAGAGTGAGGCTCCCCGTTAGAATGAGAGAAATGGGATGGAGGGGGAGAGGTGTATCCAGCTCAAGCTGCCACCAGGCTACCAGAACCAGGAAGAGCTCTCATCTGTGCTCATGCCAGATGCCCACATCCAGCAGCAAACCTACCAGAATGAGATGGAAATAACACAACGTATTATATGTGCCTGCCTGTGTGTTCCCATACCTGGCCTGCTACCACCTATCGCACGATTGAATGAAGTGTGCCCAATGAATCACGAATTCTAGGGACATCATTCAACTCCCATAGGGTGTCATTCCACTGTACCTGAAGTAGTCATGCCTGTCCCATGAACCATCATCGAGATTCTGGGACCATCATTCCAGTCACGGGGGGCTGACATTCCATTCCACTGCATCCAGAAGCAGTCACTCCAGTCCAAGATCCATCATCTGGGTGCTGCCGCTGCTCGAGTCTGACTGGCCACTGACCAGTGGACACCGGTGCCCGCCCCCCCAGCCTACTCCTCTGCACCCATCCACGGATGCCCACTGAAGCTTCTGAAAAAGCCCCTCTGACCACCAGCACTTGCCGCCTGTGCCTTGTGCCTTCTGCCAAAGAGCCTCTCTCTCTTTCTCTCTGACACAGTGGCACACCCACACAGACGCAAGCCCTGCCCCTCCTGGGGGCTGTCTGCAAGTTGAGACCCTGCTGCTGGCACATCTTGGGACTAATAATAATACGCTACATGTGCTGCTGCTGTCAGGTAGGAATTGGACAAGCTGTATATACAATGAGATTCTGTCACCTGCCAGAAGCAGCATAGATGGATAAAAGATTGAACAGGTCAAACAAAGCTGGTAAGGTAACAAATTTAACCTTTATAAATGAAACTAACTACAAACATTCAACTACAAACATTCAAACAGAAAACAACCATACAAACAAAGGAAACTAACTTAGGGGTCTGTGGGGGAACATGGAGGAAAGGGGAAATGGGTGCATGGGAGGGAGGGGCAGGCATCAAGTCCTCCTTCGGCTGAAAGCTGTGTCGTTTGGCATAGTCCAGGGCCTCTGCCAAGGACTCCTGCCATTTGGAGACCAACTGGCGATACAGTTCCACATCAGCAACCTCCGAGCAGAGGTACTTGGAGTATGCCTCCATCTTCCGTTGCTGTGCCTCCCGGTCCTGGAACTGTCCCACCAGCCGGTTCTCCACTGTAAGGGCTTGGACCCTTAGCCCGTCCAGGTATTTTCTCTGGGCCTCCAGATACTCCTGAGTCAGCCTCTCTACTTGGGCCCGAAAAGCTCTTGCCGCTGCAGACTCCTCCTGGGGGGACTCCTCAGTGGATCTGGAGGCGGGGGAAGAACTTTGATGGCATCGCTTCGGCATGCCTTCCCCCCCTTCTTCCAGTGCTGCTCCTCCATGCTGGAGTCCCACCACACCACCTTCTGCCAGTGCACATTTTCAATGTGGGCGATGAGCCCTGATGTCGTCCCCTGGCTGCCCCTTTTGATTTTTTTCTGCATAGCTAAAGAACATAAAAAGATAGGCACATAAGAAGTGCCATACTGTGTCAGACCAATGGTCTGTCAAGCCCTGCCTACATTCTGTCTCCACAAGTGGGTGGGTGGTCAATCTCTCTCTGCAGGAGACTTCCTAACAGGTCATAGGGCAATCCATTCCCTGTTGTTCCAGCCCCCGTGCCTTACCTTGCAGACAGCAAATACACCTTTAGGCTTATTGTACCACTGCCAGACATCGGATCTTGTGCACCTGCTTTCTTGCAGTGGCAGTGACATCGGCCTGGGTGTCCTGCGCCTGGCACCAGCGATGGGAGCAGCATCATCACCCTCTCTGAAACAGGAACACATAAACAACACCTAAATAATATCATGCATTTATGATTATGCCTCAAGTCCTCCCTCCTTGGGGTGCTAGGGATGGTATTGGCAACTGGAGAGACCCTTGCTGGCAAATGCAAATCCTGCCCTTCTTGGGGTGTTAGGGGGATGACAATGGGAGACCCTGGCTGGCACTTGCAAATCTTTCCCTTCTCGGGGTGCTAGGGATGGCAGGCACGTGCAAATCCTGCCCTTCTTGGGGTGCTAGGGATGGCAATGGAGAGACCCTGGCTGGCACGAGCAAATCCTGCCCTTCTTGGGGTGCTAGGGATGACAATGGAGAGACCCTTGCTAGCATATGCAAATCCTGCCCTTCTTGGGGTGCTAGGGATGGCTGGCACGTGTTTGGGTGGCAGTGCTTCCTTCGGCTCATGCCTGACTGCTGAAGAGCCCCACACACACCCTCTCTGTCTCTGTGGCAGACTTCTGCTGCCACCCGCTGATGCCCACTGTTTGTGCCTGACTGCCCACCACCCACCCACCCACCAGTGCGCTCACTCTGAAGGATAGTATTCTTCTTGTCCTCAAAGTAAAAATAAAGTTTACAAACCTGGTAGCACCTCCTGTGCCCTCTTGCTCCTCTGATGAGGAGCCAACCTCCACCACCACAGAAGGTCCAGCAGGTGCAGCCTCTTCCTCCCTCACCTTGACCTTCCAGTTCCTATTAAGCTGCCTCTTCATTTTTTTTCTCCCAACACACAAGTCAAACAAAACACCCACCAACTCACACAACCAACCAGCCATACCAACACAGTCAAACCAACAGTCCAACACAGCCAAACCACACCAAACAAAACCACACAGCCAGCCACAACACACACACTCTCTCTCCACATAAGCACCGCACGCACTCGAATTTCCGGTTTCCGGTTTCCGACGCGATCACGGGATCATGCGATACTGTGACCGAGATCGATATCCAAATGGCCGAACCGAACCAAACTCCACCAAACTGAATGACCAAATCCAAACTCAGTCCACCGAACGACCAAACAACTGAACCGTGTTCTGTTCACACATCCCTAATATAAGTGGCTAGTGCAGCCAGATGAGACAAGCAGGGGAGGTTATCATGCCTTGAATAGCATAACCCCTCCCTCGGCAGCTGGGTCATGTGATACAGTGCCTACCAGATGTTTCCCCTGCCCTGGGGAAGGGGGAGCAGCTGGTTGCTACGTGACACGTTCTTAGACAAATTCTTTATCACAGCAACTGGGGTAAGGCTGCCCAAGGTGGGGCTACCCATATGGAGGGGCCATGCTTTCCCCGCCACGTGGGAAACAGCACTCCGGGGCCTGCAGTGGCGGGCACTGTTGCCCGTCATGTGTGGCCATGTCACAGTCGGGGCAGAATTTCAGTCAGGCCAGAGGGAGGCAGGGCTGGGTGCCCGCTCATGTAGTCTGCACCATAGCCTGCCCAGCCATTGCAGAAGCTCTGAGAGCAGCCCAGCCACCTGGCTTCCTTGCAGGGGGGAGCTGCTCATGTGCCCAGCTCCCCATGTGGTCCCATAGTATGGCAGCAGCAATTATGTCCTCCACAATAGGGATGTGCAATTCATTTTTGTTATTATGATAATGAAAACTAAAAAAATTTCTTTTCTTTTTTGTTATTGTAAAAATGAAAATGACAAATAATAACAAAAATGAAAATGAATTTTTTGTTTTCAAAATAATGGGAAAACACTGAAAAACGTATATCATTGACATGATATCTTATCAGAGGATCATGTCCTGAGTGTATACGCACATACACACACACCAACACACAATTTTAAAATATTCATCCAGATATCTCAAGACTAGATATTTGCCAGAGTTAACATACTTCGGACAAATATGCTAAATCTCTGCACTAAATTCGGTTCACACAGATGGAAAGCAACAAACTGATAATCATCATTTCAGTTACATGCGTTCCCTGCATGTGAACCAGATTTAACAGAAGAACATATGTCTTGTACAGTTTAACCAGTTCTCCCTCTTGCTGTTTATATTGGGGGGCAGGGGGAGACAGTTCCTATGCCTCCCATTCTATGTGTAGACAAGTGGCACAAAACCCACTGCTCAAAATCTTTTGCATTCCCCCCAGTACCCTTATCATCAAACTATTAATTGAAAACAGTATGAAGTTGATGAGAATGGGACTGTAAGTAAAATGCTTACATTATCGTTTATTGAGTAATATTAATGAGATATATTTTGACAGTAAATAGTACATTTTACTGCTTTAAATGGTTCTGTATGTAACCTACTATGGACTCATGGACCACTGGTAATCCACAGACCACAGTTTGGGAAATGTTGATGTAGTAGGGATGGGCTAACAGAATGTTGTTTGGATGTTCAGATGTTCAGTCGTTCGGTTTGAAACCCAAGTTCGGGTTCGGCTGTTTGATTTGGTGGAGTTCGGTTCGGCCGAACATTAAAAAAGTGCTATCGGTACCGAAGCCAAAACTTTTTGAGTATCGGTATTTTTGTCCCTGAAACCACCCCTGGTGTCCACCCCTGGTGCCAGGAAGTCTGTTCCTCAGCTTCCTCCCCCTTCCAGTCACATTTTCCCCACCCAAAGTCACATTTTTCCCACCCCTGAACTCATCCGAATTCATTCAAACTTTTCAGAAGTTTGAGCGTTCAATTCGGAAGTTTGGTTCGGTCGTCCAAACATTCCGAGTTCAGGCCAAACTCTGAACTTCCGAACCTCGTTTGCCCATCCCTATGGTGTAGAGCAGGGGTGGAGAACCTTTTGTGTCCTGGGGGCCACACTGAAAATTAGTACGAGCTTCAAGGGCCACATTGAGGTTGGCAGTGGGGGTGATTAATGGGTTTATTCAAGAAAAGGAGGGCCCAGATCATAGATCGGTGCAGTGGATCCATCCTCTACCCTTGTGTGCATGCCTTCCTCTATTCTCCATTATCATGAGCTCAGTTTTCCAGTACTTGGGGGTAGAGAATGCATCCAAGGGCCAGATCCAGGCACTGGGAAGGGGCCACATAAAAACTTACTGAGGGATGCATTTGGCACCGGGGCCTGAGGTTCCCCACCCCTGGTGTAGAGGGTACTGGGCATATTGGTCCAGCACCTGATGAAACTTTTTATTAGTGAGAAAAAATGGTGCAAACACTGTCAAGTCAGAAATGGGCCAGCAGCACTTTCCAGAGTGGTCAGTGCACATTACAGTCCTCCTATGCCTTCTTCACCTCCAGAGAGGGTTATGGATGGAATGGGAAAAGAATGAAGTCATCCACGTTGTTTAGCCATGGCCCATCCACAATTAATGTATGCTATTCCCTGGCCACCTTCAATAGATGTAGGGTGGTCCATGAGAAATATTGATATTTTATTGGTCCAAATATCTATCCCCCTCCCCCTGCAAAATGAAGCACAGTTTGGGGAATACACTAGGGATGTTCACAGTAACTTTCTTTTGTTTTTAATAAATGATTTTTTGTTATTAAAATGTCATTCATTTTGATTGTATTTTGTTAGAATTTGTTTTGTTTTCAGTTTTACTTTCATTTTTTATTTCCATTAGTTTAAATGAAAAACACATTTTCAGCTGTACCTTTTTTATTTTTTGTCCAATTTTGATGGAAGTTTGCAGAAGTATACCCCCAACAGAGGGCACTACTTTTTCAAAATTTTGCATAACCCCTGGGAAGGGTAAGCCTATTTGGGAAAGAGAGTTTACAGCTGAGTGGGCCTCATTATGGGTTGGGTTCACTCACCCAAGGATGAGCTATATCCAAGTGGACTATCTTCTCCAATCAGGTTATAGCAGTTGTTAGCCCATACTCACAGTCCATAGGAACCGATTTGTATTATTTTAATTCTTTGTAACTGTTTTATTGTATTCTTTCATGTATTGCCTTTTCTCCAAGCCCTTACTTTGTATTTATTATTTGTTATGACCTATGGTCAAACAATAAACTAAACTAAAATGAATGGTTAAACGGGTCCTAATTTATAGGCAGTTAAAATTTGTTATTTTACAAACTTTTATGTACACATTGCTGTCTGTAATGTCTTGGTCTTCCATCCAATTTGGATGAAACATTGATTAGGTTAGACCCCTTGTATGGGGTATTATCCAAGCCAAATATCAGAAGAAGTTGATAAAGGGTCCAGATGTTATAAGCCATTTACTTTTACATGCATTTCTGGCTGTACCACCTTTATATTTCAGCCAGTTTACATGAAATTTGGAAGGAGTGTATATCAGACCTTTAGGAGAATCTCTGCCAAATATCAGAAATATATGATAAAGGTTCCCAAAGTTATAAGCCTGCACAGTATCTGGAGAGTATGAGCCTATGCCAGGGATTCTCTTACATTTGTCACTGTAGTTCAACATGTGTATGTGATGCCAGCTGGCCAGCAGAAATGTCACCCATATATCATTATGTGCTGTGACCACCATAACCCCTCTCCCTCACTTGTTACTGGGAAGTTGGAAGCATCTGCTTAGAGCCAATAAGGGATTCTCTTATGTCCTCTATTGCAGTGCTGCAGGATGTGATTGTGATAGCAATTGGCCAGCCTGGATGTGTGAACCATGTCTCCTGATATCTAGGATGCTTCCCCATGCCCTCTGCCTTACTGCATGAAGTCCAAGTTATGTTCCTTCCATGCCCGCCTCAAAGCCATCCAGGATTGGTCCTGGAAAGCTGGAAGCATGCAGCAAGAGAGGCAATCACATCTCTGTCCCAGCCAGGGTGTCTCTGAAATGTCAAGTCAATTGAACAGAGAATATATCTGTCATCTCTGCTCTTTGACACAGGCTTCAGCCTGGGTGGGCACCCCAGGTGCGTGGAGGTGTCCGTCAACTTGCAGAGAATGCCCCAGGAGGGGGCACAAGGATGTTGGACAGCATCCCAGGTGCATGGGAATTGGATTTATGTAGCCAGCTCTACTCTTGAAGTGAGCTCTAACACACACACACAAAAAGCCTGCCAGCAAAGTATGAAAAATGCTCTGACCAAAACCAGAACTAACCACAGACAAAGATCAGGCCCAAAGAACAGCAACTTATATCTGCCCTCTATGCCTGCCTTGAAACCACCACTGATTGGTCCTCCTGTAAAGGTGGAAGCATGCAGTAATTGACCAGTGAATAAACTGTCAGTCTGTTGGACTGCTCCCGCTCCCTTCTACAGCCCCCTGCCATGCTTGTCTCTGAATGGCACTGCATGTGCTATTTACCTGAATAAGAAAAGTCTTCAAGAGGGAAACTTCAATTACTTATAAAATTTGGACCCTTTATCAAATTCAAGTCCAATTTATTAAAAGTCAGCTCACGCTATGTACCAGAACAAACAAAAATCAATAAATATACAGCACGTTAATAAATAAATAACATAAAAATATAAGACTAAAATTGTAAATTCCCACCTAGTACATAATCAAGCCTCAGGCCTTCAGCTTTTAATGCAAAAACTGCTAATCTCAAAATAAAGAACCCTTCTTCTTGTTGTAAAATCCACTGTGTTTTCTTCCATTTTGAAAATTACTCAATATAAATGGGCAAGGGAAACAAATACCGAGTAGGCATGGGCGAACAGATCGCGGTTCGTGTTCGGCCGTTCGGTTTGGCCACGTTCGGTTCGTGTGTTTGTGTTCGGTCGTTCGGTCGTATCGCGCGTTCGTGTTTGCCCGTTCGGTTCGGTGGCGTTCGTGTTCGGCCATTCGTGTTCGGTTGTTTGGGCAGGTCGTGCGTTCGCGTTTGGGCGTTTGGTTCGTTCGCGATTGGGTTGTGCGTTCATGTTCGGACGTTCGGTTCGTTCACCATCGGGTTGTGCGTTCGTGTTCGG
>QEPC01015163.1:1115792-1153373 GCA_003113815.1 Sphenodon punctatus | reverse complement strand
GACCTGCTTTATAAAGGCCGCGCAAGCCCCTGATTGGCTTGCGGCCTGAATAAAGCAGGTCATCATGGATTGGCTGGACGCCAAGGAAGGGAAATCCCGCGGGGATTTCCCCATTTTCTGCGAGAATCCTGCCTAGGGCAGGATTCTGTGCAAATTACGTGATTCGCGGAAGCGCGGATGGCTAGGGGCCCTGCACATGACTCATTGACTCCAAGGAAGCCTGAGACAATGAAGTGTTCTGAAAATTGGGTCCATATAATACCAAGAAGTTAGGGGAAAAAATCAGTATGAAAAGGGGCCCTTAAAAACAGCAATAAAACTTCCACATGAAAATAAATGAAAATAATGTAGTCTAATTTGCCGTTAAACAATTAGACTTTGCGAAAGCAGGAGGAAAATTTACATAAAAATTAAACTAATCTATATGCAACACTCAGGCACTTTAGAATTACCACTAATTTAATTGAAATCACTTAAATGGTTTATTATCAGCATGATTGTTGTGGATTTCTTGCATTGTCAGTTAGGTAATCCGAACAGGCACCAGCAACATCCACCCCCAAATCGATTAAACCATAAAACCAAACTTAATGAAGAGATATTTTCATAATTGTGTCTCATTTGCATTGAATCTATTTGCATGTTAATGTATACATGTGCAAGCTATTTTGAAAAACAACTGACATGAGTAATAACACATAATGTAAAGACACCAGTGCTGCAATGTAGTTGATCCTTGCAGTGTATATATGAAGTTACGTGTTTGGTTTTATGATTTGACCAAGAATTATCTTCTCTTCAGTTGAGGCCCAAATCTTCCCTACATTTCTTTGTATGTTCAGTGGACCCAGGCTGAGCTGTATTGCAGTGCTTCTACGGCATGTAGAAACAGAACGCCAGAAGTCCATATGCCACAGTTATTGTCCTGGAATCAAAGGATGATGAAGGCAATGGAATTTTCCCATTGTATTCAACAGGACCAAAATTTGGACTGTGTGTATGGCTCTGCTGGTTTTGTTCATGAAACGAAACAAATATGGTCCTGGATTCACCCCTTATGTGGGCCATGGACACAAGAGTGATACTCTCAATAGTAGTCATTCTTCAGAAAGCACAGCAAATTCAGTTCCAGTGCTTTATTATGTAGAATGATACTTCTCTTAAAATCCTTCAATAGAGTCTAAATAAATTCTATTTGTGCAACAAACCCTATTGGGCTTTTACTCAGTACTCCACAAAACCTAGTCCTTGGGTCACATTTGAGCTTCATCTGTTAGCTCCAGGCCTTTGCTCTCTGGTCTAGCTCCAGTAGAAACTGATATGTAGGCCCTGGCTTCAGGGCTTCCTGATGGCATAGTTTGGGGAGTGTTTCTCTACCTATCCTGTGGTGGCTGTGGTCCATCTCTCTGTTCGCTCACCTTTCTTTTATATGCTCAGGTCTAATCACATGATCTCCTATCATAGGGCCCTGGTCTCCAGTTCCCAAGCCCTTTTTGGACTACATTTATCAGCATCTGCCATTCCTTAAAAAAGCCAGCTCTCTTACATTCTTCCTGCCTTTAGCCTTGCTTAACCCCAAGTCATACTCACCAGTCTGTTTCACTTCCCCAGTTCTGAAGTTGATGTGGAGGATTCTCTCAATGGACATCTACAGATTGATCAGGCCCCCAAACAGTTATTGAGAAGAACTGGTCCTCTGAAAAGGAAAAATGGCTTATTTGCCTGGGCCTCAAGGCTGATGACTTCTCAATCATTTATTTGCTGATTCAGTTTCTTTCAGTCACACACATATGATCTAAATTTTAAACAAACAAAGCCCATTCTTCTCTCTCTCTCTCTCTCTCTCTCTCTCTCTCTCTCTCTCACACACACACACACACACACACACACACTTCACTACTGAAAATACAGTAGCGTGTCTAGCTGATTTTTGTTCAAAATTGTCTCTCAATCCCAGTTTGTTACCCAACAAGGTTACCCACTATACCTTTTCAATGAGGAAGGGTAAAAACAAAAGTGACGGCCATGAAGCAGTGGCCCAACCCAAGGCAGGAAGCTGCAGCGGACATGGTCAGGTCCAGGTCGGAGCACTGATAGACATGCCAGATGTACAGCCAGTCGGCCCTGCCCTCACATTGCACCTGGTGCCCCACCATGACAGGCAGCCATGGTGGCTGTTCATAGCAGACCCAACCCAGGCCGGGGAACAGATGTGATAGTCTGCTGTGACCCTGGTTGGACAGATCTTAGCCTGGGCTGCGACCTCGGAGGTTTTCTGAGGTCAGAGCCTGGGCTAGCCATCGGCACAGCCCAAGGCAATCCCGGGCCAACAACTGGTAGCGCCTGCAGAGACGGTCTAAAGTGAGACACAGTGGGCCATTGCAGGCCACTGTCACATCTGTTTTTACTTAAAGTAAGGGACTATATGGTATCTGCTAGACTCGGCTGAGACAAGGAAAGGCGCAATCCAGACATGATTGCAAGAGGACAGAACAAGACATAATTGCCTTACCAGTAGACTTTGAGCTTTTAAACACACTCAGTATTGGTCCAGATTTCCAAATTAGCATACATCTGAAGGCTGATCTTCAGCGCAATATTAGTGCTTTTGATGAGCACAGAAGGTTTTGAGATGGAGCTGATAAATGTAATATTGATATTTATTTATCTATTTACATTTCTAGTCACCCTTCCCTTAAAGTTCAGAGAGGGTTACAAGATGCAAAAATATATTCAAATATACTTTCTCAGATAAAACCAAATAAAATCATCTACCCCATATTATAGTAAACGTGCATAAAGAAAACCATTTAAAATCAAGTAAATCCCCCTAACCCACACATCCCCAAGCCCTACCCCTGCCTGCCAAATGCCTGGTCAAATAAAAAGGTCTTTGATTACCTTCAAAAGATGAGCAGACTCGAACATAGATGAATCTCCAAAGGAAGGAAGTTCCATACTTGAAGGGCACCCACTGTGAACACCAGTGGCATAGCAAGGCTATGGTGGGCTCGGAAACATGTTTATGAGGCCCCCTAAGTGCAGCATCTTCCTAAGCAGTGGCCCTCCCATAGCTCTTGGCCAGCCTCAGCCTCCCCCTGCAAAGACCCTGGTTCCCACCAAGGCCCCTGGAGTGGCCCCCCAACCCACTCTGAAATTTCCTTTGTAGTAAGGCCCTTTGCAAGTAGCCTGAACACCAGCAGAAAACTTTCAGAGTGAATGGGAACAGAGTGCTAGCCCTGTTGTCATGGAGAAACATGGGGTCACACATGTGTAACATGGGACTACATGTTTGGTAAATGTGTGGGGCCAAGGGTCTCACATGGATGTAATGTTACTATACATGTACACTATGTAATGTCAAAGGCTCCACATGTTTGTAAGGTTGAAAATGAGAGCTGTAGAGCTCAGGTTGGGCCTCTCACACGTAACCAGTCTGCAGAAACTACAAGAGATTACAGAAAGTGTATTCAAAACATCTGGCTTGCTAGACAGCCTGTGGAGATGTTAATGAACTTCCATGTTTACCTGGGTTGCGTACGTGCCCTAAACCATGATCCCCGAGGTGGGAAATCTGAGACAAAGGAGCATGAATTCCTATTTAAATGGGAGGAAGAAACAAAGAGGGAGAGACTTCTTGCAAAAGCCAGCTTGAGCATCTGCATACGAATGGCCAGTCTGTCAGCAGCAGGCTGGGGAAAGCATGAACTAGGAGACATGATTTGGCTTTTACCAACTAAGAAGCCAGCGCCCAGTTATTCTACCTTTTATGACTGAGAAATCAGAACTTGTGGACTCGCTAGGGTAAGATGAATAACTTAGGGACTTAACCAGTATAAGTTAGGAATGCGTTATATTTACCTTTGATTTCTAATTACCACTCTGTTTAACTATCTTGTTTATATAATCAATAAACTTCTTGACTTTTATGAAGAAGTGGTCAGTGTCTAATATTGGAACACAAGTGAGCTACAAGAGCCCTCAAGCTCTTGCGAACCCAGAGAGTAAAGAGTCTGTAAACAGGAAGGATCGGGCCCTTGGGTGACAAAGGAGTTTCATTGTGGCACACTTAAATTAGCCAGAGAGAGAACTGATTCAAGAGAACTGTGCGCAAGGGAAACTGAGTCGCTCAAACCCGGTAAAGTGGGGGTGCGGACCCCCAAACCCGTGACACCTGTTCCCTCTTCCACCCACTCTGAACAGTTCCTAGTGATGCTCAAGCTGCTTGAAAAGGACCCATCTATAGATCAGGGCCGGGGCTCAGCTGAACCCCCTTGCTCCATGGTAGTTATGCCACTGGTGAACGCCTCTCTGTGTGCCCTTGTTGTATGAACTTGGCGGGCAGATGGTATCAGAAAGAGGGCATTCTTGGTTGACCTCAGAGGTCATGGTAGAAGAAGAAGGAAGAGGTGGTCTTTCATATATTTGGAGCCCAGGATCTTTAGGACTTTATGGTAAAAAAAACCTAGCACCTTAAATTGTGCCTGCAATGCTTCTGGTAGCCAGTGCAGGCTCTGGACCATTGGTGTAATGTGGTCCCAGTGATCCACCCCTGACAAAAGGCATGCTGCGCTGCTGCATTCTGCATCAACTGCTGCTTTTGAACAATCATCAAGGGGAGCCCCACAGAGATCGCATTGCAGTAGATAGATATGCAATAATCTTGGTTATTATAGTGATGGTTTTTCACACTTTACAGATCGTGAATAATTGTTAATAGTCTCCTTTTTAATTTAAATGAAATGCAAGTATGAAAACAAAACAAAAAACTCCTCTCCATTTTTAGTAGTAGATTCCTGGATCGCTCTGAAGCCAATCTTCGTTTTCACAATTTGATAACCTTCATGGGAATTCTCAGCATATACATGATCAATTTTTAAAAAGCGATATACCAATTTGTTTAGCTCTATCCAGCAGCCAAATGAATACATCAGTCCCCTAACACTATATGTATCTGAAGAACACTTTATATGTTAAATACTACGTTGAAACAAAAATCATTGTTCTATTCCCAACACCTTTGTCTTGGGAAAATAGTACTGCAGTCTGCTTACCCTCTTAAGATGAGGGCAAAGGACTCATGTGGAATTTCATACTGCATATGCAGACTCAGCCTACCATCTAGCTGAAGAAGCAAATGAGGTACCTGGGGACTGAGCTTGAGCTTCTTAGCCTGCCTGCTCAACTGAGTAACTGTAAGAGGGGGAGGGGGTATTGTTGGAATGGTGAATGGAAGATTAGCTTCCGAGCCACCACCTGGGAGCTGAAGGTAAGAAAGCCTAGAATGAGCTGAATATTGACTTTATCAACCTGCCAAAACCCCAGATATACTCAGGCACATGAAAGAAAAATGGAGCACACATTTAAAATAGTCCAGAATTCATGAGAGCCTGACACTACATTTACTAATGGATATGATTTATAGTCCAGCATCCTGGAGGCTTTATGTCTTGACATCACAGTTTATAACAACATCCTTCCAATGCTTGGAATACACTGCAATATCCTTTACTGTCTGTTACTGGAACCCAAATATTTTAAGGCTTGTTACTGGCATTTATTGGGATTTTAAAACTGCTCTCAGTGTCAAAACAATATATTTTTAAAAACATAAGAGTAATAGGATTCTTTTCCAAAACCAACAAAAAGCAAAATGAACCAAGTTCTGGTAAATAATTTGCTAATGAGACAGGTCTTTATTGCAATATAGAATCACAATGAATTACCAAAACCAGCATAGAGAATCCATCTTCAAATTGCTGAAATTAAAAATAATCTACTTTAAAAATATACAATTGTGCAAATTAATCTAGTGAAGCAAAAAAGAAACAAAAACAAACAAACAAAAACCACAACCAGCTTTATGTCCCAAAGAATTGGCGTTCTCTGTCAAAAGATATAATAAGCAAAGGTAATATTGCCAGTTTCCGGAAAAGGGGCCATGTGTTTGGCACACTGAAACTGTGGGTTAATTGTCTCTGTGTCATAAAAAAACCCATCAGCCCAGCATTCCAAGAAGGCCTTCCTCATGAGTATATCTGTAGTCTTTACTTTTTGTGATTTTTTTAAAAATCTGACTAATATTTTGACATTCAAATCACTTCAAATTAAACATTTTTTATAAAAACAATTAGTTTGGACAATTTTTACCTGTTCAAACTTGCAAACTTTTGAGGGCTTCCAGTTCAAGTTTATTCAGCACTAGCTTTCACCACAGCCAAGCACAGACATTTACATAAGAAACATTAAAACAGGATATTAAAAAAATACTAAATACTATCTAAAAACATTGAAAAGTCCCCAAGCTACCACATTTCCCAACAATAGTTACAGCTGCAATACAGGATACGTCTGTCTACACTGCTCCACCAAACATGCAAGCAGCCACTTTCTGAATGGAATTTCCTGAAGCAATCATCTACATTTTCCGTGGTTGGAGAAATAATCAACTTTCTTAAACAGTGGCTTGAGCCAAACATCTCTTCATAAAACAAACTCTCTAAAACATAATGCACAATATCTTCGATAACTCCAGCCTGACAATGACAGAGTCTCAAATGTCTAGGTATGTGGTACCCCAGCAAAGCAGTAGGCAATTGTCCAAATCGAAGTCTACAATTTGCAGCTTTAACCCTTCCTCTGAGATTGATTGTCAAGTCATTTTTGATATAGTCATCCGTTGTCCTAAGAATATAAAGTAGGGCAATATGACAAATGTGCACAGAAGTCAAATCATTTTGACCCACAATATCTTTTACCCTCTGAAATAGCAAAAATGTATCCTTCTTTGAAACCAGTCTATTATTCTCCCTAAGTAAATCACCCATTCCACAAGTAGTAAAAGTATAGAAGACATATTTAAACCAGGGAGATTGATCAGAATGGGACAACTCATAATCTTCTAACAGACATATCTTCGGTATCTAGATGGAGAGAGTGCAGAGATATTCAGTCAATACCCTATTAACCTTTTTTTTTAGCTGCTATCAGAAGTGCCTCATCCCCAGTTTCCAAACAAAGCAAAGGGGCAGGGATAGAGTGGAGAAGACCAAGGAGGCTCTGCAAAAACTTATTTTGTGCTACCTCGAGTTCATCACTTGCAACAAAACCCCAAATTTCAGCCCCATATAAAACCTTAGAGGAGACTGTAGCAGGGAGCAGCATGAAAAGACTGCTGTTCCTTTAAGGGAGGGAGAGTGGGGCTGAAGCCATGTCCACTCTGAGGTACATAAGAGAGGAAGCAGCAAGTGGAAGCGCAGAAGCATTCTATAAGTCAAAGAGAGAACATCTC
The DNA here is from genome assembly GCA_003113815.1 of Sphenodon punctatus. Lineage (NCBI taxonomy): Eukaryota > Metazoa > Chordata > Lepidosauria > Sphenodontia > Sphenodontidae > Sphenodon > Sphenodon punctatus. The sequence continues at coordinate 1,146,082 of QEPC01015163.1, read as the reverse complement.
TGCAGGAGCTGCTTGAGGCAGAGATGGAGAGCTGAAGCCTGAAGAGAGGCCTGACTATGATTGGGAGCCTAGACTGCAAGATAGAGGGACCAGAAGTTGGAGAGCAAACAAAAGGCTTGAGAGTGAGTTGTACTTCGGACTGTATGAAACAAGCCAGAGGTTGTTGCCTGGCTTAGAGGAGAGAGTATGTTGTGCCTGTGAATAAAATAAAGACTGTAGTATGCTAATTCCCATGGAGTGACTGAGTTGATGGTACAGATCCTGAAATCACTTACCCCTGGCAAGTCCACAGCTGCTACAGGGACCTTAACAGAAAAAGCACCCAAGGCAGCAGGCATGGAATGGCCACCAAATTTATCTCTGAACAGTATCTGCTTGACTTCTGGTGGAAATCCAGTTAACCAGATTACTGATTTACTGCATATTACTGTTTACCAACTTACTGTTTACCGCATTACCATTTGCCCATATATATATATATAAATTCCCTCCCTCCAGACTTGGTTTTAGAGTAATAACAGTAACATTTGGTACACTGCAACACACTAAATGGTAATGAGGTAAATCAGTAAACAGTCACCTATCGCAATTGCCATCAGAATTACTATGTAGGGGCAATTCCAACATGGGGTGGGGGAGATGGAGAAGAGAGCGCACACACACAGTTTCTGGAAGGGGGTTTCTTTGGGATTGTCTCTTAAGAAGAGAACTGGCTAAAATAATTTGCCTTGAAAATTATAGAAAATTAACCTATTTAGTCCATCAAAAAACAACAAAAAGAGTGAGTCTGACTAACTGAATTCACATTTTTTGTTTGCACAAGTATTCACTAACACTTTTTATCTGTTGGCTTCAATGGGGCTTCCATAGTAAACGGACTGTCAGGACACAGGTCTTGAACCCTCATGCCTCTAGTACTTGAAGCAGTGGCTGGGCCTGCAGCACCATGGCTTCATTTTCCCTCTGACCCAGCCACTCCCCTCAAGAGGCCTCCCTGCCTCGTCCTTCCCCTCCCCCCATCTGTTTCCTGCCCTTGCCACACCTCCCAGCTTCCTGATTGGCTGCCAGCCAGCATATAAGGTTGTCTGGTAGCACCAGGAAGCTGGGTGGAGCAGCTCCCTCTCTCTACTTTCTTGTCTTCAGTCCTACTGGTCTTTGTCTTCAGTCAGGTGTGCTCTATGGGTGCCCTGCAACATGTATAATAAAATGTAACACCCATTTTATCATTGTTAGAGTGTCTGTGTGAAAAGGGCCATAGTAGGGGTGTGCATGTTGTTTTCATTATATCAATAATGATATAATGATAACATTATATCAATAATGAAAATGAAATTTGTCATTTTTGTTATTGATATTATAACTATAACATTGTTATTGCAATAACAAAAATGAGAAGAAAATAATGAAATCAATAACGATAATGAAAGTTGTTATTGATTTCCTTATTGCCTAGTAGCCTGGCAATATTTTTGGAGGAATATGTGGTGAGGGGAGGAGGGAGCAGACATCTCAGAGCCAGAAACAGCGTTGAACTCTTGAACTGGGCCTGTGATGGGAGTGGAAGGACCTGATGGATGTAATCGCTGGCCAATAAGTACCACAACCAGGTCCCAGGCAGTTGAATGGCACCCTGTGATTGCTCAATGGCTCTTGCCTCCCAGAACCAATCAGGGGAGCTCTGGGGGAGGGCACTGCAACCCTTTATACTGCAGGGCTGGGCTGCTTGACTCTGGTTCTGTGTTAGCTGTTGCCCTGTCAGGGTGCATTTGCAGAATCTGCTGGTGCTTGCACGAAAAATCTTCCCAGATATTTCCCTACCACCTTACCTTTCCAATCCTTATTGCCCGTTCATCCATAATCATGCAAGATTCCTCTGAAATAAATAAATAAATAAATAAATAAAATAGGTTATTCCTTACCCTTACATTTTACCTTTTTCCTTCCCCTGCCTGTCTCCCCCTGTATATAGAGATAGATATAGGTAGTATAGTTTAGATGTATATATTAGATGATAGACGGAGACAGATTAGAGATAGTGAATATACCTCTGAGTTTTCATTTTCCCTTCCCCTATCTGTCTCCCACTGTCCATATATTATATAGATATTAGTTGTGTGTATATATAGATTAGATATTTATATACTAGGTTCTTTGTTATATATATTGGGATTATAGGATAGGAATATTTTGTATTATACATAGGTTAGGTTTAGCTTAGATTCTGTGTGTGTATGTGTGTGTGTGTGTGTGTGTGTGTGTGTATTCATTATTAACAAAAATGAAAATGACACATTTTAATAATGAAAAACGACATGGGGCCCTGCTGCACACCCCTACAAGATAGGTCAAATCCAGACAAACTGTGATAAACTACAGAGGGATCTTGCATGACTATGGGTGAATGGGAAATAAAATGGCAAATGAAATTCGATGCTGATAAGTGCAACATAGGGAAAAATAATTCTCACTATACATACACAATGCTATGTTCTAATCTGGGTGTAACCACTCAGTAGAAGGTTCTTGGAGTCATTGCAGATACATCCTTGAAGACATTGGGTGTTTTCAGATGTTACGCAGTCCCGATTCACCACAGTGGATTCCCAGTGATGATGAGCTGCCCAACCACCCCCCGTGGTCCAGGGAGGTCCCAAACAGACATGACAGGACCAGGACCATGGCAGGGAATCAGACAGACAGATGACAGCCTGGGGTAGCGCAACAGATGTGACACCGATACCCGACCATGGTCAAAACACCCAGAAGGCACCGAGGAGGGGCGGGAAGCAGACATGGCCAACTGAGGGCAAAGGAAGCCAGAAGTGCCTACAGGGAATGCCCGCACAAGGGAAACAGGAAGGGAGGGGGAGGAGGGAGAAGAGTCGCTGAGGCGGCACATACAGCAGGCACAGAGAGAACGAGGTCACAGTGGAACACACAGCACACACACATGTCCGGATGCATACACACCCATATGGGAAAGGAAGAGAAGTGGGACAGACAACATACATGGCACAACGGGCACTGGGGGGACGGAGGGGGGATGGGGACAGGGATCGGGGGGGGACCGGCCCAGGGGCAGGGCCGGAAACGGGGAACAGCATCCACAACCCCACAACAGCACTGCCCGCACGGGCATCCCCACAGCTACACAGCTAGTCCCAGAATGGGGGGACCCCACATGGACAGAGAACAGGCACAGGGGGAGGCCACATGGAACAGGGAGTGGCCCGGGAATGGTCCAGGGGGCAGACAGGCACCCCATGCGTTGGCGAGGGAGTGATGGATGGGATGGAGGAGAGCTGGAGCCATGCAGCCGGTCCAAATACACACACACACACACCAGGAGGATGCTGGCAGGTGCAGTCTGGGGCCCCCAGAACCTTGTGGTCACAGAGGCACTCAAGGGGGGGCCATGGGCACAGGAGGGATTGCAGGCGGACAAGGAAGGTCAGCAGGGCCCAGGGGTGCTGGGTGCCGGCTCAGAGATCAGGACACAGCCACTGGAAAAGGCAGTCATGGAGGGGAATACCGGTTTCAGAGGCAGATGGGGGAGGGGCTTGGAGGGGGCCCAGAGCCACAGGCAGGGGCAGCAGAACCCTGGGAAGCAGGAGGCACAGCAACAAGGTCGGGACATCATGGAGGAAGTGGGCAGCAACCCACGGCAGCAGGGTGGAAGCTCACAGTGGGGCCAGCAACCGGGGCCCGGAAGGCACAGGGGGCCTCACAGCCAGCTGCAGGAAGCCACGAAGGGGCCTGGGGCCGGGTGCCCCACCAGGTGCACCAAGTGGGGCCACTGAAGCATTCCCCAATGGTATCCCAGTGCTGCCATGTGGTGGGCGACCAGGTAGTACACCTCAAAGGGATCCTGCATGGCAAGGCCCACCTGCACATCAGAACGGGACCACACACTAGCCAGCACCACCAGCTCCGCCCCAGTGGGCTCCAACAAGCCATAGTCAGCAGCTGGGAGCCACGGAAGGTGACCCAGCTCCAACAGGCGGTGATAGATTGCCCCACGGGACTGCTGGTACCCACGGGCCCCATGAACACAGCCAAAGAAGGACATGGCCAGGTAGGGATGGGCAAACATGGTTCAGAAGTTTGGAGTTCAGACCGAACTCGTTCTGTTTGGTCGACTGAACCAAACTTCTGAACTGAACTTGAATTTCAAACCGAACCAAACCGAATTTCTGAACACCATTCTGTTCGCCCATCCCTATGGCCAGGGCGGGGGCCCCCTCCATCAGACAGGCCATGTAGGTGGCCAGGCTGCACACAGAGAGGGAAGACACGGTCTCTGCCACCAACCACCGCACATGCACGCACCTCATCTCCAGGATGTGCCCATCGGGAAAGGGACGCAGGCCCAGCGTCTCCGTGTGCAGCCGGCAATTGCAGGTGCTTGCTTCATAACCAAAGTAGTGCAGGCCATAGATCAGACTCACATAGGCACCTGTCAGGCTGTCCGGGAAGCTCAGGAGCAATTGCACATCTGGGGAATGCCACAGGTCACACAGGGCCATGGTCTCGCAGAAGGTCCAGCTATGGGGAGTGCCGGGGGTGGAGGGGCCCGGGGGCACCAGCGAAGCCCTGCCAGCCATGGTCCAGTACTCGCTTGATACTAAATGGAAGGTGATGGGGCCCCACAATCCCTGGAGGGACAGGAGAGGAAGCAGGGGAATTCCAAGGCCAAGTGATAAGACCACAGGCCGCAACATTGCCCGGCTAATGAGCAAGGCGTGGAGTGCGGACCCAGCACAGATGCTGGCACTGAGCACACATACAGGGCAGCCTACACACAGATCAGGGCAGCGAGGACAACAGGCAGCCAAAACACTAAGAGGTGGGAGGTGATGACAGCAGGAATGCAGCTGCAGGCCGCAAACACCCGGGCGCAGGCAGAACCATGTGCCAGGCCCAATGCAGGGACTGCAGGTGTGCGCAATGGGGCGCCCACTTCCTCCCTGCCCCTGTCACCCTGTGGGAGCCAGCCCAGCCGGCTGGGGGGGGCAGAGGTGATCCGGGGGCCCCTGGCCGGTAGGCAGGTCGCAGACAGGGGGCGTGGTGATATGTGCCCCAGTCTATAACAGGTGCATCTCGAACCCACCCAGGACACCATTAACCATGCAGCTGGGCCAGTTGGGCACCTGCAGGATGCACCTAGCAGTCTGCGCTGAGTGATACCACTTGCACATGGACCTCCTGCGCATCCAGACCGCAGAGGTGCACCTGGCTGCCCGGATGCGGGTGAGCATGGCCTGGAGCACTGCTAGAGCCCGGAGAGCCCACCACAGTCGCAGGTGCTCCCTGGCCCGGCTCAGGGCTCAGCGGGTGTCCAGAATGACTGGGCAGACCCTCATCTGCGTTCGGCAGTGGGATGCAGTGCTTCGTGAGGCGGCCAGCTGACTCCATTGGCGGAGGGAGACCGTGGGCCATGCTGCCCAGCTCACTATGCCCATTGACCGGTGGCTATGGGTCATGGAGCAGGCACAGGGGTGGTACGTCAGGGCACTGGCTCAGTGGGACGAGGCCGTCTGGAGAGCGCACTTTCGGATGAACAGGCACACCTTACTGTGACTCGCGGAGCTGCTAATTCCCTCGCTGGAGCGGCATCACACCCCCATGTGGACCCCATTCCCATGTCCCAGCAGGTGGCCATCGGGGTCTGGGCACTATCAATGCCCAACTCCTGCTGGTTCATCTCGCAGCATTTCGGTGTCGGGGTGAGCACTATTGCCGGGATCCTGCTAGACATCTGCGAAGCGGTGGAGGGCATGCTCCTGGATCAAGCGATCCAGCTGGTGGACCAGGAGGCCGTGATGGCTGGCTTCGTGGCTGGAGGGTTCCCCAACTGTATGGGCACCATGGACGGCACCCACATCGAGATCCTCCGCCCTCCGATGGAGAGGCCGTGTAATATGTCAACAGACACGGGTACCACTCCCTGCAGCTTCAGGCAGTCATGGACCACTGGGGATGGTTCATAGACATTTTCATGGGCAACTCTGAGCACATTCATGATGCCCGGATCATGACCATCTTCACCTTCTATGCCCAGATGTACCGCGGGGACTTTGCGGACATGGGGATGACCCAGATCGAAGGGGTGCTAATGCCCCCCTGCATCCTGGGGGACCCGGCCTACCCACTCACCCAGTGACTGATGAAGTCGTACCCGGTCACCAGGAACCGTGTGGAGGTGCTGTACAATACCTGCCTGTGCGCAAGCAGGACCGTGGTTGAGAGGGCCTTCGGGGCCCTCCAGCAGCGCTGGAGGTGCCTCACGGGCCACCTGGACTACATGGTGGAGAACTCGGTCCTGGTGATCAGAGCCTGCTGTGTGCTGCACAACATGTGTGAGATCGATGGGGCTGCCCTCAACTACTCCATGCCCCGGCGCCCTCCCTGCCCCGTGCCTCTCTATGTCAACACAGAGAACTCGCGGGAGTACCGGTACGCAAAGAGCATCCATGCAGCCCTGGTCAGGTGGATCAGCCAGGAGGCCGAGGTATGAGGGTGCACACCCCTGTCTCCATCACCTCAGGGCCCCCACCAGCACCCTGGGCATGCCCCTCAATGCCCACCCACCCCCAGCCTGGGGCCCATTAACTGAACTATGGAGGCAACAGTGGTGCCCATATATTTATTGAGACCACCACCTACAGGTGCCCCCCCTACCACCACCCACCTCCCAGTGCCATGCCCCCCCCTCAGGCCGCCCTCCCCCTTCCCCCAATTCCCCGGAGCCCCCCCATCTGCCCCTCGGTCACCTTGTGGGCACCTTGGAGCTCTGCCCTGCTGTCCATGTCCCCAACAGTGTCCTGGGAGGCCTCGGTGTCCTGAGAGGCAGACGGTGGTGGGTGGGTGAGTGCTCCCTCTGGAGGCCTACAGGGACTGGGAGGCAGATGCACCAGTCCAGTGGGCGTGCCGGTGGCTGGGGCGGTGGGGGTGCCGAGGGGCCCAGCATCAGGGCCAGGGCGGTCAGGTTGCCCAGCGGGGCAGCTGCCATCATGTACGTACTCATGGTCCCCGCGTGCAGGAGCAGCAAGGTGCCGATGTTGTGGGAGCAGTCCATCTTGGCCGAATTCTCCCTCACCATCCTATCGATGGCCAGTTCCAGCCGCCCAAACGCCTCCACCTGCCTGCTGTGATCTCGGTGCTCCCACCTCCGTTCCAGATGCACCTCCACCTGCAGTTTCCGGTCCCTTGTCTCCGCTTGTTGCATGGCCCTTTCCATGGCCACCTCCATCTGATTGATGGCCGCGATCATCTGTTCACCCTGCTCTGTGGTAGAGTGGACTATGTCCTCTGCCTGCTCCTCCCTCCAGCGCCGTACCCGTGCCCGGTGCTCCCTCATCCGCTGCACCGGGGGCACAGGGCCAGCTTGCTGGGACCCATTGGGTCAGCCTGTTGGGGTACACATTGGGGTGGTTAGGGGCCCCAGTTGCCTGCCCCCTATCCTATGCCACGCCTGGTGTAACATGTGCCCCCTCCTCAGGTTGGTGGCCGGTGCCCTGGCATGCCCCTGTACCCAGGCCCCCCTCCCCCACTCCGCATACCCCGGGTCCCCCGCCCAGCCTTCCCTGGCGCCCTCTCCCCCCCGCTTGCCGGTGTGCCTCACCTGGGACCTCTGGTTGCTCCCGGGGCTGCTCTCTGCCATCCTCCTTGCCCACCTGTCACAGGTGCTGGGTCGTACCATGCCCTGTGGGGATATGGAAGGGGTTGGGTGGGGGTGGGCTGGATGTGTCCCCTGATGGCCTCCTGGGCCCCCTTCCCATGGTCTGGGTTGCTGGGGGCACCCTGTGCCTGGGGTGCCCCCCTCCCCCCGCTTGGCATGTTCCTCCCCCCGAATCGTCTCCCCTCCCACCTGCTTGCTTACCCTTGATGTCGGTCTTGGAGCCCCCCGAGGCCAGTCCCTCTATGTTGCTGGGGTCCCCCTGTCTCCACTGGCTGAGGGTGACCAGTGTGCTGGCCTTGGATTCTCCTGGTCCGGACAGGGGCTAGGGGCTCTGGGGGCTGGTGCCCAAGGGGAGCCTGCTGGTCCCTGAGGTCCCGGGGTGTTCCTCTTGGGGGGCGGGGCCCCTGAAGCTGGTGCCTTCTAGGGGGTGGTGAGGGGAGGGGGTACCTCGGCCCATTCCCTGCCCTGGACTGTGGTCACACAGCACTCCCCACAAGGTGCAGGGTGACAATGGAGTCCTTCATGTGATGGATGCGGTCCAGGGCATCATAGTAGGGGACGTTCCGGGTTCTGTGCCCAGACCATTGGTTGTTGTCCCTGATGGCCTTGTACCCCCTCTTGAGCTCCTTCACCTTCAATCGGCACTGGGCCATGGTCCTGTGGCATCCTGCCGTCTCCATGTCCTGCACGATCTCCAGGTAGATGTGCTTGTTCCTCTGGCTGACCACTAGCTCCAGCTGGTGCTCCAGGGTCCCCCAGATCCTGATGAAGTCCTGGGTCTCCCTGTGTCCCCATTTCCCCCTTCGGTGGTATGGCCGTCTCCCACGTGGGCCCTCCCGGTTCTCCTCCTGCTCCTCCTCTGCCTGGCCAGTGGCCGCCGCCTCTGGGGGCTTAGGCTTCCGGGCCCATTTCCATGTCTGGGTTGGGGGGGAGGTTGGTTGGGGGGTTGCCTCAGCCCCGTGGCCCTTCCCCTTTTCCCCCCGCCTGCTGGCCCGCCCGCCTCCCTTGGTGCCCCTGTGCCCTTGCACACACACACCTTCAGTCCCCTTACCTGTTTCCAGGGTGCCTCTTCCCCCGGGCTGGTTGTTGTCCCCGGGGCGGCCTGTCCCTACTACTTCTGCTTCTGCTGCTTTCCCTCCACTGCCTCCATGTGCAGCATGACCACTTCCTCCGCCTGCACCTCCTCCATCCCCTCCTCCTCCTGCCTTGCTCTCTCGCCCTCTGCTCTCCTCTCCCTTCCACCTCGCTCCATCCCGCCATGTCCCCCTGCTGCTGTGTGCCCTTTAAATCTCCCTCCCTGGCCTGTGTTGTTGTTCGTTGCCTGGCAGCGATGCTGCGTGCTTTGTCCCCAGCTGGGAATCGTTTCACTTGATTCTGGCCGGTGGTTGCCGTTCAAGCATTACTTTTTGTTGTTTCCCTGTGGGAATTGCATTGACCACATTTTCGGAGATGGTCTGGCCCAGACCTCCGGAAGGGTGGTTAATTTTGTCCCCTGGTGGGAATTGTCTGTGGTGAACATCTGGCGGCTGCCGAACAGATGTTCAGGGCCCTTTGGCCCCACTGTGGGGTTGAGTGTGGTTCACTGTGGTTGACTGTGATCTCGTAACATCTGAAATCACCCATTGGCTCAGTGTGCAGCAACAGTCCAAAAGGCAAACTGAATGTTAGGCATTATTGTGAAAGGAATAGTAAGTAAAAGGAAAAGTATCATAATGCCACTGTATAAACCTTTGGTACAACCCCACCATGAATATTGTGTACAGTTCTGGTCACCTCATCTCAAGAAAGATAGAATAGAACTGGAAAAGGTTCAGAGAAGGGTAACAAGGATGATATATGGGATGGATCGAATTCTATATGAAGAGAGGCTCAACAGGTTAGGGATGTTTAGTTTGGACAAGAGGTGATGAAGGGGTTATGATAGAAGTTTATAAAATCAGGAGTGGCATGAAGAAAGTAAATAATAAGGAGCTGTTGTTTGCCCTTTCCCACAATAAGAGGACAAGGGGACACTCTCTATAGTTAAATGGCAGTAGATTTTAAATTAACAAAAGGAAGTCCTTTTTCATGCAGTGGACAATACGGATGTGGAAGTCATTGCCATAGGAGGCAGTGAAACCAACACTGTAACTAGCTTTAAACAGAAACTAAATAAATTCTTAAGAAAATAGAGCCATGAATGCATACTAGTTGGGGTTGAAACCCCTAGCTACCAGTAGCTGAGAGTGGCTAGCAAGAGATGGGTCACACCTCCGTGACCTGTACATGTACTTCTCTTGAGCTACTGGAGCTGGCTACTGTCAGAGACAGGATACTGGGCGAGACGGATTGCTGGTCTGACCTGATATGGCACTTCTTATGTTCCTGTTCCCAAGCCCCATCCTTCCTCTGTTCCGTGTTCCTAAGTCCTTGTGCTGGTTCCTAGTTCTGTCTCTTCCCTAGTCCCTGCCCTCAGCTTGGTCTCCTGTTTGTCTCTCACTAGTCCCAGCCCTGATCCTGTCCCTGCACCCTAACCCCACGTCCTCCCATGACCTGGACACCCCTTACTCCACAACACTTACATGGACTGAGGATTGCAGTCCTAACGTCGATGACTGTTCACAGGAGACTGACCACTGGTCACACTGACCAACAACAAACAATGACATTACAGTGGCTGTCATCTTGATCTGACTGAATTTGTGCCAGAGGCCAAGGTTACATGTTCTCTGTCCCATTGCACAGGCTGAGGAAACACTGACAAAAAGTATTACTGAACACTTGTATCAATAAAAATTGTGAATTCGGATCAACAGCAATTGTGATTCTTATTATTTGTGAATATTTATATACATTTTGGAAGGGTCTTTTGAGTTTATGGGAACATTGGTAGACTGAAATAAGTACTATATATTGAGCATCATGGTTGCTTAAAGAGGACCAAAGTTTCTATTGCAATGAATCACAGTTAGGTCTACTCAAAGTAGTTCCAACAGACATTGTATTTGATCTGTTGTTTAAACCTGGAACTGCCAAGCTTAACAGCAAAACCTTCATTGACATAGTCCCTTGGAGCAGGGACTTGTCTCTTATTCATGATTGTTCAGTGCCAGGCACATTGCTGTCACTATATAAATAACAAATAAGAATAACAACTTCCAGGCATCAAGGATCTGTCCATCATTCTACACTTACATCTTCATATATTTTCATACAGGAAAGTAGAGGGAGTGAAAAAGAGACAGTATCAGTGAAGATAGTTGTGATAGAGGGTGTCAACAGATGAGACAATAGCCCACACCATGTAGGTGTCCACTTGGCTGTCTATTAGGGTTTTGCCCCCACCAGCCACATAGCCACCAGACATGTAGCCCCCACTCATGGCAGGGTCTTGGAACATGTGAAGGGTGGTGTGAGGAGAGGAACCATGGCAGACTGGCAGACTAGCGGAAAGGGACCATGGCAGGAGGGGAAAGCACCATGGCGGACCAGCAGGCTGGTGGTAGAGACACCCCATGGTAGGTGGTGATCGCAGGAGGAGAACCACATGCTCTGGAGTTCCCCAGCAAACTAGGCCAGGTGTTCATTCCCGCTTCCCTTTGGGTGGAAAGGGTGGCTGTTCAGTTGGGCGGGAAGGATGCAAGGGGGCTGAAACACCGTGGAAGGAACATGGGAGAGGGGTGGTCTGAACTAATGACTTTTATTGTTGTCTTGCTAAAGGACTGCCACTGCAATGGGTGTGACCAATCGCCCAACAACAAGCACCCAGAGGAACAAGGAGGACCTGCACTCGTCTTGCCATGCCAGTCTGTACATGCAAAGGATGACTTCCCTTTTCCAAACTGATGGAGACACTGCCAGCACCATTTTGGAAAAGGGCTGCACATGCACAGAACTGCCCAGTGCCCATTTATGCATGCACAGTTGGGTTTTTTTGTTTTTAAACTAGATTCTCGCATCACTAGCAAGATCTTCTTGAGATCTCACTAAGGGTTCTTGATTCTCGGGTGCTCTGTGTGAGGAGGGGTGTGGGAGAGCAACCTCGGGTGGCAGGGACCTTGCTGATGCCTCTGCCTACATGCTACGACCACCAGGACCTTCTGCGACATAAGGAGAGTAAGAAGGGACTTTCCTCCTGTGGATTTTATTTTATTTTTTTTTTAATTACAGACCTCAGCTGTCCTGTCAGCTTTTTAGGGAGCCCCGCCTATCCATTTTCTGGCCTCGGGGCTTTTAGGCAAGCCCAGTGCCTGTGACAGCACCGGTGACAGCACCGTACTGCATCACGCCTAAGGGCAGCATGCGCGGCCTTGCGACGGCTGGTTCTTTGTAAAAACTTCTTTTGGGGGGCTAAAGTAAGCCATACAGCGATTAAGCTTTGTTGCTGCCAGCTCTGTAAGGAGCGAGGCATACATCTTTCAGGAGCCAAGCTCTGCCATAGCCAGCTCTGCAAAGAGCAGGGCATTTATTCACCAGGAGCCAAGCTTTGCCATAGTCAGCTCTGCAAAAAGCAAGGCATTTATTCACCAGTCAGCTCTGTTAAGAGCAAAGCATTCATTCCTCAGGAGCCAAGCTCTGCCACAGCCAGCTCTGCAAAGAGCAAGGCATTCAATTTCCAGGAGCCAAGCTTTGTCACAGCCAACTCTGTTAAGAGCAAGGCATATATTATTTTGAGAGTCACGTCTCTTTGTTTGGTTTTTGTTTTGTTTTTCCCTGAAGGCTGGACTAACAGAGTTGGAATGCCTCCCAAAGCTAAGAGAACATTTTCCACAACCTTTTTAGTGTCACCTCCTTCCAAACAAAGGTGGATTGATGGCTTTCTAGCCCCTGTTGTGAATAATCGGAAGACTACAAAGGGAAATTTTGTGGATCCACTATGTAACTCATTTGCTCCTTTGGCAGAGACAGATGACTTTACGTGTTTACCTGGTCCATCTCGCCCATATGGAAGGGGTAGAGATCAGATGACTGACCCTGGCTTGGTGGAAGGTAAGGGGAAGGAGAATCTGGACTCTGTGATTGAATCCCGCTTGGACAGTCCCTTTGGATATGATTTGTATTCACCATCTGTGTCCACTGCCTACCAAGGAAAAAGGCTATGTGGATCCCAGTATCTTTGTTCCAGCTTCTCTATTGGCTAAGCATGTTCTTATAACTGCTCATACAGTGAAATTCCTGTGCAAACAGCTGAACTTATTGAACCTGAAAATAGATACTCTACTTTCAGCTGTTGCTCTTGGTAGTGGTAACTAGGTTGAGTAAATATACTTAATCTAGCAGCAAATTGTATGTCATGTTCCTAGATTTAAAATCGGCATTCGATTTAATACCTAGGCCCAAATGATGGATTAAACTGGGAAAAACTAATATTGATAGATGCCTCCTGTTTCTTATGAGATCTCTATATGATGATACTACCTTGGTGTTAAGTTAAACCAACAGGGCTTATTAACAGATCCAATTAGATCTTGCTCTGGAGTCAGGCAGGGCTACATTTTGGTCCTGGAGTTATTTAATTTTTATATAAATGACCTGATTCCTGAAGTATAACAGATGGAGAACCATCCTCCCAAGCTGGTTAATAGACATTTGTCATGTTTATTATATGCAGATGATGCTGCATTGATGCCAAGGATTCTAGTTGGAATGAGATGCACTATAGAACTGTGCTCCGCCCACTGTCAGTCTGAAGGGTTAGTCATTAATTATGACAAAACTAAGGTGGTGTTCTTTTCTAAACAGCAGTACAATCATGCTTGGGCATTTGATGGGGAAAAGATAGAACAGGTTTCCTCATTCCGTTACTTAGGCATAGTTTTCCAATCAAGAGGAACATGCATGCTGAGGTGCAAGTGAACTCAACAATTGAGCAGGCTAGCACTTTTGCAATTAATATCCGTGCACAAAACTGTCAACTGATTATCCCAGCAATTACAGTTTTTCTGCCAAAATAGGGGGACAGCTGCTGTATGGTGCCCATCTCTGGGGTTTAGATAAAACCTCGGATATTGAAAAAGTGTAGTCAAATTTTTTGAAAAGATTACTGAAGCTTCTGCCAGGTATTTTTAATGTGGTGCTAAGAAGAGAGACAGGTAGAGTCTCCCTGGCATATCTTACTTGGCGTACAGCATTTAATTACTGCCTCAGATTGTCCTTTTTAAATACAGAAGGTCTTTTGCCACTGATTTTTTCTGATAACTCTGCATGTGACTGGGTAATCAAAATACAGGATAAGATCAAACAACTGGGGTTTTCTATCCCCTATCTAATATCGCAGGGATATGAAGGGCCAGAGTGGAACTTCTCCAACGACTTACAGATACTGAATATCAGAATGAAATGTCTATGATACGAGAGGCAAGATCTCTCTCTGGTTACCTATCCGTAATGCACCATGTGAAGTCCAGTGCAACATACTTGGTCAGTCTCCTTTCTCCCACACAGAGAGTTATATTCCTTAGGGCGAGGCTTAACATTTTCCCTTCAGCCCTATTGGAGGGTCGATATAAGGGTGTTCTGCTCCATTTAAGAGTTTGTCCTTGTGGGTCGGGTGAGGTTGAAACAGTTGTTCACATCTTATTGTATTGCAGATTATATGTCAAAACCAGAGAGAGGCTACTTTGTCCTCTAATAATAATAATAATAATAATTAATTAACAATTGTTTATTGCAGCCGAGACCATAAGTTCACAAACAAATACAACAACAAATAAACAATAACCACATACAAAATTAAGAAATTACAGAAACACAAAAACAGGTTATAAAAACCAGGAATCATGCAAAACAAGTACCAATCATTGGAAGCTCGAACTACCCGCATACTACCAATAGCTAAAGGCATGTGCCATAACTCGTCAGTCACTACTCAAAGGTTGCCTGAACTGGAGAAATAGGGTACGGAGATTTATCGCCACTACCAAGAACTGGGATACCATTTCTGTGATAGATGGGTCTACGTCTTCCAAGGCCGAAAGACATGAATTGTGATCAGTCCAGTCAGGAAATTTCTGAAGAAAGATTGAAAGAAATTTGAGACAGATTGGGTCATATAATCGGCATTGGAACAGAATATGGGCAGGAGTTTCCACAAGCTGCCGATCGAAGGGGCAGAGTTCCTCTGACAAACTGATAGCAGAAAAGCGACCCTCCAAAACTCGAGAGGGCAAGGCATTGAACCGAGCAGACATAAATAGATGTTTGCCCCTAGAAGAAATTGTAGAGAGCAAATAAGAGGCCATACATGGATGGGATCTGACATAAGGGAGATAACTCACGAGATGGGAAGTGGCTCTAATTACTGTCATCTCTTCCTGTAATTCCCTATCCTCCATCCTGGCAACTAGCTCCTTAAGAACTGCTGCCAACTCCCAGCCTACCCAATGATCTGGGCTGAACCCCAACTGGCGCAACATAAGCTCCACAGCCTGGCGCCACGAACTCTTAAATGGGTCATAGATCCAATAATGGACAAGCCCCCTCAAACCAGAATGATGTAACTTTGCCCAAAACTTGAGGACACCAATCCAAGCCAGAGTAGACCATCTCAACTGCCCTAGCTCCTGTCTGATGGCCACAAATGGAGTAGCTCTTGGAATCCTCAGCAGCCTCTGGAAAAAATGGACCTGTACACTGTCCAATTTCCCCAGCTTTGGAACAAGGTGGGGTACCCAGACCTCAGCCCCGTAAAGTAACTGGGCCCGAACTCTGGCATTCAAAACCTTGGTAGCTGGAAGTATCGCCCTCCCCCCAGTACGATTATATATTCTAAATAAAGACAGGGAAGCTCCCCTTGCCAGCGACAAAGCCTTCTCCAAATGATTCTTCCACGAGCCTGTCACATGGAAAAGTAAGTCCAGGTACTGAAAGGATTTAACCTGGGCAACATTACAACCATCAATAAACCATTGGTGGGACTTATGGGCTCTGGTAAAAATCAAAACTTTTTATTTACCATAGTTTATCTGCAGCTTGTTTTGCTGGCAAAAGTCTGCAAAACAAGCTAACTGCCTATTTAAGCCCACGCGGGTCTGAGATAAAATCACTATGTCGTCAGCATATAAAAGGCTCCCCACCACATGATCAGCCAACTTGGGGGGGGGGAAGGCAGACGAAGCCAGCAATAGAACCACTCCATTAATAAAAAGATTGAAAAGAATGGGTGCCAGGACACAGCCCTGTCTGACTCTGGACCCTGTTGGAATTTCCTCGGTCAGATACCCTGACCTGCCTGTCTTAACCGATAAGGAAGTATTTGCATGAAGTTGCCGCAGCAAAAAAAGAAGTCGCTTGTCCATGCCCATCAATGTCAGCCTATCCCATATGATGGACCTAATAACAAGGTCAAAGGCTGCTCAAAGGTCAAGAAAAGCCACAAACAAATACCCGTTTTTGGCGGTGTATTTTTCCACAAGGCGTTGCAGAATAAGGCAATGCTCAACTGTCGAGCGCCCACTTTGAAAGCCAGCTTGCTCAGGGCATATCACCTGCTCCCGTGCTATCCATTCAGTTAGCTTAAACAGCAACCACTTACCATATATTTTGCTGGTAGTACAGAGAAGGCTAATAGACCTGTAGTTTGACAGGAGTGTGCGATCTCCCTTCTTGTAGATGGAAACCACTACGGTCGACCCCCACTTGGGGGGAATTTTGCCTGTATTGTTTATCGCAGTAAACAAAAGAGCCAACCTTGGTGCCCACCAATCCAAAGACCTCTTGATCAGATCTATAGAGATCAGGTCTGGGCCAGATGCCTTACCACTCTTAAAGGATCTAATAATTTCTACCACCTCAGCAGCTGTCACCGGGGGCCATGGGGGTAGCAGGGACACCTCCTCAAGGAAGCCCTGGGAATCAACTAACACCAAGTCTTCACCAAAAAGATCTTGAAAGTGAGAGACCCACAACCACCAGGGATTGTTACATGGGAAAAACCCGCTGGAGATTTACCCAAGGCATTTGCCAACTGCCAAAACCTCCTACGATTCCTAGAAGCTGCAGCAGCTACAAGCCTATCCCAATAGTTTTCCGAATACTGGGATTTTTCCCTCTAACTACAGCCTTAAATGCTTTTTTTACTTCAAAATACTGAGGGGGAAGGACATTTGCCCCACTCCTCCTATAATCATTATAGAGGGACAGGAGCTTCCTTCTAAGTGCCCTACATTCCTGATCAAACCAAATTTTGTAGTGCCGAGCTAGAGGGCAAGGACCACCAGGCTTGGGACCACAAGACAACAATAATTGACCCAAGTTCTCAATCATTCCAGAGAATTGGTCAATAACTAGGGAATAGGAATCCCCATCCGGAGGGGACGGGACCCCAAAATTCCCCGGCTCTTTGATCATGAAGGAGTTCACCTTCATCCATGTACTATCTGTCAATTTAATGGAAACATGACGGGGGCCTAGACAAGAAGTAGCTGTTTCTTCAATCATTGGGTCTACCAGGGGACCTTGAAAATACAAAGAAAGTAACAGAGGGAAATTGTCACTTCCATGACACATACCCACAACAAAGTTCTTAATATCTGAAATTGTGTCCAGAGAAACAGCCATATAATTACACACACTGGATCCGGTGGGGCCCGCGTAGGTGAACTCACCCTCCGGGTCTCCAAACCTGGACCCATTCAATAAGAAAAGAGAAAATTCCATTGCTAACTTGGCCAGAAAAAGACCTGAATTATTGGTAATTGTGTCCTTAGATATCCTAGGGCCCATGACACCAGTCACCCTGCTATCACCATCAGCCAAAAAATTACCATTATCCTCCTGGGCCAAGTGGGCATTACAATTGCCTGTTAATATAATCCTGGCACTGGGATGCTGATGGACAACTTCAACCAGAATCTCAGTCAACAGTAACCAGAGGCTGTTGTTATACGATTTGGCATTTGCAGGGGGAATATAAGCTATAATAAGTGCAACATAATGCCCCCCCCCCCCCCCCCTTTAATCACTACAGCCATAGAACAGGGCGATCTGGTGTAAATTGCAACCACCAAACATTTGAGCCAGTCTGTTATAAAACATACCAGACCTCCCATCGGATGTCCCCTAATAGCAGGGGCTAAGGCGGGCAGATAGTAGGCTGTATAGTTTTCAAAGGTAGGCTGGTTTACTGACCATGTCTCCTGAAGGGCTATAATAGAAAAACCCAATTAAAACTCTCTAACTTCTGGGCAAAGCACAAGCCTTGGCCAACCTGTACAGTTCCAGGAACAAATTCTAAGGATCTTCGAGTCATGACACAACCTGTGTCAAGGAGCCAAAATTCCAGCCCCTTCAACCTTGTTCAGATTGGTTTTAACCAAGGAAGACTCATTACCTGTAACAGATACTTGTGCTATGTGGTTAATCAGGTCCAATTCAACAGCCTCTTGGGGCCCTAGAGCCCTTGCCAGGTCTTCCTTCACCCCTGCACTCACCAGATCAGTCAAATCAGAAAAAACTGAGGAGGCAAAATCAGTACTGTCCATAGGGGGAGGGGAGGGAAGAGAAAATGTTCTCAATACTACCAATGGGGCTAAATTTGTTTTGGGGGAAGGAGAGGAATCCAACTGAACTTGTGGCATGGCCAGTTTTGTCAACCTAACACCAATTGATTCGCTGGGGGTATGCCGATTGGTGTCCTTAAGATCGAAGCAGTTCCTCGAGTTAACTACAGGGGGACAATGGAAAGGTGGATCTAAAGCAAAAGAAACTGGACCCACTGGGGGCACCGATGGAAATAAGGGGCGCTTAACCTTGTCAATCAGCACCTCCCCCAAAATGACCCCTCAAGAGGCGAACAATTGAGCTTTTGACAACAACCCCTGGACCATCTGGGGGGAGCAAAAATAAATCACCAGCCTTTGGACATGCCCCAAAGCAGGGAGAATCTGAAAAGACTGAATTTGCCAAAGGGGAAAGGTATTTGCTAGAATGACGGAGAAATGCTGTTGAATGGCTACTTTGGTATGCCATCGGGGGAATACCTCATTTGGGAGCGGATAAACCCTCAGGGCAACTGCATACTGATTGACTGAAAGATGGGGAGGCCCCCTGCAATCAGGGGGCTCCACCAGTCCAGTCCTGTAACAGTCCGGGGGATTAACCTGGGCAAAAGCATGCTGATGACTGATGGTTTGGAACAAACCATCCTGAGGGGTCTGCAAAACTAAACACGAGCCAGACCTAAATGCTATTGCCTGTTCCACCAGGACTTGTAATTTATCACCCTGCACAGTTAGCAATTTACCAATGTCCTCAAGTTGATCATATAACTTTTTTATGAGATCTATGATAAGCAAACATTGATCTCCTAATAGTTTGTATAAGAGCGCATTGGTAGTGATATCAGTGTTCTGAACCCGTTTGGGTAAAGATTTCCCCAAGTCAGAGTCGAGAAAACAAGATAGTGGGGAATCTTCTGAACTTGACCACCCCACAGTGGATCACGGGCTCACCTGTGGTAAATGGAGGGAGGAAGGAGACCCGGGATCAGAAGGTTGTCCCTCCCCCAGCATCCCAGCAGAAATACCTGGTAAAGTCAGGAAGAAAAAGTCCAGTTTCTTTTGCTTGAGGGTAGGTTGGTCACTAAGGTTCACTGGATCCTGGAGCTCTCTTTTCCTCGCCATGATAGAAGTCACCACGAGGCCGGCAAGGCAGCCCCTCCAGCCACAAAGGAAGAAAGGCAGTCAAGATGCCTGGATAGCAACACGGACGACCCTAGCCCCAGCTGGCGCCTAAGGCCACACGCACATGGGCGTGCCCTTGTGCGCACAGCCCTTAGGCGCACAGCACTGGCGCGCGCCTCCGGTTGCTCTCTGGCCGCTATAAGTCCCTCAGGATGACTCCTCCCCACAGACACGCCCCTCAATCTGGCACAGGTGCAGGTTTTGCTTCCTGAACAGCAGGTGGGGAAAATAGACCAGGGCAGCATCCACGCACCCAGTGGGAAACCCAGCTTCGGGACCTTGGCTCAGCGATGCTCTCCCACTCATGGGATGCTCACCCTGGTTCACGCTGCCAGACGCTCTCTGGATGCTATAAGCCCCTTGGGCTGGCTCCTCCCCACAGACACGCCCCTCAATCTGGCACAGGTGCAGGCTTTGCTTCCTGAACAATTCAATTTCAATTCAATTTAGTTTACTAGGCGCTGGTTTCCACCTTGGCCACAAGGAGAAAGTACAGAAAAGTATCCATAAATACAAAAGCGCACATAATACAAAAAGTTCCAAATACAAATAAAATAAATACAATTAAATTAAAATTGGAAAGTTAAGGTGTCCATATACTTCCTATAACAGTGGAAAAGAAGGTCCCAGCTTTAAGCACCTTTCACACCCCAAAAAACAGCCAGCCAAGCTTACGCTCAGCAGTTAAGAACCTAGGCATGGATAGACTTCCGTTTCTTTGAACCCAGTATTAGGAAAGATGCAACAGCAATTAGGTCATTCCGGACAGATAAGGTACACAGGAAGGAGAACACTTCGGAGGGGCTGCCCCTTCTTCCAGATAAGAGAGGAGCTAACCAGACTTCTCTCAAGGAGGCATAGTATGCACATGCTAAAAGGAAATATTCAAGGGTTTTGACCTCCTGTAATGGGCATAAGCATCTCCTGTCATCATAGGGAATATTTCGAAGCCTGCCCTCTAATATTGAAGTCTGGATTTGATGAAAATGCATAAGGGTATAAGCTCTTCTCAAGAATTTATTTTCCAGAATGTCCAAATAGGGTTCCCTATTAAAGCGGGTTTTCCTCAGACTCAACCCAGGAGCCACCCTCCAGGTTTTCAGAATTGCCAAATCGTCCTGGACGACCACATCTCTAGATCTAGATTCTAGTTCTCGCCTAATAACCAAAACCGACTTTCCACAAAAATATTGGAAAGTAAAGCCCAGTCGATGTAGAATCAGTGACAAATGGACCAACCATGGATAAGCCCTGGTACCCTCATGGGCAAGCTCCTCAACCAGACAAAGGGGCTGTAGTGAATCCTGTGGAGAGGATACCATTTTTAGCCAAAACCTAAGTAATGCCATCCTTGCATAACGTTCCATAGGAAGCATGTTGGTTTCGGCTTGAATAATCGCCCCTGGGATACTATTACCCACCCTGAGTACCCTGCGTAGAAAATAATTTTGGACACGCTCTATGATTATGTAGTCTGGGAATGGAATTAGCTCCATGCCAATGGTTAGCATAGAATGCACCTTAATTTGAAAGACTTTCAAGATACTGCTAACCGCTATGCCATAAGAGATATTTTGGGCTTTCATAAGAGCTTTTGTAGTATTCCGGAACAGGCAGGACCTCCTTTTGAGATGGGGCACCCAGGAACCTCTTGCTGCAAAAAGGATACCCAAGTATGGGAATTCATCCACTATCTCCAGGGAGAGATGAGAAATAGCCCATTACGGGCACGTAGTTTGCCTCCTGCTACCATTATCTTAGATTTGCCTCCATTAATAACAAGGTCGTTCTGAGAACAATATTCCATAAGGGCCAAAATAGCTGACTTAAGCCCTTTTTCAGTTTGGGACAGCAATATGAGATCGTCAGCATACTGCAGAACATGGAGATGGTAACGCTCTCCCACTCACTCACCCCCGTTCACATGTCCTCTAATAAGATCTTTACCAGGGAGATCACAGGAGGTCTATGTGTCCTTCTTCCTGGCTGACAGTATTCCAGCTATAACACTTTCTGTTGCCAAATTTTTGGCATTTGCATGCAGGATAAGAGCACAATATATTAACGATTGGGGACCAGAATAGGTTGGCTTACTTAGTCGTTTTTTAGTTCTACGGATTCCACAGGAGGACTGTTTTTATTTTTGTATTTTTGCTACACTTGTATTATTTATTTGTTTGTGTATATGCCAAGACCTATGGTCAAGCATTTTGAATAAATATTCTATTCTATTTCTATTCTATTCTTGATTCTCACAAGGTTCTCTGGGGGTGTGTATCTCCAGGTCAGTTAGAACCAGTCCAGAATAAAGTGCTTCGGGCAATCCTGGGAGCTCCAAAAGGCACCCCAGGCTACATGCTAAGAACTGAAACAGGCATTCTGCCATTGGAATATAAGGTCAGATTATGTGTTTTCACCTTTTGGCAACGGCTGATGGTCATGACAGAGGATAGATTACCCCATTTATCTTGGGCCAAACAATGTGAACTCGGGTCATCCAGGACATGAAAATTTCAGCTGAATAGATTGCTTTGTTCACTTGGGTTTTCTTATAATTTTTTCTTGGGTCTCCCCAGAGAGTGAACTAAAGCAACTATTAAGGACCGCTTAAGGGATATTTATATCTAGGAAGACATGTCATCCATTCAAACAGCTCAGGTTCCCCCCTGGTATGGCAAAATTAAAATGATCCACCAATGCGAATTCTATCTCACTTCCTTAAGCAACTATAAAATCCAAAGGGCTTTAACCCTTTTAAGGTTCCAAATGATGCCATCTAAAGTGCTTGAACTGAGTTTCTGTTCTTGTAATCTCCAGGTGGAGGACCTACCACATTATTTATTTGCCTGTCCACATCTTGCCGAAAATTCATTCCAAATATCTGAACACTCTCATGAAAGGGAAAACATACTGGGACATGCATTTGGAATTATCTTATCTGCTGGCCAATCCCAGTATCAAAATTACAGTTAAAGTAGCAAATTTGGCCCATGCTCTGGCTACTAAGAGGCTGAGGCATAGGCTGCTAGGGCAATCAACTGATCTATCATTATGAAGCTGGATACTGCCAGCTGTGAGGTAGTATTTATTGCTTTGGCGGTAGGCATACCTTAAGTCAGGATCTGTTAACCTCAGAGTCAATAACGGTCCCTGTAAATAATTATTTTTGGCTACAATAAATTTTTGTAGGGGCCACCAACTCCATCACCTTACCCACTAACATCACCTCCATCTTGTCAGGATTCAGCTTCAGTCGATTAGCCTTCATCCAGTCCCCCATAGTCACTAAACACCGAGTGAGCACCGAGACTGCCAGCCCTGGATCTGTTGAAAAAGAGAGGTACAGCTGGGAACCTCCTAATCACCTCGTTGAGTGGCTGCATGTACATGTTGAACAAGAGAGGGGACAAAACAAAACTCAGCGAGACTCCACACGAGAGGTCTTGGTATGATGAAAAATAATCCCCGAGCACCACCCGCTGCATTCTTCTGGTCAGGAAAGAGCGGAACCATTCTGCCCTTTTTATATTTTTAGCATTTTAATGAATTTTAAATTGTATATTCTGTGTTTCTTTTATTGTTATTATTATTGTTATTACTGTTGTAAGCCTCCCCAAGCTGCTCTGTGAATGGGAGGGTGCGGGGTAAAAGAGCAGTGAAATAAAATAAAATAAATAAATAAATAACAGTCCCGCCCACCCCTGCACAGTCCCCCAGGCGCGTCACCAACATCCCATGATCAACAGTGAGTGATTTCAGATGAGATGGGGTGGCATTTTCCCCGTCCCAGAATCACCCAAATGATTCCCCAACGGGATCACTCCGGCATGTCCAACTGCCCCCTTCCCGATTCCCGGCCAGGAATCAGGAAGGGGGCAGGCTGAGCGGCACAACGTGCGGCCTCACAGTCCCACCCCCCATGCTCCACCGTCACCCGCCCTCTAGGGAGATGGGCGGGTGCTGCGGCCAGTGCAGCCGCAGTGCCCACCCGATTTGACCACGACCCAGAATCCTGCCAGGGATTCCGGGCTGTGGTTCCCAGCCAGACATTACTTTTTTTGGTTCCTGCCAGGAATCTCTTTGACCATGCTTGCGGCGATTGACCCACGGGGAGCCCTGGAAGCATGGTTGAAATTGACCCCATGTGGGAATTGACCATGGCGAACATCTGGCAGCCGCCAAACAGATGTTCAGGGCGCTTTGACCCCATGTGGGTATTGACCAAGGTTCACTGTGATCTCGCAAAGTCTGAAAATACCCAGTGTCAAATGCAGCCGACAGATCTAACAATATCAACAGGGTCGAACAACCCCGATCCAATTCCCGGCATAGGTCATCTACCAAAGCCACAAGCGCAGTCCCGGTGCCATGCCCCGGACGAAAACCCAACTGAGAGGGATCAAGAAAACCAATGAGCTCAAGATGCCCCTGCAGCTGCCGAGCTACTACCCATTCAATAACCCTCCCTAAAAAGGGAAGGTTAGAGACAGGCTGATAGCTGGCAGGGGAGTCAACATCAAGTAATGGTTTCTTGAGCAGAGGCCACATCACCACCTCGAGACAGCTTGGCCAGCAACAGATCCATTGTCTCCCAGCAGGACTTAATCAGCCAGGATGGGCAAGGATCTAATTCTCAAGAGGTAGCCCTGACCGCCCTAAGAACATTCACCGCATCGGCAGGAGTCATCGACTGAAACTGATACCATAAACCTGGACATGACGGAGGCTTCCATAACCTCCCCTAATGTAATAAGCACGGCGTTGAAGTCATGGTGAATAGGAGCGATTTTATCCAAAAAAGAATCCCTTTTTAGGGAAGGTTATTGAACAGGTAGTGGCTTGTCAGCTTCAGGAGCATCTAGACTGCATCGGTTTTCTGGAGCCTTTGCAGTCCAGCTTTTGTCCAGGTTATGGCACTAAAGACTGTGCTTGTAGCCTTTGTCAGTGACCTGCACTGTGAGTTGGACCAGGGGTGTTCGACACTGCTGATTTTGTTAGATCTATCAGTGACTTTTGACATGATTGACCACAAGATGTTGGTGACTTGTTTACGGGACCAAGCTGGGGTGGGTGGTACTGTTATTGAATTGTTCCACTCATTTCTGGCTGGAAGAACTCAGCAGGTGATCCTGAGGTACTTTTCTTCAACTTCCTGGGATCTTACCTGCAGGGTCCCACAAGGATTCATTCTGTCCCCAATCCTGTTCAACGTATACATGGAGCCTTTAGGCAAGGTCGTGATGAATTTTGGCAACCGGTGTCATCAATATGCTGATGATACCAGCTATAACCTCTCATTTTCAACTGACCTAGACCTGGCAATCTCAGTGCTTACATGGTGTCTGGCGGCTGGGGGGGACTGAATGAGGGTGAGCCGTCTGAAATTGAATCCTGACAAGACAGAAGTGATGCTAGTGGGCAGGACTGGGGGACTGGGGGTCGGAGGGGGACTCCTGTCATTGACAGGGTTAGCCCCTCAAGTTTGTACTCTGGGAGTGCTCCTCGACGCACAGCTCCTCCTGGATGTCCAGGTGGTGGCTGTCTCAAGGAATGTGTTTTGCCAATTACATCTGGTCTGTCAGTTAGGGCTGTATATCTCAGACTTGGCCACTATCATCCATGCCTTCATCACCTCAAGGCTGGACTATTGCAATACACTCTACACCCATAGTGACGGCTCGGAGTCTGCAGCTGGTTCAGAATGTGGTGACCTGTTACCTGACAGGGACAGATCACCATGAGCATATAACACTGGTTTTGTGCTCACTGCACTGACGGCCTAAAGTCTTCCAGGCCTGATTCAAGGTGTTGGTTCTCACCTATAAAGCACTTCACGGCTTGGGCCACACATATATGCAGAACTGCTTCACCCCCCCCAGGTCCTCGATCATCCCCTGTGGTCAGCAGGGGGTGCCTTCCTCAAAGTCCCCCAAGTGCGCCTGGTGGTGATGATGAGAAGGGCATTCTCAGTAACCGCTCCATGGCTGTGGAACTCCCTTCCAGCGATGTCCACTTGACTCCGCATCTCCTCTCCATCTGAAAACGTTGTAAGATCTGGCTGTTTTGGCAGGCATTTGGTGAGGGAGCGGGTTGAGGGTGAGGGGGGTATGGGTTGGGGGGTGGGAGGTTGGGAGAAATCTGCTCGGGACTATTGTATTGTTTATTGAATACTGTTTATATGCATTTTATATATCATTTATGTATTTATTCAATTTGTAAGCCGCCCTGGGCCGCCAAAGGCAATAATGGTGGGATATTAAATATTTGTATAAAAAAATAAAACATAAGTAGCAGTGCCTCATGCTGCTGGTGCTAAGCACCTTAAAGGGACAGCGTACCAGTTCCACTGCACCCTGCTACACAATGAAAGCAGGTGGCTTGTATCTGCTGGATCACTCTGAGGTTCTTCTCAGTAGCAGTAATGAAGACTTGGAGCACAATAATGAGCACCATGAAGTTCTCAGGATCCATGGTTTTGGTACAGGTGTCCATGAAGCCTGCAGTCCACACACCAAATGTTTTACAAAGTTTAAAGAGTTGGGCTACCTCGCTAGGATCACCTGCATAACTCACTTGAGCAAGTGGGCAGGGATACCAGGCGCTGGACCACCTCCCGCAGTTATAACAGACTGCAGAAAAGAAACACCTGAGGTGGCTTCTTCTTTCTCCAGAAAGAAGACTAAAGCTTTTTGTAGTTTTCCACAGCTGTGCATTATGACAGGAGGCAGAATACTAGGAAGGGAGGGTTTCTGGGCTGAGCACAGTGGGGAGGAACATGTGCCTATTTATTAGGTTTGTCACACTAAACTAGAGCTGCATCAGACAGGTACTAAAATTAGTACCCACTGTCACGGGTTGGAGGTCTGCACCCCCACTTTACCGGGTTTGAGTGAGTCAGTTTCCCTCGCTTACAGCCCACTTGAATCAGTTTTCTCTCTGGCTGATTCAATCCTGCAGCAGGGACAACCCCTTTGTCACCCAAGGTCCCGATCCTTCCCGTTTACAGACTCTTTAATCTCTGGGGTCCCAAGAGCTTGAAAGCCCTTGTTGCTCACTTGTGTTCCAATGTTAGACACAGACACTTCTTCATAAGAATAAGAAGTAAGTTTTTGTTTTACATAAGCAAGATAGTTGATACAGTGTGGTACTAGAAATCAAAGGTAAATATAACGCATTCCTAACCTATACTGGTTGAGTTTCTAGATAAGAATCTTACCCTACTAAAGTCCATTTAGGTTCCTCTCAGTCCTTGATGTAAGCGACTGGGTCTTCAGTCTTAGAGTTGCTAAAACGCAAAGTCCTGGTCTCGGTCCATAGCTTCCAGCCTTGCTGGCTGCAAGATGTGGAGTGAGTTCCCGATAGTCCCCCCTCCCCTCTCGGGTACAACTCCTTATATCCTTAGGAGGAAACCCCTTGTATCTTCTCGGGGCTTCTAGAATCCCTTTTATTCTCTCTATCAGCTTTCTGTGTCTCTTGCACGTAGGCAATGGCTGCCTGCATTAGNGGCCAGGGTTCCCAATACACATTCTTTTTATCTCTTTGCATTTCCTGGAGTTTCATCTGTGTCACAGTCCTGATTTGGGTTTTACAGTTCTCAATTGTAACATTACATACATGTTGCACCTTTTGCTTTACATATTTACTAGACTTGTAGTCTACATGTAGGCCAGTATCACACGTGTGTGACCCTATGTTCCTCCGTGACACCCATGGACAATGCCTGCATTTTTGGGCAACCCATTGCGCACCCGATAGGCTACCTGAGGACCAATCAGGTAAACTGACAAGCCACCGCCGGGAGCAGTTTTAAAGGCAGTGCTTGTCAGTTTTAAAGGCAGTGCTCTGATAGGCACTATGGCCGGGAGGCTGCTTTTGAAACTGACAAGTGCCAGGCGAGAACTCTGTGGAGCCCTTCCCTGCAGTGGTCCTAGCCAAGGCCTGTCACTTTCAATGGCTGGCCAGGGCTTCCCCACCCCACAGCACCTCTTTAAAACTTACGCGCCCCAGTTGGGACCACTGTGGAGCTGGTCTCTGCAGTGATCCCAGCTGGGGCCTTTTACTTTCAAAGGCCAGCCTGGCATGTTTGAGAGGGCGTTGGGTCTTGTTCCAGCATTGATGGTGCCTGAATGAGACTGTGTTAATTTGGGCACCTCAGATTGTTGGGGGTACCCAAATCTTCGGGTGCCCAGTTGCAGCTGTACAGTAAACCTGTGAGTGGGAGGTAAGTGGGGGCTGCCTGCATGTACAGGAGCCACACGCAGGGGCTGCCTGTTTATTAGGGTCTACATGCTAAACGTGACTGAGTATTGGCTGTACAAACTGAACATGGACTCCAGCAGCCTATCATCTTGTTTGTTAACACCCATACTCTTATGCTGTATTTATATTATTTACAATATCTTATAAGGACTCTTTATATCAATGGTTTGCAAAATATGACACACACAATTTTGTTTTGAGACTTGATATGTCATTCTGTGACCCCCAGACAGTAACAAAGACATGCAAAGTATATCTGGTATCAATTGGTTCACATACTTATCTGCAGATGACATGACCCCACTTTGGCTCTTGATCCCCACTTTGGAAAACTTTGTCTTATGTATATTTGAACACATTACCCAACAGTGCCGCCTTCCATATGACCTTAAAGACATGTGTTCTGCTCTTCTGGCTAATCAGATGAATAGCACTTGTATGAAATAGTCAGAGACCCCAAGCACACACTTTGATGTGGAAATCAACTGGTTAAGCCTATAATTACTAGTGATAATCCTCCACTAAACCTCCACAACACTTATTAATTTACAAGTAACCCACACCTTAAATAAAACATGAAGGGACTTCTTCTAATCTCTCTCTCACTAAGGAAAACCCATAAAGGTCACTGGAGATAACTCCAATGTGCCAGATCTCAGGCTCAAATTTTAACTTCTTTTTATGCAAGAGGGAAACAAAATCAATGATTACAAAAAGCATCAATGATATCCAATCCCTTCTAAAAAGAGTTGGAAATCTCCCTCTTCAGATTTTTTAACTTCTGTGACTTCTTCAGCAGTTACAGCAGAGCAGGCAAGATGAGAGGAAGCAACTTAAGCCTTTTTTTATAGACCTAAGACATAAAAATAACTTCCTTGTCCCAGCGGTCACAGTTTAAAACGTCAAAGTCGGCCAAAGTAACACCTTAAATTCCACTCCCATTCTTTTATGTAAGCAGTGAACGTTACATCGGGAATTCAATAGGGTCAACCCGAGTTCAGTTATTAGAAGATGTTGATGATTTGACTTTGCAGCATGAATTGGTGATGATTATACTTTAATTCTGCTAGAGGATTTGTCAAAAATTCAAGTAAAATACCCCCATCAGTTTCGTAAAAATCGTTAGAGATTAATTGTATCCCAAGCACTGCTGTTCAATTTTCCAAAGCACTACATCCTAAACAATATATAGCTCTGTGGAAAGCTGTCATTATTATCAGATGGCTTTATAATAAATTTCAGACACATTCACATAGCATAATCTTGCCTCAATTAGTTTAGATTCTAACAGCCTTAAGTTAGCATTAACCTTTTCATGGACCTGTCACTTAGCTTTTGGGAGGAAAACATCTCCCTTCAAAACCATTTTCTCAGTGATATTTTTAATTCATTTGAACAATCCATGTGTTCGCAGGAAGAAGTTTATACCTGTAAAACATTTCAAGACCATACACTTTAACAAGGAAGTTTGAAGAATACAGTGATAAAAGGGTAGCAAAGGCCAGGAACCCATGTTCACTGCATTTTCCCCATTGACAGCAATGAAGATATAATGAACATTAAGGCCATTCATTCTAGTTCTGCATAAGTCATCTCATAGGTTCCAACACCTCTTATTTGGCAGGAAATTCCCATGCAATGTCACCTTACCAGCATCATTGCAACACACGGGTTTAGTTACCTGGACACACTTTTTTTGCTACCTTCTCAAAGAGGTTGGAATCACCCTGCTGACATAGCAATGCAATCCAAGTAGTCTTACGGCAGAGGAGATAATTGGTGTAGATTTGTTTAAATCTGCCTTGCAAGAGAGACAACTACTCTCACAGTATTTCCCATCCACAATGCCTACGTTTCATTTCCATCACCATGCATCAATTATATTAATCTGTAAGGAGACAAAATTCTGTGATATGTCTTGACACTTTGTCCAGAACATTGTCGTTATGTTTATGAGGGCATTAAAAATTAGACTGGAAAAAAGAGAAAGGCAGAGCCTCCTTATAGGCAGTTGCCAAAAAGAAATACTGTATTTAAAAAATGTTTATCCATGCTCAGAACACTAACCAAACCTGACGTTTTAGGACCAGGTAGCTCTTTGGGTTCTGAAGGATTCTTCTAGGGAGGAGAGTGGTCATTAGGGAAGAAGAGCGCAAAGCCCATCATGTCCTAATTAGCACTGCAATTATCCCCCCTCCCCTTCCTCCCTCCATATGTCCTTGTCTTGTGTCTTGGCTGCATTGCCTTTCCTGTTCTGCCACACTCTCTGCTTCCTGTTCAGAAGAAGCAGAAGGCTGAGTGAATGGCACTGAGCAGAATCAGTTATTGGAAGGTGAAAAATAAGAAAATGGATATGCTGTGTGTTTTTACACACACATTTCTCCTGGAGGGTTGCTGTTACATCCTGAACTTTCTATGTGTCTAAATCACTCACCCAGATCTTAAACATCCGGCTCTTTGAAATTCTGTTTAGAACTTCTCCCAGAACTTTTGTGTGTAAAAGGTGATCCTGGTAAACCGCTTTGCTCCAGGCAGCTGTGGTCATTTGGTTTCCAAGGCAGCCTGTCACATTTACATCTGCGGCTACTTTAGGCTGCCTCAGGGCAGTGTTTGTGTGAAGAATGCATCCAGGAACTGCCTCAGGGCAGTGTGTGTGTGTGTGTGTGTGTGTGTGTGTGTGTGTGTGTGTG
>QEPC01015163.1:1103164-1114909 GCA_003113815.1 Sphenodon punctatus | reverse complement strand
GGGTGGGGGGACCCTCAGGGTGTGGGGGGACCCTCGAGGGTGAGAGCAGGGTTGTGGGGAGGGATCACTTACCTGGCTGCTGCTCTGTCGTTCCCCAGTGGCCCGAGCTGCAGGCAGAGGTGGGGGGAAGACTTTACCTTGTTTTAAATTGCCCACGTGTCCTGCTCCTCTGGAGTCAGGATATGCAGGCAATTTAAAAGCTAAAAAAAAAAAAAGTTCCCTTCCTTGCCACTCCTCCGCCCCCCCCCGCCCACCGCTCTGAGTGGCAGATTGGAAGGGAGAGCGGTAGCGGCAGGGAAGCGACTGAGGCTGGCGGCACGCTGTTTGAATGGGAGAGGGAGAGCACAACAGCGCGCCGCCAGCCTTGTCCATGAGCATGTGTGTCTGAGACAGGAAGCAGCACGCATGCGTGCTGGTCCCTGCCTCAGTCGCCTGGCCCAAAGCTTCTCGCCTGGGCGTTTGCATCAAGCACCCAGGCGAGAGGTTCCATTGCCCCCATTAGGCACAATGGAAAGGGCTAGCCCCTCCCTCCACAGCACGTCATATATGTTCAGCCACCCAAATCACGTTTTCAACAGAAAATGCGGTTTGGGCGGCTGAGTAGCTCAGCCTTTTTGTCCCTTCCGGGACTCACTTTCAGAGTGGCTCTGAGAGTGGGTCCTGGAAGGGAGATCACTGACAGCAGCAGCAGCCTCTGAAGCAGAAATCAGAGGCTGCTGCTGCTTTCAAATGCTTTCAGGGCTTTAAATGTCAAAAACTTGAATTGTGCCCTGAATGCTATAGGCAGACAGTGCAGACTCTTAAGCACTGGTGTAATGGGCTTCTGGCTACCCACCCACACCAAGAGATGGTCCACCATATTCTGCACCAGCTGCAGCCCCTGAACAGTCTTCAAGGGCAGTCCCACATAGAGTGCATTGCAGTAGTAGATCTTTGATGTAATGAAGGTATGGATGATGGTGGTCAAAACCAAATTGGAAAGAAAGGGATGTAGCCTTCTCACCAAATGGAGTTGGCAAAAGGGAAAGGCACTCCTGGCTACAGTAGCAACCTGACCTTCCAGGCACAGCTGCGGATCCAGGAGCACTCCAAGGATACACACCTGAGTAGCAAGGGGAGGCCTGACCCCATCAATGATGGAAGTTCTAGTCACCCCCAGGCCACAGGGTCAGCCAACCATCATCACCTCAGTCTTGTCTGGATTCAGCTTCAGACAGCTCATCCGCATCCAGTCCTCAATAGCAGCCAGGCACAGGGTAAGAAAGCACTAAGACTGCAGGGCCTGGGTTGGATGAAAAGGATAAGTAGATTAGGGTGTCATCCACATATTGAAGTCAACGCACCCCAAATCTATATTTAGTTTTATTTATTTATTTTATTTATCAAATTTCTACCCTGCCCCTCCTAAAACAGCTCGGGGCGGCTTACAATAAAAACAACCACATATATAAAATACATCTAAAACAGTTAAAACATTCCAAAATACAAACATTAAAAGTATTAAAACAGGGCCGGGAATCACGATAAAACAATAAATAGGGTAGGGGATATAAAAAACCCTACCCCCCCTCCCTAAAGGCCTGGACGAACAGCCAGGTTTTACAACTTCACATGAATGTCAAAAGGCTTGGGGCCAGGCGATCTTCCTCTGGGAGGGAGTTCCAAAGGGGTGGCCCAGCCACTGAGAATGCCCTCTTCATTGTGGCCCCCCGCTTAATGCGGGGGACCTCCAAGAAGGCACCACCGGCAGACCAAAGGAGCTGCTCTGGGGTGCGGAGGGTGAGGTGGTCCCTGAAGTACGAGAGACCCAAACTGTGAAGGGCCTTATAGATCAACACCAAAACCTTGAACCTGGCTCGGCACACTATTGGCAACCAGTCCAGAGTCCGGAGCACAGGTGTTATGTGCTCCTGACGACCCGTCCCCGAGAGAAGCCGGGCCACCGCATTCTGCACTAGCTGAAGCCTCCGAATCAGGAACAAGGGAAGCCCCACGTAGAGCGCGTTGCAGTAGTCCAGCCTTGAGGTGATGAAGGCATGGATGAGGGAGGCCAGGTCCGGGCCGGAGATGTACGGATGCAGCCTCCGCACCAGATGCAACTGGTGGAAGGCAGACTTCATGACTGCCTCCACCTGCCGCTCCAGGCAGAGATCTGCATCCAATATCACCCCCAGGCTCCGGACCTGCTGAGCTATAGGAAGGCGAACCCCCCAATCAGGGGGGCCACTACCTCCCTTGCTCTCCCCACCAACATCACTTCCATCTTGTTAGGGTTGAGCCTCAGTCTGCTCTGCCACATCCATTCTGCCACGGCCTCCAAACACTGGGATAGCAACGAGACAGCAGGGTTTGGGTCAGTTGAAAAAGAGAGGTACAGCTAAGTATCATCGGCATATTGGTGACATCACACCCTGAACCCTCTCACAACCTCCCCCAAGAGCTGCATATATATGTTAAATAATAGTGGAGACAAAATGGAGCCATGCAGAACGCCACATGATAAAGCACGGGGGCAAGGTGTCTCATCCCCCAACACCACCCGCTGGCTTCTCCCCGACAGGAATAAATGGAACCATTCATGAACAATCCCATCCAGACCCCCCAGGTCACACAGCCGTCTCAACAGCAGCCCGTGGTCCACGGTGTCAAAAGTGGCCAAGAGATCTAGCAGGATGAGAGATGTTGAACATCCTGTGTCCATCTCCCAGCGCAGATCGTTGACCAAGGCCACCAATGCCGTCTCAGTGCCATAGCCATGGCAGAACCCAGATTGAAAAGGGTCCAGGAAACTGATACTATCTAGATGCACCTGGAGCTGGATCACCACCGCCTGCTCAATAACCTTCCCTAAAAAGGGGAGGTTAGAGACGGGTCGGTAACTGGCGAGTGCATCCACGTCCAATGATGTTTCTTCAGCAGGGGACGCACCACAGCCTCTTTGAGGCTGGGCAACAAACTCCCCTGCTGCAAGGACATGTTCACCACCCTCACCAGCACCATCCCCAATGTATCCCTGGAGGCTTTCCCCAATCAGAATGGGCATGGATCAAGTTTGCAACAGGTGGCCCTCACAGACCCCAAGACATCCACCGCATCGGCCGGTGTCACTTCCTGAAACTCCCCCCACAAAGTTGGACTGGACGGGTCCTCCATCACCTCGTGCTCTCCCCCTACTGCCCCTAATCCAGCATCAAAATCGCTCTGAATCCGAGCGATCTTGTCTGCAAAGTAGATGACAAACTCCTCACAGCGGGCCTGGAACAAGTCCCCATCCAGGCGGAGGGAGGACGAACTGACCAGCCCCCGCACCACCTGAAACAGCTCCGCTGGGCGTGATTTTTTAGACGCTATGAGGACAGCCAGGAACTCCTTCCTTGCTGTCCTCACAGCCTCAACATAGAACCGCAAATGGGCCCTATGGAGAAGTCGGTTGGAGTCAGATAGAGTCCGACGCCAGAGTTGCTCCAGCCTCCTGCCTACTCATTTCATACACTGCAGTCCCTCGGTAAACCAAGGGGCCCTGTGGTGATGAGACCAAGGCAGAGGGCATCTCAGAGCCACCCTGTCAATGACCTCCTCCAGCAAGCTGTTCCAACGCTGGACCAGTTCATCAACAGAGTGACCGTCCAGGTCCAAGGTTAGTTCCCTCAGGACCTCTTGGAACCTCTGGGGTTCCATCAGCCTCTGAGTGCGGACCATCCTAATTGGCCCCTTCCCCTTCTGGAGGGGGTGCGCTGAGAGACTGGCCTGAAGGAGATAATGGTCCGTCCATGACAATGGCACCGCCCTGACTTCCCCCACAACCAGACCCCAAGCCTCAAGGCCAGAACCAAAGATCAGGTCGACGGTGCGCCCCCCCCCCCCACATGGGTCAGGCAGATAACCTCCTGGGACAAATCCATGGTGGCCATGAATTCTCCCTCCGCTCCCACAAGGCCGGCATCAGCGTGAATGTTGAAGTCCCCCAGAACCAAGGTCCTAGAGAGCCCAGCACCACCTCCGAGGTCAGCTCTGCTAGAGCGGTAAAGAATGCCACCAGACAGGAAGGGGCCCATTATACCAGCAGCACCCCTAGCTTGCCCCCAGCCAAATCAAACACCACGTGAAGGGCCTCAATACCCACAATCTCTTGAACTGGATACCTCCTAACAAGCCAGTCCTATCTAAAAATAATCGCTACACCACCTACCCAACCATCCATGCGGAGCTGATGCTGCACGGCATACCCGGCCGGAACGAGATCGGCCAAAGTTGGACCGGCCAACTCGTCCAGCCAGGTCTCCGTAATACATGCAAGGTCCACAGTCCCATCCGAGATTATATCCCGGACAATTGGGGTCTTGTTAACAACGGACCTCGCATTTAGCAACAGCAGCCCCCCACGTATGGACCTTGGACAGTCTCACCCAGGGACCTTAGATACACATTAGGGATGGGCGAACACAGTTCAGAAGTTCGGAGTTCGCGCTGAACTCAACCTGTTTGGACGACCGAACCCAACATCCGAACCCAATGCTCGAAGGGCCGAACGGTTTGGAAAAGTTTGGATGAGTTCGGATGAGTTCGGGGGTGGGAAAAATGTGACTGGAAGGTGGGAAAAACATGACTGGAAGTGGGAGCCAGCTGAGGAGCAGACTTCCTGGCACCAGGGTTGGAGACCAGGGGTGGTTTCAGGGTCAAACAAACAAACAAAAATTGAATTCAGTTTCGGTTTTGGTATCGATAGGGCTATTTTTGGTTGTTTGGCCAAGTTTGGCTGAACCGAACTCCGCCAAACCAAACAGCTGAACCTGAACTCAGATTTCGGACCTAACGACCGAACGTCCAAACATTCGAACCACGTTCTGTTCGCCCATCCCTAATACACATCGAACAAGAGAAAGTATGCTAGGAAATGGGCATAAAAGTATTTCCTTTACCAACCAACTAGAAAAGACAGGGGAAGAGAAAAGTGGGAACAAGCACTCTTGGTTCTTGTTCTTTTACAAATGATTCAAAATAGT
The DNA here is from genome assembly GCA_003113815.1 of Sphenodon punctatus. NCBI lineage: Eukaryota > Metazoa > Chordata > Lepidosauria > Sphenodontia > Sphenodontidae > Sphenodon > Sphenodon punctatus. The sequence continues at coordinate 1,109,906 of QEPC01015163.1, read as the reverse complement.
ATTACCAGTGACCTACAGCCAAAGAATTGGCCTCTTTTAAAAAGCAGTCTGTGAAATATGAGAAATCTATAAAAGACGGTGAAAAGCAGCAATTAACTGAAGGCCATACCTACAGCCACAAGCATAGGGGTGATTTCAGAAGTGACGCGTTCCAATTCACCACAGTGAATCCCACCCCGATGTGAACGGATTCACCGCGGGCTGTGGTGACACGTGCGGCCCCAACAGAAGTGACAGGATTGTGAACACCACCCGGGGGCAATCAGAGAGAACATGGGCCAGGGGAACACAACAGACATGCAGTGGAGACGTGGACCATTGTTCGAGCCCCAGAATGCACCGCGGCTGGGGTCAATTCTTTCCACCGCAGCTGCAGGTTTCCATTCAGAAGTTACTTTTCATTCACTCCTGCCATGGTGTCCATTCACCACACTTCTGGACCTCCTCCCACCCCAGACATGCGCGGCGCTTTCACCACCCCCCCGTATTTGACTGAGGTTGACTGTGGTGGACATTCACCACATCACTTCTGAAATCACCCATGGTCAATTTTTGCAATGGAGAGACGTAAATAGTTGAGTGCTCCAAGCATCTGTACTGTGATGTGTTGTTTAGTATATTCATTAAAATTCTGAAGAAGGCAGGAAAGCAGGGGTTCTCAGCCTTTATCCAGTCATGAGCACTGGAGTGACGTGTCTATTTGAGAACACTGCATAATTTGCTGAAATAATTTCCATAAATATGCATAGATTAAGTCTCCCCTCTACAATTAAATTAAATTTAATTCAATTCAATGGTAATTGAGATAATTAATCAATTAATCAAAGCTCACATTGACCTTAATGGATGAAGGACGGTTTCAAAGTGCTCCCGAGCACTACTGACAGCTGGCTTGGGGGGCACTTTCACACATTACCCAAGCACTATGGTGCTCTTGAGCACCAGGTTGAGAATCACTGGAGTGAAGAGTGAGGTGATCAAATTTGCAGATGACACAAAGTTATTCAAGGTCATTAAAACCTGAGCAGACGGTGAGGAAATGCGGGAGGTCCTTGTGAAACTGGGCAATTAGGCAACTAAATGACAGATGAAATTTAATGTTGACAATTGCGAAGTGATGCACAAAGGAAAAATTATTTCAAACTATATGTACACAATGCTGACTTCTAAATTAGGAGTTACCACTCAGGAAAAGGATCTTGGAGTCATTGTGGACAATGCATTGACATTCTCAGCTCAGTTTGCAGCAGGAGTCAAAAAAAGAAAACAGAATGTTAGAAATTATTCAGAAAGGGATAGAGAATAAAAGTGAAAATATCATAATGCCTGTATGTAAAATCTATGGTGCAATGATACCATGAATATTGTGTGTAATTCTGGTCAACCCATCTTAAAAATGATATGGTAGAACTAGAAAAGGTATGTAGAAGGGCAACAAAAATGATAAAGGTTATGGAACAGCTTCTGTAGAAGAAGAGGCTTGCTAGGTTAGGGCTCTTCGGCTTGGAAAAGAGGCAACTGAGAGGGGATACGATAGAACTTAGTTTATAAAATCATAAATGGCATGGAATGAGTAAATAAGAAGCAGTTATTTACTTTCTCAAATAATACTAACACTAGAGGACACTCAATGAAACTAAGAGGCAGTATATTTAAAACAAATAGAAGAACCTATTTTTTCACTCAACACCCCATTAATTTGTGGAATTTGTTGCTTGAGGATTTGGTCAAGGCCAGCAGTAGCTGGACTTAAAAAAGCATTGGATAAGTTCTTGGGAGGGTAGGTCCATTAATGGTTATTAGCCAAGTAGGTCTGGGGGATGTAAACTCTGATTGTCCAGAGCTGGGAGTGAACAACAGGGGATGGATCACCCCATTGTGACCTGTTGGGTTCATTTCCCAAACATCCGAGATTGGCTACTGTCAGAGACAGGATGCTGGACTATTGGTATGGACCCAGTATGGCACTTCTATCTTTATATCTGCTGAAATGGATAATAGCCACTATTCAAGTCCATCTTCACTAGATATCAATTTTGTGTTTTCCTGTATTTGTGTGTGTGTGTGTGTGTGTGTGTGTGTGTGTGTGTGTGTGTGTCTCAGTTATTCAAATATTCACAGATTTGGTTACTTGGTTGTTTGGTTACTTAATTTTGGCTATTTATGCATACACAGTAGCCAAAAATGAAGTAACGGAACAAATAATCAAATATCTGAATATTAAGACAGTCAAATAAACAAAAAGTCAACTGAAGAGTCAAAAAACAACCATCAACAGGTATTCAGCTATCCCTTTTGGTTGTAGATATCATTTGAACATTCAGAGAGCTATCTGAAAATGCAAATATCATCCATGAATACAAAGCTACTATTTGTTTCAGTGCTAGCTACAAGCTGACAACTAGAATACTTAATTACAGTTTATCTATGCTAGGTATTTATATGTTGCCAGTCACCAGAGTACCTGGACACCAAATACAGTATAGGATCCTGGAAGAAGAAAACTGATCACAAAAGAATCTGGTCATGCTACCCCATGTTTCTTTCAGTCATGTACATTTCTATACTCCTTCTTACTCTCCCACTCTTCTTTTTGAGTTCTTATTACAGCTGAAAGTGGGTACCCAGAAAAATGGGTACCTGTTTAATTTGGGGTGCCTGAGTATGGGTGTTTTTACACACACATTTTTCCTGCATGTTTGCTATTACATCATGAACTTTCTGTGTGTCTAAATCACTCACTCAGATTTTAAACATCCAGCTCTTTGAACTTCTGCATAAAACTTCTCCCAGAACATTTCTGTGTAAAATGTTCTCCTGGTAATCTGCTTTACTCCAGGCAGCTGTGGTCACTTGGTTTCCATGGCAGCCCCTCACGTCTACAACTGCAGCTACTTTAGGCTGCCTCAGGGCAGTGTTTGTGTGAAGAATACATCCAGGAACTGCTTCAGGGCAGCGTGTGTGTGAAAAATGCATCCATAACTTACTTGTGGACTTGTAAACCCAAAAGATTGAAAAATCCAGAAGTTTAATGCGTGTGTAAAAATGCCCAGTGACTCGATGGGCTACTCGCTGCACGCTGGACTGACTCACCCACCTGCATGTGCTGCTGCCCCTCGTGCTCCTCCGACCCAACATGCATCCTCCCCGCTCCCCCTCATGGGGACTGGGCATGCTGCCCAGCTTCAGCAGGCTAGGCCGGGAGGAGTAGCAAGACCAGTGTCTAGAGGACCAGTGGGAGCAGCGGCACAGCTGGACAGGTGAGACATTGTGGGGTAAATGCAGTGGCAGAAGTTTTCCAGGGCCCTCCCTGAGCTGACTCACCAGACCGACTGCACCGGTGCTTCTCTGTCCACTGCTCCCACTGTTCCTCCCGGCCCAACCCGCAGCTCAGCTGAGCCAGGCAGTGTGCCACGGTCCCCATAGTAGGGGTGCGCACAGGGCTGAAGGAGCACCAGTGCAGCCGGGTGGGTGAGTCAACCCAGAGAGCACCCTGGAAAGCTCCTGCCCCTGCACACTCCCTGGGCTGATTCACCTGCCTGGCTGCACTGCTGCGCCTTCAGCCTTGGGTGCACCCCCACTGTGGGGACTGCATTGTGCCTCCTGACTCAGCTGACCAGCGGGCTGGGTTGGGAGAAACAGCAGGAGCAGCAGCACAGCCAGGCTGGTGTGTCAGCACGGGGAGCACACAGGGGCAGAAACTTCCCAGAAAGTCCCCGCGCTGTTTTTAGGAGGGGCAGGGTATAAATCTAAGAAAGAAAGAAAGAAAGAAATTTTTGGCCATCTGGGCACATGATGGGGGCCTGGTAAACCTGTCGGGTGCCCAGAGATGCAGGTATTACCCGTGGGTATCAAATGTGCTCTGTGTTGTACCCCTAGTTGTTACAGCATTGCTTCTCTAGCTTATTAGACTAGTAATACTAGACCTTATTGCAATGTTTTACATGTTGTTAAGTGAGGATGGGGAAGAAACTAAAAGGTGGTGGGCTGAAATATAGCTCTGAATTTTGTGCACAGTGTCCCCATAAAAACTTATCTGCAGAGTAAATGACCAATAACGCTGCAGCAACTGGGTCTTTTTTGTGTGTTCATGGTCATCAAGTAGTTTTTAAGTCACTGTGGATTTAATACCTGTTGTCACAGGAGTTATAGCTCCACTTCAAATTAACTGCAGAGTTCTTACTATCAGTCTTTTGCCATTAGAGTCAATGGGAGCTGGGCCACTGACTTTAATGGATGGAGGATTATGAACTTAGCATGCTATATGCTTGCTGAGTGAGGAGTAGGTCTGCATTCACTTGCATTTCACTCATTCACTCCAGTGGAACTCGTATCCCATGATACCCCATTAGCAGATAAGAGCAGTCCATATGACCCCAAGGGAATCAACAGTAGACAACTAAGCAGTATATGCCACTGCAGAAAACTACTCTGCAGTAAAGCATTTGTGTATAAGAAGCTTCAGGAGATGGGGCATACTGTGTATGGATTCAGTGCTACATTTCATCTCACTACCCTCACTTGGGGAAAAAAAATTCAAGAGAGTTCAATTTCTGTCCTGGGAACTGATCTTAATCCCTACAGGAAATCCGAGCCTAAAATAAGTGGCAGAATTTTTAGAAGAGCTCAACACATTGGGCAAACTTTGGTTTTCGAAAATCTAGCTGCTACCCAAAATAAACAAGGGTTGAGATCTTTTGAAAATTTGTCCCCAAATGGAGGTGTTGAATACTTACAAATCTGGCCCTTGAAAACATTTAGAATAAATCCGACCCATCCTTAAAGCTTTAACCAACATGCCATGGCAAAAAAAGGTTAGAAAAGGGGAGTGGGGAGGACAGAGAAATGCCTTCTTTGATGCTTGCACAAAGTTAAACAGCATTTGAAGCCTCGGAGAATTTACAGTATGAGCAATAAGAGTGCAGGGTTTGTGCAAGGTGTCAGTTATTCAGGACACCTAGAGGAAAAACAAGGAGATCAATGATAGCAGCCTGACATGTTTTGATACATAATAAAACACTACGTTGAGAAGCATCCTATTCAAATTCAGAGAATGAGTCTCTGACCTAGATTCTCATTTCTCTGTGCAATCTTGTCATTCATCTTACACATTATGGTTCTGATTAGAGCAGAGATGGTGCGACAGGGAGCAGAATGGTGGGGCTGTACCAGCCTGAGAAGTAGATGGATTGAAAGGTGCCAGACAATTGAGTGGTGTATGTGGTAAAGATCAGGAAACCAACGTACATGTTACATACATCTTCACAAATGACTACTCTGTTTTAGTATTGTATAGTCATGTTTGGTGTCATATTATTCAATATTAAGAAAGAAATGTAACCATGATATTGAAACGTATGAAAACCTTATAGTATACAAGCTAGAATGAAAGTTACAATAGGTTAGAGACTAGAACAAGAAACTTTGTGAACTCTCCACAGGCAACATGGAGAAGTTCATGATACCACTGATATTTGTATTTCTCATGGATTGTATATGCCAGAAGGTAATATACTGTAGAAAAAATTTACTCAAAGTTGCTGAACCTTAACCAGCACTTTGAATTTCAAAGAATAACTCCATCTGTGTAAATGTTGATCAGGGCTAGACAATAGCTAAATGAAGTTAATTAACAAACTCAAAGCATGAAACAGAGAGAGTTAAAAGAAGTGCTTGGGACACAAGAGAGATCTTTCAACCAACAGCATGTGAAATTTTCTGATAAAACTTTGCAGCTGTTACAGAAGCACAATACTGGACACAACTTTTTCCATGAAGACAGAGAGAAAAGTTTTAAAGATAGAACTGAGCTTGTAAACATACAACTACATAGGGTAATACTAACTTAGAATTCACAGTAAGGTAGACTTGCATTGTCTATTATGTGTATTTGATTTACTGTACTCTAAGTACAGTCTTGCTTTATATATTAATCTTGTTTCTTATAACAAATGTCCTTTAACTAAGCTGCTGTGCTTAAGTGAATTCCTGACTTTGGGGTGACACAGTTTGGGGAGATTCTGAGTCAACATACTCAAATGAACCTGATGAAGTATTTTCTGTGCTTTGGGAAATTCTGAGTCAAAGGTGACTAAGAGAGTTAACTCCTTATGGGCTGGAACAGTTCTGGGGAGAGCTGATCCAGTAGGAGCTGTAAGTGGGGAAATGGAGACTGTTTTTACATGAGACGGTCCCACTCATGTCCACACAGATCTGTTGCATGGGCATGAGTGGGTGCCACTTATGTGCATGCCACAGCAAGTGAGTCAGGATGTGCGCACGCTCCCACTACCAATGCATCCCCATTCACCCGCCACGTATCCGCACTCACAGAGCAACATTGGGTAATCAAGGGAAGGACCCTGGCTATTGGTAGATCTTGTACGTACCTTGGGGTGACGTACACTGACAGGGGTACATGGTGTATGCATATTAAAAATAGGACAAACAAGGCAACCAGGGTTGCGCAATTTATTTATTTATTTCAATTAATTTTTACCCCGCCCCTCCTGCCACGCAGCCCGGGGCGGCTTACAACATATAAAATACTAAAAACAATTTAAAACATTTACGACAATAATAAAATATTAAAACAGGGCTAATCACAACTAATAAAAAACAAATCCAAATAGGGTGGGGGGATTAAAAAATCCCTCACCCTCCCCTCCCACCCTCCCCAAAGGCCTGGGTGAACAGCCAGGTTTTGCAACGTTGCCGGAATATCAACAGGCTGGGGGCCAGG
>QEPC01015163.1:1065913-1102929 GCA_003113815.1 Sphenodon punctatus | reverse complement strand
ACCTTGAACCTGGCTCGGCACGCTATCGGCAACCAGTGTAGAGCTCGGAGCACAGGTGTAATATCCTCCCGATGGCCCGTCCCCGTAAGGAGACGAGCCGCTGCATTCTGCACTAGGTGCAGCCTCTGGGCCAGGAACAAGGGAAGCCCCACATAGAGCGTGTTACAGTAGTCCAGCCTCGAGGTGATGAAGGCATGGATGAGGGAGGCCAGGTCTGGGCCAGAGACGTATGGACGCAGCCTGCACACCAGATACAGCTGGCGGAAGGCCACCTTAGTGACTGCCTCCACCTGCTGCTCCAGGCGGAGATCCACGTCCAATACCACCCCCAGACTCCGAACCTGCTGAGCTATAGGAGGGTGACCCCCCCCAATCAGGGGGGCCACTACCTCCCTCACTCTCCCCACCAACATCACCTCCATCTTATTGGGGTTGAGCTTCAGTCTGCTCAGCCGCATCCGCTCCGTTACGGCCTCCAAACATTGGGATAGCAACGAGACAGCAGGGTCTGGGTCAGTGGAAAAGGAGAGGTACAGCTGAATATCATCAGCATACTGGTGACACCACACCCCAAACCCTCTGCACAACCTCCCCCAAGGGCTGCATATAGATGTTAAATAATAGCGGAGACAGAATAGAACCCTGCAGAACACCACACGATAAAGGGTGTATATTAAGGGCTGCAAACTTGTCTAGGAATGTTCCAGTGTCTACATTCCTACACGTCTTTCAACTTAAGATCCATCCCTTGGCCATTTTCGGACTTGAGATCATTCCGTTCCCTAATATGATAGACCTGAGAGGGTTCAGAATCTCTTTCTCTGTCAACTGCTCAGGGTAGGGACCAACGTACCCATAGCAGTTGTTTGAGCAGAGACAGGCTGATTGCCTGTAGAGTACTCTGGAAAGCTGGCTTTTATGGGATATTGGTTTAGACTACTGTCCCAAAGTGAGGAGATTTTGTCCCTTCAGTGTCTAATGGAAGAACTTGAGAACAAGGGGGTTAGACCTTTCCCTTGGGTTAAATATCTGGCAGTGCTTTTAAATAACATGGGATTTTCTCTGGTATACTTCCTTGGGAAATCTGTTGGTGCAATTAAGGGAGAGATCAAACTCAGATTAAAGGATTAAAGCCCGCCAGGAGGATCTAGCCACAGTTTGTAAATGGAGGGTACCCCTCCCCCCCACCCCAGTTGAGCTTAATTAAGAACATTTGAGCCCTACCTGGATCAGTTAACAAACAGAATTTTGCATAGAGTTTATACCTTATTCAGGTTTGAATTAATCCAGATGGTGGTGGTGGAAGGCAGATTTGCCCGCATTAAGTATGAGTCCCACAGCTGTATGTGTGATCTGGACGAAATTGAGACTGTGGAACACTTTGTATTGAACTGTCCATATTACCAGAATTTAAGAACGGTTTAGCTGTACCCCTATATAGAGGATCAGACAGGTCACGAACATTCGGATACATTGCAATTGTTATACAATTTGACCTCTAAGGAAGGAATTTTTTCAGTAGCATCATTTTTTTGGTTGGCTAGTAAAAGAAGGCGGGAAATTAGAGCAGGAATTCAGAGTAGGGCTCAGAGTCGGTAATTTAAGGGGAGTGGGTGGTTTGAGGAAGCATGTCCAACCTTCTTTTGCAAAGCCTATTATTCAGACCTGGATTTGGGGATATTATGGTATCTCCCATGAGTATCTCCCATAAGTCAAACTAGAATGATATATTATTAGTTTTCTCTGTCTCTCCTAGACCCTGTGGAGCTGGGGAGGGTAGATACAGTATCTAAGGAGATCCCTTAGGATCTTATGTTGAACAAGGAGTTAATTAGACAATTGAGCATGGTATTCCTGGTCATGAATGCTATTTGTTACAGCATTGTTCACTATTATATTGTCTGCTTTCTTTGTGTGCTGATTGCTGTATTTTGTTTTTGTATTTGTATTTTATATATTTTGTGTTGGCTATGGCGAGAGCTAATGCCCAATAAAACATACCATAACACAGAGCAACCGGTGAAAACAGAGGTTGCACTATGAGTGAGGATACATGAGGATGCATGGGGGGATGGTGCGTGTGCCTCAGCGTGGGCGGCACATGGGTGTCTCCCTATGTAGTTGTATGTTTATGCTGTGGCGCGCAAACCCTCCCCCCATGCTCCTTTGGCTCATATAAAAATGGCCTTAGTCACATCTAGCTTGGACTGGGGCAAGTGGAAGAACTAAATTCCCCCAAATTCCCCTCGCAGTAAGCGAGGGGCATGAGGTTATGGAGGCCCCATCTGGTCAATCTTTCTTGGATGAGTTTCAGGAAGTGACACCGGCCAATGAGGTGGATGTCCTGGAGTCTGTTAGACCCACAAGTTGTGAATTAGATCCGTGCCCATCCTGGTTGGTGAAAGCCTCCAGGGAGACTTTGGGGACGGTGCTGGCAAGGGTAGTGAATGCGTCCCTTCAGCAGGGGAGGTTATCGCCCAGTCTCAAGGAGGCTGTGGTACGCCCCCTGATGAAGAAGCCATCTTTGGATGTGGATGCACTTGACAGCTACCGCCCCCTCTCTAATCTTCCCTTTTTAGGAAGGTTATTGAATGGGCATTGGCACTGCAGCTCCAGGCAAATTTGGACAGCATTGGTTTCCTTGACCCTTTTCAATCTGGGTTCTGCCCCGGCTATGGTACTGAGACAGCGTTGGTGGCCTTGGTGTATGATCTCCGCTGGGAGATGGACGCAGGATGTTCGACCTTTTTGATCCTGCAAGATCTCTCGGCCGCTTTTGATACCGTGGACCATGGGCTGCTGTTGAGATGGCTGCAAGACTTGAGGGGTCTGGATGGGACTGTCCTTGGATGGTTCCACTCATTCCTCTCGGGGACAAGCCAGCAGGTGGTGCTGGGGGCTGAAACATCTAAACCCCCGGACCTTGACCTGTGGCGTTCCGCAGGGTTCCATTCTGTCTCCACTTTTGTTCAATGTGTATATGCAGCCCCTTGGGGAGATCATGAGAGGGTTCGGGGTGTGAAGTCACCAATATGCTGATGATACTCAGCTGTACCTCTCATTTTCAACTGACCCAGGTCCTGCTGTCTCATTACATTCCCAATGTTTTGAGGTCGTGGCGGATTGGATGCGGCAGAACATACTGAAGCTCAATCCCGATAAGATGGAGGTGATGGTGGTAGGAAGGGCAGGGGAGGTGCTGGCCCCCCTGATAGGGGGGGGTTCTCCCACCTGTTGCTCTTCAGGTTTGGAGTCTGGGGGTGGTTTTGGATTCGGGCCTCTGTCTGGATTGACAGGTGGAGGCAGTGGCTAAAGCCGCCTTTTGCCAGCTGTATCTGGTATGCGGGCTTCGACCTTAACTCTCCGGGCCCGATCTGGCCACTCTCGTCCGTGCCTTCATCACCTCGAGGCTAGACTACTGCAATGCACTCTACGTGGGGCTTCCTTTGTTTCTGGTTTGGAGGCTGCAGCTAGTGCAGAATGCAGTGGCCCGTCTCCTTACAGGGATGGGAAGGCAGGAGCACATAACACCTGTGCTCCGTACTCTGCACTGACTGCCTATAGTGTACCGAGTCTGAATCAGGGTGCTAGTTTTTATCTATAAAGCCCTACATGGTCTGGGCCCCTCATATCTTGGGGACCGCCTCGCCCTCCGCGCCTCAGAGCTATCCCTGCGGTCCATGGGGGTGCCTTTTTGGAGGTCCCCCATGTAAAGCGGGGGGCCACAATGGAGAGGGCGTTCTCGGTGGCCGGGATGAGGCTCTGGAATTCCTTCCCGGAGGAAGCCTGTCTGGCCCCAGGTCTGTTGGCGTTTCGGCGAGCCTGCAAGAACTGGCTGTTCGCCCAGGCCTTTGGAGGGGAGGGTGGGAGGGTGAGGTGGGGGGGATTGTATTTTTAAAACATTGTTTTAATGAATTTTACTGTGTGTTTTTATGCTGTAAGCCACCCCGAGATGCTGTAGGCATGAGGGGGCGGCTAACAAATATTTATAAATAAATAAATAAAATAATAAATAAATAAATAATAAATTCTTGGTTACAGTAGAGTCCTGCAACAGATGAATGGTGGGTTTATTATTTGTGGGAATTATTTGCATTTTGGGGTATCATTTTGAGTATCCAGATAATATCCATGAATGGAATGAGTACTTGCACATCCATTTTGAGAGGAAAGAAAGTATTCCGTTTTAGTTTTTCTTCCATTTGTTAAACCTTGGTTAGTTTGATTTTTTTGTTCTTTTCATTATATCAGTTTCATCATTTTTGGCAACTACATACATGCAATAGTATCAATACTGCTGAAATGATGTAACTAAAACACCAAACTGACTGAAAAACTGAAATAGTAATGGAACTAGAAAAAAACCCTGAAAAAACAACTTGAAATAAAATAACAAAGAGATGGAGGCAAGAGATCCAGGGGAGGAGGGGGGCAGGAGAAGGCTTATTGTAAGAGGAGGGACCTGCAGCTCAGGTGCTTTGAAGTGATAAATAAGGACCTTGTAAATAAAAGGCAATTTAGTACTGGTTTAAACAATGGCATCAGGCTTGGGGTCACTCATCCGAGTCTTCAGACTTCTTAGACTTTAGACTAAGAAACTGAGGCTACATGCCCACATGCTGATTTTCATGTTATATTAAAACTAATGTGAAACCAGAATAATGAAAGATTCTTGATGGGCTGCATAATTTCTTTTGGGACAGGGATCAGTTATGATAAATAACAGATTCTTGCCCACATTACACAATTACCCAGTAAATGTCATTTACATTTATTGTCCATCCCCTCCCCCACAGGGAACCCCCTAGGGAAGCGGCATCCAGGCACACCCCCTTTGCAGACCACTGCTAGCCAGGTGGAGAGGCATGGATCCTCCTTCCTTTCTCTTTTCTGCCCAGTGCTAGGCAAAGGGGACATTTCCTGTCACAATTTCACAGTGAGTTTAATTAACGCTAAATTTTCATGCACACTTTCAAATTTAACAGTCATCTTAACTCACCTGAATTTTCAGCCCTGATGAAACTAGCATTAGTTTCACTAACGATCGAGGAAGAGGACATTCTTACACAATCTCACGTTAGATAAAAAATTAATTTGAAACTCTATCTTGTGGGCAAGCAGCCTGAAAGGAAAAACCTGGAAGAACCTTATTTCTACTGGGGGGCAAAATATTTACAGGTGCGGGGAAGAGCCCTCATATGCTTCCCCTCCTTGTCTAGGTACGGGCCTGATGCTGGCAATTAGGAGGTGTCAGTGAATCAGTATATGCCCCTTTCATCCAAATTGGCTGCAACTATGGCCAGTTGGTTCTAGCTTCCCATGTGGCAACTAAGATATAGATCATACCATATAATGGGGGTTCGTTAGTCTCAGTACCAATGATGAACTTAGTATATGGATTAATATGAAGAGAAATCAAGGTAAGGAGGAGCTTGAAAGAAACAATTAAATAAATAGATATTATGAATAAATAATTTTATTTTATGCATGAGACCACTTGTGGTACAGGCACGGAGACAGGTTAATGTCTATCATTAGGGGAATATTTAGTGGCAGGCTAAAATGACAAGAAAGAGGACAAAGATATTTGATTCTTCTTGCCAAGTGAAAATAAGCAAGTGTTATATAGATTTTGGCAATAAAACAGGGAAGAATAATGACAGTGTAGGGCTAATCAGTCAAGGGACATCTAGTCCAGGCTCTGCTCGAAGGCAGGATGCCCTATATTTACCACATCACAGAAAGATGCTTATCCAGGCAGGTTTTTTGTTTTTTGTTTTAAATCCAATTAATGACTTTGCAAAACATCTCTAGAAAAACGATTTGACTGTTGAACTGTTTAAAGTTTGGAAGTTTTCCCTATTTCTTATCTGAAATCTACCTTGATGGAATTTAAGTCCATTCCATCATGTTTCATCTTCTGTAGTCAAGGAAAACAACTGTCCTCCATCTTTTTGTAGCAACATTTTAGATACTTGAAAACTGCTATCATGTCCCCCCCCACCCCCAGGGTGATTTTAGACATGCCGGGCCTCCCTCTAACCATGGTCCGGGATCTGTTTCAGATCCCAGACAGGAATCAAGCTGGCCGTCCTTTAGATATTTATTTATTTATTTGTTCAATTTATATCCCGCCCCTCCTGAGAACAGCTCAGGGCGGCTTCCAACAATAAAACACATACAGTATATAAAACAATTTAAAACATATAAAATACAGTATCAAATATTAAATATTAAAACAGGGCCCGGGATATTTTAAACCAAATGAATAAATAGGGTAGGGGAGATAAACCATTAACCCACCCACCCACCCTCCCCAAAGGCCTGAGCAAACAGCCTGGGCAAACAGCCAGTTTTGCATCTTCGCCGAAACATCAAAAGGCTTGGGGCCAGGCAGGCCTCTTCCAGAAGGGAGTTCCAAAGACGCAGCCCGGCCACCGAGAATGCCCTCTCCATTGTGGCCCCCCGCTTAACACAGGGGACCTCCAAGAAGGCACCCCCGGCAGACCGAAGGATGTGCCAGCATGATTCCTACAGGGAATTGGGGAGGGGGAGGGGCCACAGGGCACGACGTGCAGCCGCACAGCCCCCGCCCCCGCACTCCCCATGCCTCCCGCCTGCCCTCCAGGAGATGGGCAGGTGCAGTGGCTAATCCGGCAACTGAGCCTGATCCCGCAGCATGGTCTGGGTCACGATCCGGGCCGACTGAGGTAACAGATGTTACCTTCCATTGATCCCAGATCGTGGTTGTGCTAACCACGATTCCAGAGGTGAGGCTGGCCTCACCTCTGGAATCGTGGTTAATCATTCCCGCCGGAGGTTCACTGGGGTGAACTTCTGGCGGGAAGCCCATTAGACATTACGGGCCTCTCCTCCACCACAGGGGATTGACTGTGCTAAGAGGAAGGCCCGTAACGTCTGAAATCACCCTTAGAAATCTTTTCTTTTCTTCTACTAGGTCTTCCGGGTCAAACCAGAAGACCTAGTAGTGGCCTGAAGTGCTCCAGAGCACTGCCGCCTCTGAATCCATCTCTGGACCTGCCGCCGCCAGACCCGGGGTCGGAGCCCCAGCACCACCAGGTAGGGCAATCCCTGGGGTGGGAGGGTTAAAAAAAATTATGAGACTGGGCAGGGTGGTGGTGGGGAGGTGCTCCCCGGCGCCCCTTCCACCCGCGCAGCTTGAAGGGGGGAGGGGAAACTCCCCCCCCGCCTGAATGGGTTCAGCCCCCCTGAACCCATTTGGGCTGAACAGGCCAAACCGAATGGTTTCAGGTTCGACTGAACCCCAAAAGGCCCAAACACTGAAACCCCCCGGTGTTCGCACATCCCTATTCCCAAAGAGCCAGTGGTAGCTGCTGTTCTAATGCTCTCTGGGAGCCCGCTGGGAAATGTAGTCCAGTATGTTCCCAGAGAGCCAGAGACAGTAGCTCTATTGCAGAGCAGCGTGCCAGCTCCCTTCACTTAGACTCTTCAGACCACATCCCTCCTCATGATGAGTTTGCTGACCCCCTGCCTGCTTTCCTGCCTGCCGCACCCCCCTAGAAATTTCCTGATGCCCCCCTTCCTGCCCATCATGTCCTCTAGAAATTTTCATGCTGCCCCCTAGAAATTTTCATGCTTCCCCCTCTGAGTCCCCTTGTTTGGTCATATAAGGACAGGAAAACACATGTACATAGACACAGGAAGACACCATAAACCAAGTATTACCGAGTAGCTCCTGGAAACTTGAGGCCAGTTCTTTAGGCTACTCAGAAATACTTGCAAATAATTACTGCGCTACTCATTTCATCCCCAATTAATAGTCACTAGGGCTGAGACAAGAGTAAGTGTTCTGGTTCTGAAGGGAAATACTGATCTTTCAGGAGCACTTGTGAGTGTCCCTTGGTACTTTGTCAGTTTCTGGTGACTCTGCGCTTTTGCCATTTTTCACCACATTTGTAATTTTCTGGGACTATTTCATCACTTTTGTCCTTTTGGAGGACTTTTTTGTCACTTTCTGGGACTTTTACAACAGTTTAAGGTGGTTTTACAGGGCAATTTCCAGCACTTCCCCAGTGCTTAGCAGGCATGTTTTTGGATCTAGAACTCCCAGCGGTTCATGCAGGGCCCGTGCAGGGCTTGGGACTGGCCCGTAGCAGCCCTGTTCAACTTGTGAAAAATAACAAAAAATGGCAAAACCAGCAGGAAAGCTGGTAAGTTTCTGTGTCATGTGAATCTTGGCAAATGCCTTGCTTCCGATGGAAGCAGCATTCGTTGAGATTTTTTGTTTCAGGTCTAGTCCCAGCAATGGTGTTCTAAATCTGTCTGAGACCCTTTTTAAACGGAATGCAGTGGTTGGGGGGATGGGTGTGCGGCCGCGGTGGGTGGAGCCCACCCATTGGAGTCCATTACTCCATGCAAGGGTGATGGGTGGAGGTGGGTGTACTGTGGGAGTGCACATGCACCTCTACCCATCCCCTGCTGCTTTCAAACGGGTGCCTCCACCATCTTCTGCGTGCAGATGGGTGGGGGTGTCTCATTTGAAAAGGGTCTAAGAGTCCTCACTCCATCCAGAAAATGGCAAAGAGCAAAACTGGCAGCTGTATCGTGTTCAGGAGCTGATTTTCAAAAGAGCTCAGTGCCAGATTTTCAAGTTCTTAGCACTCAAATGAAAGGACATATTTCAAAAGGTGAGGAGTATGCAGTAGCTCTTATAATATCACCATAGCAAAACCCCATGTCTTCCCCGGACTCAGGCAGGCTCACAACACACAAAACATAAGGAAGGAGGCAGTCCTTTCAGTTCAGTTTATTCCATCGCACAAGCTTTCACCAAGGCCAGAAGGCAGTCCTTTAGATATGTGGGGCTGGGAACAGGCTGTTTAAATGTCTAGAGATCTTGATATGTAATTGCTGTCCTTAGCCTGTTACAGAGTTTAAAAGTTGCTATATTGCTGCAATACAACCTACATGAAAGGTGAGATGTAAACTAGGTTCCGTCTGATAAAAATAAATAAATCTGTCCACGCACCATATTCACCCCATCCGTAATTTTTGGAGTAACACTACCCAGCATTCCTCTGAACCCTAAAGAAGGCAGTGGCATGTTCACCTTCAGGGCAGAAGGCAGGTAGGACTCCTTGGATGGACTTACTTGCAACCTCCAACTTCCTGGTTGTATTCCTGTCTCCTTCTCCCCAGCAGTTAAGCTAAGCATGTACAACAACTGCAAGTTTGCATCATGGATGTATTATCCTGTCTCTCCCTCTGTACCCCTCCATTTCATCACCCCCTCTCTTGCCTATTAGGCTCCTTTTAGATGGGCCGCGGCTGCGAGAGTGTGTGTGTGTGTGTGCAGCAACATGGGTGGTGTGGGGGGTGATGTGCATGGGCTCACAACCATCCCCCCCACATCCCCATACATGGAACAACCGCTGTTTTGGCCAAGTGCTCCATGCATCGGTCATGGGTGGAGATGAGTGGACATGCGTGTTTCACAGGAGCATGCACGCACACCCACCCACTTGTCACAGCAGTCACACAAGTGGCACACACTCATGCCCATGCAGTGGACTTGCGTTGGCATAAGTGGGTGCGTCTTATGTAAAAAAGGCCTTAGACTGTAAGCCCACTGGGGCAGGGACCTGTTTATAATTGTTGATTGTAAAATGCCAGATACATTGCTTGTGCTATATGAATGCTTTATAAATAATAACAACTTACAGAGGTGTACAAAAGGCACACCATTTGTTTTCATTTTAGTTTTAGTTTTTATTTACAAAAAAACCTTTGTTTTCACGTGCGTGGGTTTTAAAAACAAAAAAATCACTGCACATGGACAAAATGGCCACCTGGTCTGTTCTGTGCATGTGCAGAATGATCCAGTGGCTATTTAGTGCATGCACAGTGGGGGGTTTTAATTTTATTTTTTAAGATTGAAAATAATTTTCAAAGCAGCAGTAAGTTGGGTGGCAGTTGGCTGGAAAATGGAGCGCTGTATTTTCAGCATTATCGGGGCCTAAGCCATGCGGCTTTGTTTTCCCATGAGACAAAAGCTGCGCAGCATTTGCCTCCCAGAGTTTGTCCTGGAGTGCATATAGCCCCATAAGAAAGTGGTCTTGGTTATACAGAAACAATCCAAAAAGCAAATGAAATTCAGTACTTTTCTCCATTCTTTAACTCAAACTACAGTTCATAGCAATCAATATAGCACAGAAATTTTGAGACCCACAGCTGCCACACTGACCTCCCCTGACAGCAACTTCCCTCATAACTATTGAGGCCTATGACCTTCTGACTGCAAGGTTCTTTCTGCCACAGAGAAATCCTAGCTCCGCTCGCGCTATCACAGGTAGGTTTCAGATTGCTCAGCAAGATGTGTGAATGGAAGGTGACTTAACTGAAAATCACTTCCCATTTATGAGTGATATGCTCTGATGAAAATTTTGTTCCTAAGCGCCTGGTCCTGAAAAGTGCTTCGCACTGACTAGGAAGAATCCAAAAACTTGTATCCATGGACTTCAGAAGTCTGGCCACCAGTATTAGGATCTACAAACATCTTAGTGACTCAAGTTGGGCTTCTAAAGATTTGTATTATTCATTGTCGATAACGTGAAGGGTTTACAAGAGGAACTATTAGTAACATACGGACACTTATGCTTGTTGGGAGAAATTACACATCTCTCCCTGCTCTGATGTCTTTTAAAGGAGATAGCTCATTAGTAGTGACACTCTTCCTTTAAGAATGCATTGTTTTCCAGGTTTAGTGGAGCAAGCATGCACTTATCTTGCTTAATGACTCACACTAATCAGATAAGCTCTGTTATAATAAATAAATACCCTCACCTTGCTAAAAATTAAAAATACAGGTAATATCCCATGCCACCCAAGGTAGTGAGAATTAATAACTTGTTTCTTTACAACCAACTGAGATCACATACACTGAGGAAATAATTGTAACCTGACTACTGATTATAATAGAAGATAATAGTCCTGTTTACATGTCTCTCTAATATTTTTCAGTGTCTTTTCTTGCCATTAGCTATTGACTCCATGCTTGTTGAATCATACCTTGGATTTCATAATCAAAACCAATAACACGGTGTCTTGCTGCAAACCAGAGTATGTTGCACTCTGCCCGAAAGAAACCCAGCATTCTATTTCTCATAATAAGTTTTAATTGGATTCTAGCTCAGTGCCTTTTATTTTTCATCGTGGCCTTTATTGGGTTTAATTACAAATCCATAGCTATTTGTTATGTGGCTCTGGTTTGATATTTTGCAGTGACAATTATATTTTTATTCAAAGGGGTGAAAACGTATTAAGGAAAAATAGCAAGAGACAGACTCATTGTATGTGCTGATTAATAGAATTCCAGTTTTATGTGCATTTATGATGAATGATTGCACACCAAAAATTACTTGAATAGCAGGACGGAGTGTGTTTATAGTTCATTAGTGGTGACACTCTTCAATTAATAGCAGGATGGAGTGTGTTCATTTTAATAGATGTGCACAAAGTGCAAGCCATTCTTACAATAGATCAACTGTGAAAATGCAAAATTGGTCCAGCCAACCCAACAACATCCCAAATCCTGATCCTTAAGTTTGATAAAAGTGGTTCTGTTTACTTTACATCCCATTAAAAGCACCTTCCTAAAAATACACAGAGAGCTTAGATGGATGATAAAATTGGATTTCTTTCCCATTTCCACTAACGATTCATAGACCATTGTGAATTGGTGAATATTCAAGCAACTATATATTTTTAGAAGAAAAGGTAATAAATCACTATATTCTCTTTGTTCTTTTGTTTTGACAGTTGCAGCTCGGTTTAATTATTTATGATAACTTCTTAATATATTAGCAAATATCCTGCAGTAGGTTTTGCAAAAATAATGAGGTCTTAGTATTAGGAACTCTCAGCAATCTGCCATTAAATCTTTGCCGATGTGAGGGGGATGGGTGGGTAAGGAAAGCTATACTTTTTGCACACTTTATCAATTGTGTAGATTAGCCTTGTTCTTAATTTGCATTTTGGGACTCGGATTACACTAGTAGTTTACTCCTGTGGTCGCTGTAATGAATGTTGTGGATCCTCTCTTTTTTGAAGCCCTGTCGTTTTACTGCTACCATTGGCTTATTCTACAGGCCTGAAGAGAAGCCACGAATAAAACACTCTGTAGACAAGAAAGGAGAGGATTTTTTTTTTAAATTAACTTCAGAGGAAATAATGCTTTAATGGAAAAAGACATAGGACTGTGCATATCTAGATGGAGTTTGATTTTTAAGGTCGCATATCCTAAACTTAAAAGTGTAAACTAGGATGATTTCAGACGTTACGTTTTTGGCACCACAGAAAACCGCAGTCAAACGCGTGTGGTGGTGAAAGAGCCGTGCACATCTGTTGGCCCACATCCAGATGTTCACCACAGTCAAAGGCGGGCCAGGGTGAACCTAACCACGCTTTGTGAGGTCGGGGCAGGAGGAGGTCCAGAAGTGTGGTGAATGTCCACCACGGCAGGGGTGAATGAAAAGTAACATCTGAAGGGAAACCCCTGGCCGCAGTGGAAGGAAATGACCACAGGCCGTGGTGACGGCACGCAGCGTCGCTGACAGGCAACCAACAACAACAAGCACACGGAAGGAGATTTAAAGGGCAGGCAGCAGTAGGGAAACGTGGTGGAGAAGTCGATGGAGAGGAGGGAGGAGGGGGAACCCCGGAAGAAGGTAGGGGGTGCAGCTGGGAGTGGGTGGGTCAGGGCCGGGGAGAGGGGGGCACGGGAGGGAGGGAGGGACCACAGCCACCAGGAGCCTAACCAGCAGCCCCATTGTACCCACAAACAGACCAGCAAGAGGTCACGCGCCCTGGAGGAACCCGAGGCTGGAGGGAGCCAGGGACAGGTGGCCACAGCCATGGAGGAGGAGGAGGAAGCTGAGGGGCCGGCACCCAGGCGTTGGTGCCACAGGGAGGGCAGGGGGGGCTCCAGGATACCCATGACCTAATTGCTATCTGGGCGACACCTGAGATGCAGGCTGAGCTGGCTATCAACACCCAGAATGAACAGGTGTTCGCCCAGATAGCCATGGAGATGGGGGAGGCTGTATATGACTGCATGCCCACACAGTGCCAGACTAAGATCAAGGAGCTCAAGATGGGCTATAAGGACATAAAGGACAACAACTGGCGCTCTGGGAGGGTGGCACGGGCTTCCCCCTACATGGACGCACTGAGCCAGGTGCTGCACCGCAAGGGCTCCATAGTCACCCAGCGCCTGGTAGGAGGGGGCACCCAGGAGGAGTGACCCGCGGATGAGCACCCTCCCCTGCAGTTGGAGAGCACTGGGCGCAGAAGCCCCGGAGGAGCTGCCAGGGACCTCAGGCACACATACCTGGCACACCCCCAGCCCAACCTCCAGCAAGGGCACGCCCACCCCAGCAGACTCTGAGGAGGTGGAGGGCAAGGAATAGACCATCAGCCTGCACCTCATGGCATGCTGCTCCGGGGACCAGGCAGACACCGGCCCCATCAACCGACTGACCTTGGAGGGAACAGACACCGAGGGAGCAGGTAGGGGCAATGCAGGGCACACGCATGGATCACAAGGGAAGGGGGGCCACAGGGGGTGGAGGGGGATGTCAGCATCCCCCCACCCCCCGGTCCCCGAGGCTGGGATGGGGCACGGGCAGAAAGAGCCACACAGGGGCTGGCAGTGACTGTCCCAGGGAGAAGATGCATCCTGGGCATGGAGACAGGTGGGGGGGGCAGGGGACCAGCACCCCACATTCTTAACCAACTCCTTTATCACTGCACAGAGCTACACCAGGCACGGGAGGGCCGTGGCCAGGGGCCGCTGGTACTGCCGGCCCAGAGGATGTGGGAGCATCGAACACGGGTGCGCAGGCACCGGGAGGACCTAGCGCAGGAGTTTGTCACCACCAGCATGCAGCAAATGGAGGAGATGCTGGAGTCTGTCAACCGGCTGGAGGAGGGGACAACGAGAGCCCTGCAACAGGTGGAGGGGAGGGACTGGGTGCTGTTGGCAGAGATGCGGAAGGACCGGCGGCTGATGAAGCAGGACATGGACCACCAATTGGAGGCACTCCAGGCCCACTCGGACCAGAAGGACCGCCGGTCTGAGGCTCTCAGCCAGAAACTAGACCGCTCACTGGAGCAGGGCACATCCCTCCTCCTGAAGGCTGGGGCCTTGAGTGCAGCAGCCCCACCAGGTGCCGTGCCATCGCCCATACCCGTGCCCCCTCCACCACCACCCTGGCTGTACCACAGGCCCTGCCAGCTCTGCAACATCTGCCTCCCCAACAGCACCAGGGACTGTGGATCCGGGAAACCATGCCCCCACAGCTCAGACGCCAGCAGCCGGGCCGCCAGGCCCCGATACGGCCACAAGTGGTGCAGGGGTGGTGGTCAGGGGGCAGGGTCCCTGGCCCATCCAGCTGACAGCACCTCCTCCTCCACCTCGTATGAGGGGGGCATGGTAGCCTCAGTCATCCCTGTTGGCAGGGGATGGGGATGACCTAGGGCCAGCAGGGGATGTGGGAGGGGCAGGGGCAGGGCAGCATAGGGGATCGGGTGGGGTGGGGAGGGGGCATCCAGGACCACTGAGTGGGGTGGGAGGGGGGAAGGGCACGAGGGCACACGGGTGTACTGGGGTATGGNGGGATGGGTGGGTAAGGAAAGCTATACTTTTTGCACACTTTATCAATTGTGTAGATTAGCCTTGTTCTTAATTTGCATTTTGGGACTCGGATTACACTAGTAGTTTACTCCTGTGGTCGCTGTAATGAATGTTGTGGATCCTCTCTTTTTTGAAGCCCTGTCGTTTTACTGCTACCATTGGCTTATTCTACAGGCCTGAAGAGAAGCCACGAATAAAACACTCTGTAGACAAGAAAGGAGAGGATTTTTTTTTTAAATTAACTTCAGAGGAAATAATGCTTTAATGGAAAAAGACATAGGACTGTGCATATCTAGATGGAGTTTGATTTTTAAGGTCGCATATCCTAAACTTAAAAGTGTAAACTAGGATGATTTCAGACGTTACGTTTTTGGCACCACAGACAACCGCAGTCAAACGCGTGTGGTGGTGAAAGAGCCGTGCACATCTGTTGGCCCACATCCAGATGTTCACCACAGTCAAAGGCGGGCCAGGGTGAACCTAACCACGCTTTGTGAGGTCGGGGCAGGAGGAGGTCCAGAAGTGTGGTGAATGTCCACCACGGCAGGGGTGAATGAAAAGTAACATCTGAAGGGAAACCCCTGGCCGCAGTGGAAGGAAATGACCACAGGCCGTGGTGACGGCACGCAGCGTCGCTGACAGGCAACCAACAACAACAAGCACACGGAAGGAGATTTAAAGGGCAGGCAGCAGTAGGGAAACGTGGTGGAGAAGTCGATGGAGAGGAGGGAGGAGGGGGAACCCCGGAAGAAGGTAGGGGGTGCAGCTGGGAGTGGGTGGGTCAGGGCCGGGGAGAGGGGGGCACGGGAGGGAGGGAGGGACCACAGCCACCAGGAGCCTAACCAGCAGCCCCATTGTACCCACAAACAGACCAGCAAGAGGTCACGCGCCCTGGAGGAACCCGAGGCTGGAGGGAGCCAGGGACAGGTGGCCACAGCCATGGAGGAGGAGGAGGAAGCTGAGGGGCCGGCACCCAGGCGTTGGTGCCACAGGGAGGGCAGGGGGGGCTCCAGGATACCCATGACCTAATTGCTATCTGGGCGACACCTGAGATGCAGGCTGAGCTGGCTATCAACACCCAGAATGAACAGGTGTTCGCCCAGATAGCCATGGAGATGGGGGAGGCTGTATATGACTGCATGCCCACACAGTGCCAGACTAAGATCAAGGAGCTCAAGATGGGCTATAAGGACATAAAGGACAACAACTGGCGCTCTGGGAGGGTGGCACGGGCTTCCCCCTACATGGACGCACTGAGCCAGGTGCTGCACCGCAAGGGCTCCATAGTCACCCAGCGCCTGGTAGGAGGGGGCACCCAGGAGGAGTGACCCGCGGATGAGCACCCTCCCCTGCAGTTGGAGAGCACTGGGCGCAGAAGCCCCGGAGGAGCTGCCAGGGACCTCAGGCACACATACCTGGCACACCCCCAGCCCAACCTCCAGCAAGGGCACGCCCACCCCAGCAGACTCTGAGGAGGTGGAGGGCAAGGAATAGACCATCAGCCTGCACCTCATGGCATGCTGCTCCGGGGACCAGGCAGACACCGGCCCCATCAACCGACTGACCTTGGAGGGAACAGACACCGAGGGAGCAGGTAGGGGCAATGCAGGGCACACGCATGGATCACAAGGGAAGGGGGGCCACAGGGGGTGGAGGGGGATGTCAGCATCCCCCCACCCCCCGGTCCCCGAGGCTGGGATGGGGCACGGGCAGAAAGAGCCACACAGGGGCTGGCAGTGACTGTCCCAGGGAGAAGATGCATCCTGGGCATGGAGACAGGTGGGGGGGGCAGGGGACCAGCACCCCACATTCTTAACCAACTCCTTTATCACTGCACAGAGCTACACCAGGCACGGGAGGGCCGTGGCCAGGGGCCGCTGGTACTGCCGGCCCAGAGGATGTGGGAGCATCGAACACGGGTGCGCAGGCACCGGGAGGACCTAGCGCAGGAGTTTGTCACCACCAGCATGCAGCAAATGGAGGAGATGCTGGAGTCTGTCAACCGGCTGGAGGAGGGGACAACGAGAGCCCTGCAACAGGTGGAGGGGAGGGACTGGGTGCTGTTGGCAGAGATGCGGAAGGACCGGCGGCTGATGAAGCAGGACATGGACCACCAATTGGAGGCACTCCAGGCCCACTCGGACCAGAAGGACCGCCGGTCTGAGGCTCTCAGCCAGAAACTAGACCGCTCACTGGAGCAGGGCACATCCCTCCTCCTGAAGGCTGGGGCCTTGAGTGCAGCAGCCCCACCAGGTGCCGTGCCATCGCCCATACCCGTGCCCCCTCCACCACCACCCTGGCTGTACCACAGGCCCTGCCAGCTCTGCAACATCTGCCTCCCCAACAGCACCAGGGACTGTGGATCCGGGAAACCATGCCCCCACAGCTCAGACGCCAGCAGCCGGGCCGCCAGGCCCCGATACGGCCACAAGTGGTGCAGGGGTGGTGGTCAGGGGGCAGGGTCCCTGGCCCATCCAGCTGACAGCACCTCCTCCTCCACCTCGTATGAGGGGGGCATGGTAGCCTCAGTCATCCCTGTTGGCAGGGGATGGGGATGACCTAGGGCCAGCAGGGGATGTGGGAGGGGCAGGGGCAGGGCAGCATAGGGGATCGGGTGGGGTGGGGAGGGGGCATCCAGGACCACTGAGTGGGGTGGGAGGGGGGAAGGGCACGAGGGCACACGGGTGTACTGGGGTATGGGGCGGGAATGGGGGAGCACAATAAATGGTATTAGCACACCTAACCATGCCTGAGTACTTTCTTTCCTACAGGTGCATACCCCCTCCCCGGCATCATGGACGTCCCGCACCAGGCACGACTCGGTTGTGTGTCCCACCCCAAGGTACCGGCTATGGTCCGCCATCTGGGGTACCCTGTGCAGCCCCCCAGGGCTCAGGTCCTGGTCCCCAGGCTGCTGCCCCTCCCTGTGCATGCGCGTGCTGTCGTTGCTATCTCCACTAGCAGGTGGGTATGCGTGGGGCTGTCCGGCCTTGCATGCTGGCAGCTGTGCACTGCCCACTACCTTCGCATCCCTCCACAGTGGCCCCATTGTTCCTGTTCTGTCGGCCTTGGCAGCCCCTGTCTGCCTCTTCAGCTCCCTGGCCCAGCATCCCATGTGGCCCCCCACGGCCGCTGTGGCTCAGACACTCCTGGAGCTGTACCATGGCAACTGCATCTCAGCCCGAGGTCCTGCTCAGAGGCTCCGGGGGCTCTGTCCATGCCTGGACCACCCACAAGAGCATGGCCCTGTGCGACCTGTTCACCCATTGTTCAGCGCAGCCTGTGCTCCTTGCTCACCCAGCCGGATACCTATCAGTGCCTGAGCTTTGGTATGCTGCGCTTCAGCTATGTCGTGACCACTGGTGACTGCTGTGTGCACTGTGAGGAGCTGGGGCTCACCCCCTTCCATGAGGGGCACTTACCAGACACTCTGGGGGGCCTAGCGGCATGGAGCCCTGCCGAGATGGCCTCCGCTCAATGTGTCTGTGCCTTCCTGGAATATGCAACCTGCCTGTGTGAGGGTGGCCCTGCCGTGGCCGTGTCCTACTTCATCAACGTGCAGGGTGCCCGTGGGTATCCGCACTCCCACGGGACTGCCTACTACTGTCTGCTGGAGCTGTCCCACCTGCCCTGGCCCCCTGCGGCCAATTATGGCTTGCCCCCCCCTCTGGGACGGAGCCTGATCTGCTTCCATGTGGCCGGGTGCGGCTTCTGCTGGGGACTGTGGCAATGGCCCCGCTATGTGCACCTGCTGTCGGTACCGCCCCCTCCACATTATGGGAGCCCATGCAGCTAGGTGTAGGGCGCTCCGGGCCCATCTGTCATCCAACTGCGTCCTCAGTGCCTCTGTTCTGTCTGTGGCCTGCGTGCTCACACCACTGCCTGCTGCCTCTTTGGCATGGCTGGAACCCCCGGTACCCACTGCCAGCCACCTGCCTGTCGCCCCCTCGCCTGGGACCCACCGCTGCCACCGCCCCGGACCCCTCTGTGTGGCCTCTGTGGTGGGCATTGTGCTGGTTCCCTCCCTCCCAGACTGGGACCTGTGCCCCCCTTGCTGCTGTCCCTTCTCCTGCGCCCTGGCCCCATGAGCTCCCGCTCTGTATGGCTCTGTGCCAGGCCAGTGCCGCTTGTGTACTCAATGAACGCCTGTTGCGCTTCCCTGTGCCTTCTGCTGCCTCCTGTCTCCTTGGACTGCTGGATCCCCCTTCCCCTTGCCCGCTGGGGTCCTGTCCCCTCCCTCTGCTGCTGGGCTGGCCTGCTGGCCCCTTGCCCCCCCACCTCCCTTGCATCCGACCGGTCGTGGGGTTCCCTGTCCCCCCCGGTGTGTGCCTCCCTCTGCCCCCCTGCTCGGCTCCCCTTTGTTGTGTGGGTGTGCTGCCTCGTGTGTGTGTGCGCGCTTCTCATTTTGAAGTGCACGTGCCTTCCGTGCGGTCGCTTTTTGTGAGTGCTGCGGCTCCCTCCACCCCCTCCCTTCATGTTTCCCTTCCCTGGGTGGGCCCTCCACTGTCTGTGGCTTCGTTTGCCCTCAGGCAGCCATGTTTGCATCCACACGACCCCGGTGCGTTGTGGGGCTCCCACCGCAGTTCTCGCCACCACGTCACATCTATTGGGTTCCCCCAGCCGGGGTTCACTCCGGTTGGCCCTGGGCGGTGGTGCCGCCCCTGTCACATCTGTTGGGGCCGCGCAGCTCACCACGGCCCATGATGAAGCAATTGACACCGGGGTGGGATTCACTGTGGTGAATCTTACCGCATCACGTCTGAAATCACCCTAACTTGAACTCAAAAGCAATCACTTGAGATGGATGTGGAGCTGACCTGGACCACCAGGATGTAGTGCTGAAACAAACAGTGGATTTTATATTCTTTCATGGTTATTATGCTTTTTTGGATAGTCCTCCAAATATCTGAATAATATCCACAACCAAAATGGATATTCATATGTCCCGTTTTCGGGTTTTGGCTCTTTTGGTTTTTAGATGTTCAGATGCTCAGATATCTGGGTACAACAATTTGTCTACTGTACATGTGCAAATAGCCAAATCAAAGCAACCAAACCACCAAAAAACCCGCCTGAATAGCAGCTATCAGTTCTGGCAGATTAAATCTGAATCAGGCAAAATTGTTGGATACAGTACTCACTGTAGATATTTGTTTCAGCCCAACCTGGCAATTCTACTCTAAGAGCATTTTTAGATGAGCAGGGGAATCTAGCGGATTGACAAATCTGCTCTTAAAAAAATCACGCGGGGAGAATTTACATGCACCGGAAGTTGCCGGCCACCAACAGCGATGCCCAGCAGCTTATGCATTATTTCTAAAACCGAATTTGTACAACCTCAAAGTTTTACAATTCCGGTTTTAAAAATAATGCGTGATATCGAGGTTTTACAATTTCAGTTTTAAAAATAATGCGCGAGCCACCAGGCACCATTGTATTTAATGGCGGTCAGCCACTTCTGGTGTGTGTAAACACCCGCATGACTTTTTTTAAGAGTGGATTTATCAATCCTCTAGATTCCCCTGCTCATCTAAAAATGCCCTTAGGCTGCTACAGGGGAGGAGTGGGAACTTTTGCAATTGTTGCCACAGCTTTCTAATAGCGAGGATTAATGCCTGTCAGAATGCACTAATCCCCCGGTGCATGACTGAGTCCCCAAATGTAGCCTTTTCAAGGGCAGGTGTTCTCATGTACTAAAACGGAGTTAGTGCATTCTGATGTCCGCCGGTCCTCACAATTAGAGAGCTACGGCAGCAATTGTGAAAGTTCCACGGTAGCGTCTGAAAGCAGCCTTAGATTCAAGATCTCCAAATGCTCCACGTATGTATGATGCTTACACTATGTATTAACTCATCTCTTCACAGGTACACAGATTTCCTGACCTCTTAAAGAAACCTTGAGTAATATGAGATGAAAGCATCACTTTGAGGATAAATGTTTAAAACAAACAAACAAACAAAAGATCGAGACTATCTATAGTAAAGACTTTTTCACCAGACTTGGAATTTCTGCTAAGTAGCTTGATACAGCTCTGATTTAAACCTCAGCCCTGATACAGTATGATTAGAGTACAGTATGCCACATCCTATTCTGTAACATATGATACAACCTCCAATGTAGGTTTTTCCATTAACTTTAATGACTGGATGGTTGTGCCCAGACTATGCCCAGACATAGACAAATATAAACCGACAAACTAGTGGCACGAATGGATTTTACCAGTTTTACTATTTGTTGCCTCAGTCAACCGCCAGCATACACAAAGATTACCAACTACTTACGTTATATACAAGTTATCACTGTTATCATGTCTGTAACAGAGCATACTGCCTCTTTTAAGGAAGCAGCAGCCTGATCAGTCAACTGATGAGGCAGGAAACTATACTATGTAAGCAAGGGCAGCACAGAAAGCTGAAGAATTTGGAGGTGGTGGCAATGAAGACAGCTGAGAAAAAAGCTGGAGGTGGCAGAAGATAAACCCTTCCAGAGGCAATTTTGCTGGCAACTACCTTATCTGAGGAGAAAGAGTCTATTTAGGTTTGGATAAAGGACCTTTACACAGTGGTAGTGAAACTATTTATCTGTGGAGCCTCTGTATATTATAAAAATGGGACTTTGACTTGGTAAGCCCTTTCTTACAGATGGGAAGAAAGCTGTCTTTGTCACTAGGGCTGAAACAAATATCTGTGGAGAATATTATATATCCCATGATTTCACCTGATTTGAACCATACCTCCTGAAATTGATTTTTTTTAAAACCACTATTCATATTGGGTATTTTCAGACATCACAGAATCACACATTTGATTTCCCGCCGGAATCCTGCCGTCACAGCCAGCAGATGTGCTGGCCGATCCCGGCGGGGAATCTGGGGGAGGGCGGGGCTGCGCGGCGCAATGTTAGGCCGCACAGCCCTGCCCCCCCACGCTCTCCCAGCTGCCCGCCCTCTGGGAGACGGGTGGGTGCAGTGTCCAATTTGGCCGCTGCGTCCAATTCCAACCCATGGTCCAGTCCACGGCCCGGAATCGGCGCTGGTAACAGATGTTACCGGCCGCCTATACCGGGCCGTGGTTCAGCTAACCACGCTTTCGGCAATGGTCCCCGGACGAGGGCCGAAAGCGTGGTTATTTTGATTCCTGCCGGAGGTTCACTGTGGTGAACTTCTGGCGGAACTCAAATAGACATTACGGGACCATTCCCCACCACAGGGTATTGTCTGTGGTTGAGCGTGATCTCGTAACGTCTGAAAATACCCAGTGATCTTTGTTTGATATCCATTTCATTTTTTTACGTGTTATTTTTCAGTTTTCCATTTATTCAGTTTTTTGGATATTCAGATTTTTGGTTACTTAGTGAATTGGTTACTTCATTTCAACTATTTGCACATACAAAGTAGCTGAACAGCCAAAATGCAAATATCCACTTCAGCTGTAGATATTATTCATATGGCTATCCAAAAATGTGTGAATACAAAATCCACTATGGGGAAAAGAGAGGTTTATTTGGGGAGCCTCTTACTGCAAAGGAAGAGATGGCTACACACATCTTCATTGGAGGAAGAAACTATTAACAAGTCCTGGCGAAAGCTGAGCCTGGAAAGTTTCACAACTGATATTATTCCAGCCTGCCATACTAGAGCCCCAGAGTTAGGATCTTGTTAAGTGGGGTGGGTAGAGATTAGTACTGGAAACAAGTATTAGCTGCAAATATTATATTAATCAAATTTGCCTGCTTTGATTTGGGTCTGGAGAGTGACATAACAATGGGGAAATGAGGTGTTTTTTAAAGAATTGCCAATAGTCATTTTGGTGCAAATGTTCATTCATATATTCAGAATGCTCTCCGAAATGCAAATAATATTCACAAATGCAGAATCTACTATTCATTTCAGCACAAGCGTATGCCCCCACCCTTTCTCTCCGCTTTGTGTAGACCACAGGAAAAACCACTGACATTATCATTATAGACATGTATTCTGCCCTATCCCAAAATTTGGCTCAGGGCGACTTACAACAATTGGAAAAAAATATAGATGTAAAACATATTAAATAAATATTTATTTATTTATTTTAAAATGTTATTACCCCACGCCTCCTGCCACAGGCAGCTTGGGGTGACTTACAACAGTAAAAACATATTAAATAAATCCTACACCACCACCCCCAACAGCTTATAGTAATTGAAAAAATAAAACATAATGACACATACAACACCAGTCCCACTCTTCCCATAACCCAAAATCCCAAACCCACCCCTGTTCCCATCCCATCCATTCCCACTTCCTTACCTCTCACACAAGGGAGTTCCCAATCCCCCAAGCACTCCCAGTCCCCCAGCCACTCACCAGGAAGAGCACCCACCCCACAAGCCTATACCCCACCCTCTCACACCACAGAGGGGTCATGGCTATATCCCACCCCCACCAAACCATTCACACCCCAAATCCCCTTTAAAACACATCACTTCAAAAGTACATATAAATTATATTCTCTACCACGCAATGCCCCGCCAGCCCAACTCTCACTTGGAGGAATTCCCTTCCCCAGCCTAGGACACACCCCTCACAGCAGGGCAATGGCTAAGCTATAAAGCTACACAACCTGTTCCCGTCCCACTCCCCCATCTCTCACACAAGGGAGTCTGCCCAAACTACCCCCCACACCCATCCTTCCCACCCTCCCATCCCTACCCATGAAATAGCCCTATAAAATACAAACACATCCTTATACAAATACAATATTACTCTGTGAAGCTTGGAGTCTGATCCTGGAAAGACTTGTGGTCCTCCAGTTCTTTGCAGGTTACAACGTTCCATTTGTTTGACCCCAAATATGAACACACTGAAATTTTGAGGAAGGTCTAACCCAGGTCCTGAAGGATTATCCCTCTCTTTGCTGGGCTTGAAACCAAATTCATTCATCTTTGCATTAGGATTTCTTATGGGCTTGTAATAATAATAATAAAAAAAACACAACAGAAAATGTGAGAAGTGATTTTTTGAGAATGATTTGTTCGGTGATAAAACTTTCTTCTCATGCATTTTACCATTTCTCATATTAGCATATCTTTTATGGGTGAAACAAATATGGCATTTCATATTTGCATTAATTTGTCACCATTGCAAAATCTGTACTTTTGTTGTATTTAGTTTGCCCACTTTGATACATCAGTCACTTTGGCAGTACTTTTTGGCAGATTTTTTTAATGAGATTGGTCCAGAATGAAGCAATCACATTCAAAAACTCCAACTTCCCCCACATAGTACCACCAAAGTGAATGAATTACCAGACATGAAATACCAAAGTAACAAAAATACCAAAACAAAGATTCTAAATTACAAATGAAGCAAATAGCACTTAATATCTGCTTTGCAAAATCAGATGCAAATATACTAGATTTGTTGAATTCAGCATTTCTCTTGGATATATGTATCAGCCTTAATATATTTCTGACTATGGGTAGAAACACACATGACTGCATCGTGGCAGTAGACAGATGTAGCTTGGGGAAGAAAACCATAGCAGACATGGTCTGGACCACCAAACAAACGTGCCTGTGGTATTAGGAATGTGGAGAATTAGGAATGTGTGACCAGCCACCCTACCCCCACGCTGTGCCCAGCGTCTTGCCCACACCATGATGGGCAGCCATGGTGGCCAATGACAGCCAGCTATGATGACTGGCCATGGTGGCCCCAACCTGGGCCAGTTTGGCAGCCCAGCAATAGATGTGATAGCTCACTGTGGCCCGGTTAGGCGGGCCTTAGCCCGGGCTTCAACCTCAGGAGTTTTCTGAGGTCGGAGCCTGGGTTAGCTGCTGACATGGCCCAGGGCAACCCCAGGACAACATCTGGTGGCCCCTGCACACATGTGCCGGTGAGGTCCGGGCCACAGTAGGCTGCTGTTATATCTGTTTTTACCCTACGTCTGCCATCATCTCACCTTAATTTAATCCCATTACTCCTAATTAGTTTCTTTATCAGCCTAACCAGTTCTCTCCTTACTTTGTTTCAGATCTTTTAGATACCTGTAGATGGCATTTTGTTTAGTAGTTTTGCTAAGCTATAGATCAGAAGTGGGCAAACGGTGGCTCCAGATCCACATGCAGCTCTTTGGCCCCATTGTGTTAAATGGATGTGGCTCTCGGAATTAGGAAACTTTGTCCAATCCTGCTATACATGATGCATAAAACTGTGATTATATATGTGTCTGCAATGGAGCTATGTCATTTTGTTCCAGCAGAGGATGCAGTCCATGATATATACTATATTTTTAAACAGGAAATGCAGCCCTTTGAGAAATATAAAGCGATATAAGAACAATACTTTAAAGCCCAGCTGCAGATTAAAGCCATTAGAGAAAGCAATATCACACCAGCCTTTTGAAGACTGATCACTGTTGAGATTTTTGCTTTTGTTGCTTTAGTATCTTCATCACGGATGTACAGAACTTTTCCTTTATCAACACCAAAAATACTTACCAAGAATGCTTTGCTGTAGTTGCAAGCTTGCCAGTACAAATATAGAAACCATGTGACCTATGATTAAGGGCCTTTTCAAATGGACCGGGAGCCCTATGGGTGCGTGGGGTGTGTGGGTGCATGGTGCAGTGGGTGGAGATGGGGGTGGGGCCATTCCCATGGGCACACACCCATTTCCACCCATCTCCACGCACAGAGGCACCTCCATTTTCCCCAATGCCTCTGTGCATTGGGGATGGGTGGAGGCGTCTCGCGGGAAAAGGCCCTAAGAAATAATCTCTCAGCTTCCATTTCCAAAAAGGATGGAGGCTGGTATACAATACTTTTAATTCTTAAGATGGCAAGATCAGATTTACAACAAGCAAAAGAAATCATACAGCTTCCTCTCTCTCTCTGGATCTTCTGCTACTCAGTTTTCAAACTGTAGATAATATTTGGAAATTACAGCTTTGGGAGTTTTGCTACTTATTTCAGTGGGAAGAAAACTGAGCCTCTACTTCGCTTTTTTTTTTTTTTTTTTAAGAAAAAAAAAGAAACAGCATAAAATATTGATTCAATGGACTGAAGTCTTAAGTGGGATTTAAGTACCACATAGGTCTTCTACTGGCACTATGGGCAGGGATGAATTTAATCCCATGGAACAGAGTCATAACTAATGGAATTCTGCAACTGCAGAAATGCTCCAGGAAATAGAATAAAACTATCATTTATCCAGTATCTGGGAGAAAAAGAAGAAACCATAAAGGGGAAATATGAAATTCTGCTAAAAGTCAGGAACAGGTTTGCACGAGGTGTGTACAGGAGATCAGAGTAAAATCAGGAGCCAAGAATTT
This sequence comes from Sphenodon punctatus, assembly GCA_003113815.1. Lineage (NCBI taxonomy): Eukaryota > Metazoa > Chordata > Lepidosauria > Sphenodontia > Sphenodontidae > Sphenodon > Sphenodon punctatus. The sequence goes on along the minus strand of QEPC01015163.1, from coordinate 1,076,943 downwards.
AATTCAGAAGGAACCAGGCTCAGAAGCTGGAGACCAGAGTCAAATCAAGAGCTGCAGACAGGGCACAAGGTGGGCAAGAGTAGGAATGAAGCAGAGCAGTGCAGAAGCAAAGCATGGTGGGGCCGGGTGTGGCAAAGCAATGAATACGGAAGTAGCTAGAAGGAAGGGCTTTCTTCTGTTCTGGGGCTTTCGTCTCCACTTTTTGAGCACACAAAGCTAGGTAACTGCCATATTGGAGAGACACTGCCTGCTTCTACTGCAGTTTTACATAATCAGGTATGGGAAATGGAAAATAAGTTGGGTGGCCATGAAAGGGTGAGTCACTGTCTTGCTGAAGCAGTCTACAGAGTCAGATTTCCCTTGGACTGCAGTGGTTAAGCTGTCTGTTCATTTATTTGGATTTAAGCTCATATCTACTGCTGTGTAGGGGTGTGCACCAGGCCCCCATATCATTTTCATTTTTTGTTTTCAAAATGTTGTTTTCGTTATCATTATTAACAACATCATTTTTGTTATCATTTTCATTATCGGCATTGATATTTTTTTCGTTATTGGTATCAATATCAGTATCATTTTTGTTATCATTATCGATATCAGTACCATTTCAAATGAAGATTTTATTTTTGGTATTAGTATAGTTATCGATTCCGGTGCAAAACTAATATCTATCTAAATCTAAGGAAGATAGGGGAAGGGAAAAGGAAAACTATCAATTATCTAATCAATTATCTCTATAACTATTCTAATCTATATGTCTATAATGTATATATCTATATCTAATCTATACTACCTATCTATATATAATGTACAGGGGGGAGAAGGGCAGGGAAAGGGAGAAGGTAAAATGTAGGTGAGAAAGGAAAGGTATTGGTAATACAATGAGGGCTAGGGAGGATTTTTTGTGTGCAAGCACCACAGTCCTGTAAACGCAACCTGACAAGCAGAGCTCTCACAGAATGGAGAGGAAAAGCCTGGCCTTTCCATTATAAAGTGTTGCAGTTCCCTCCCCCAGAGACCCCCTGATTGGTTGGAGGCACCAGGCATTGAGCAATCACAAAGTCCCATGAGACTGCTGGGGCCTGCTTGTGCTGCTCCTTGGCCAGGGATATATTCATCAGATACTGCTGAGCTGCTCGCCCCTCCCAACACAGGCACAGTTCACAAGTTCAACCCTGTTTAGAGCTCCGAGATGTCTGCTCCCTTCTCCCCTCTCCACATTTTCTCTCCCAAACCCAACTGCCACTAGGGATGTGCACCAGGGCCCCATGTTGTTTTTCATTATCGTTGTTGTTATTACAATGTGTCGTTTTATCGTTATCATTATGACAATGTTGTTTTTGTTATTGTCATTATCGATACTGGTACTGGTTTCAAATGAAAATTTTGTTTTTGGTAACATTTTTGGTAACAATATTGATATTTGGTATTGTGATCTCGCAAGACCAAAAACTGGAAAAAGGTAGTTTGATTGGCTGTGTGGTATCTGTGTGTGGCTGCTTGGTTGTGAACTTGTGTGTGTCTACTCTGTTGTGGCTAGTTGTGTGTGTGTGTGGGTTGTGTGTGTCTGTGTGAGGAATCTGAGGGTGGAAGGTAAAGGAAGCAGCATTGGTAGGAAGAAGAACCTGAAGAGGAAGGTCAAGGTGGAGGTGGGAAAGGAACAAATCATGGAGGCCCAGGCTGGACCATCTCATGAGGTGATGGAGGTGGGCTCCTCACCAGAGGAGGAGGAAGGCAGAGGAGGTGCCACTGCCAGGTTTGTAAAATTTGTTTTTATTTATTTATTGTTCCACATAACTTTGAGGACAAGAAGATTACTATCCTTTAGAGCGAACTTGCTGGTGTGTGGGTGGGTGGGCAGTCAGGCACGAGCAGTGGTCTGAGCATCAGCAGGTAGCAGCAGAGAAGCAGGATTTGCATATGTCTTATTTCATGGTCTGACAGAGGGGGAGAGGGGCTCTTTTAGGAGCAGAGCAGCCAGAGTCTCAATGTGCAAGCACTACAGCACCCCAGGTGATGGTGTTGTACGTGGGAGAAAAGGAAAGGGGTGAGTAGGCAGCAGTACCATCCATCCACTTGGTGTGGGAGAATGGGTATTGGTCTGGGAAGGACTAGAGGCATCACCATGAATGCATGATATTATGTAGGTGTTTATATGTTCCTGTTTCAGAAAGGATAATGATGACACTGCTGCTGCCGAAAGCCCATCAAGGCAGACGTCAAAGGACCAAACCGGGCCAACAAGGTCCCCAGTATGGAAGTACTTCTATACCCCCAAAGGCGGATTTGCACAATGCAAGGTAAGGCATGGGAGTTGGAACAACAGGGAATGGATTGCCCTATGACTTGTTAGGAAGTCCCCCGCAGAGAGAGAGATTGACCAGCCACCCACTTGTGGAGACAGAATGCAGGCAGGGCTTGATAGACCATTGGTCTGACGCAGTATGGCACTTCTTATGTTCCTGTCTTTTTATGTTCTTTAGATGTGAGACAAAAAGATAAACAGGGGGATGCAGGGGACAACATCGGGACTGATTGCCCACGTCGAGACAGTCCACCTCATTGAGGTGAGGAGGGATGCGTCTTGTGCTGGCAGGAGCAGGGAGGAACATCGGGCAGAGGAAGGGAGGAAATCACGCCAGAAGAAGCACTGTCCCAGTCCTTCCCCCTCCAACTCCTCGGACGATTCACCAGCCCCACAGGAAGAGGACACACCCGAAGTCAGGGAATTTTGCAGGTTGCTATGGAGGCCCTCCCAAAAATATATTAAGGGTTTCAAGGGTCACAAGAGGGATGTGGAGGACAGGCTGGTGGAGCAATTCTGGGCACTCCAGATCATGGTCCAGCAGGCCCAGGTTTGTGCACAGTACATACGTACTGAAAAGGGCATGGTTGAGGCATTCTGCCAGTCCCTGGTGGCATGGAAGCTGTCCATGTTGAGGGCCCTAGACATTGCAAAGTGACATGCGGCAGAGGTCAATGACATCCCTATTCTCAGTCCCATGCACTGTTGTCCCTTTCCCCCCATATTCCCGGGGACAGGCCCGAAGAAGCCTGAGGTATCTTTCTATGCCTTGTTATAATGCAAATATTTATTTTGTTAAAATGTGTTTTAAAATTAAAATGTGTGTTAAAATTAAAATGTGTTTTAAAATGTTATTATAAAAGTTATATTTGTTACCAGCCGAGTCTGATCTGTTTAATATTTTACCCCTCTGTGTTGCTTCTGGCAGGCGGCAGAACCTCATTATACATACAACTTGTCAGATCCCTAGCTGACAGCAGCAGCACTGGTAGCGTAGTCTGCTCACCAGGAGGGGAAAGGCTTGTGTCTGTGTGGGTGTGTCAGAGAGAGAGAAAGAGAGAGAGAGCAGCACATGGAAGGTGAATGATGTCCCTAGTACTTTAACGATGGTTCTTGGGACTGAAGTGACTGCTTTTGGATGCAGTGGAATGACAGCTCCCTGTGAGCTGAATGATGGTCACAGAACTCTGATGATGATTCTTGGGACTGGAGTGACTGCTTCAAGTACAGTGGAATAACAGCTCCCTGCCTCCCTGTGAGCAGAATGATGGCGCCAGAACCCTGATGATGGTTCCTGGAACTAGAGTGGCTGCTTCTGGATGCAGTGGAATGACAGCCCATGGTAGCTGAATGATGTCCCTAGAATTAGTGATTGGGCACACTTCATTTGATTATTGAGATAGGTGGTAGCAGGTGCAGGGAGGCACACAGGCAGGCACATAATTATGTTGTGTATTATTTCCATATCATTCTGATGGGTTTGCTGCTGGACGTGGGCACTGAGCATGAGCACAGAAGAGCTCTCTCTCTGGTTCGGGCAGGTGGCAGCTTGAGCAGGATGCAACTCTTTCTCCCCCCATCTCTTGTTCTAGCAGTGGGGACTTGGGAGCCTCTCTGTCTTTCTCTCTCTCTGGTCATGTACTGCAGGTGACGGCATTGGCGGGAGCATTTCCCTCTCTCTCGTTTGTAATGTTGAGGAGTCTACGCCATGTTTTGTAGTAGTTTCAGCAGACAGAAGTCTGGAGCAAGTCCAGACCAGATCTTAGGGGTTACCCAGTTAGCCAGTAGAGGGAACCTGGCTAGAATACTGATAGCAAGGGGAGCTCTGGGGAAACAAGGAAAGGCCTGGCTGTGTAGGCCTTGTTGTTATGCTGATGCCATTAATAAAGAAAAAGAAATAACCCTATGCTGACGACTGCCTCGCCTTCATACTCTTCAGTATCTTACATCATTCTAGCAGCAGGTAGTCCCCCCCAACTCTCTCTCTCTCTCTCTGCATGACCAGCAGGTTGCTGCCTCATAAGAAAGTTTATATTCTTCCTCGTAAATGGGCATGAGCAGCAGGTTGCTCCCTCGTAAACAAAGTTCTTTGTGCTAGCTCTAATCATTCTCGCCACGTCACCCACACTTCCATCCCCACAATAAATTGTCTCATAGTCTTGAGAGGGTAGGAAGGAACTGTCATTCTGAAGAGGAGGGTGATTTTTATCCTAAAGAGGAGCTTGAGGCCATCAGACATGCCATGGTGGGCAGTTTAGCATGAGCAGCAGGTTGCTACCTCATAAACAAGGTTCTTTGTGCTGGCTCTGATCATTCTCACCACGTTGCCCACACTTCTGTCCCCACATGGAATTGTCTCATAGTCCTAGAGAGACACTAGTTCTTTGAAGTGATCCCACACAGGCCCCCGTGGTGTCCTCCTGAACCCCTCGTGCTGCTGCTGGGGGCCACTGCCTTTGTCCCCAATGTGGCCACAGAGGGATTGGCATCAATAGGAGTCTCCTGCACCTCCTCCTCACTCCCCTCTTTGCTGCCCAGCTCCATGACACCACCCATGCTGAAGCTGTTGCTGCTACCACCTTGCAGCATGGGAGGAGAGGATGCCTTGCTGCTACTTGCTGAAACTGAGCTACTGCTGCCAAGGTGAGGAAGGATGCCCTCAAATACATCCTACCCCAAATCCTCATAATCCCTGGGTGTGTGCCAGAGGGAGAAGCCTTCCCAGGAGAGGTGGTTGCCCCTGTACCACTACCAGCAACAGCACCCACATCATCATCATTGCTGCAGCTCCCCATACTAATATCTGCTGCTGCCCCCAGTGAAAAATCACTGCTGGCAGTGCCAGCTGCTGCCGGTGCTTCAGGAGGGGCAGTGGGGGTGTAGTGCTGCTGCTGAAATTGATAGCCACCCCGAGTTGTTTTCAGGAGGGGCGGAATATAAATTGATTAAATAAATTAAATAAATATAAATACACACACCCCTTGTCCTTGGCTCTCTCTTCCAGTGCACTGATACTAGTGGAAGGCTGGGGCTACCTGCCTGCCACTCCCAACATCTCTGCTGCTGCACGTTCCCCTAATAAGACCTGCCACCTTGAGTTGAAAAAATCAGGTCTCTTCAGCTTGGGCGGTGGGCTACCAGCAGTGACAGAAGTGGCAGTGGGCTTGCCAACTCCCCGACATGCACGGCCATGGCCTCTGCTAGGGCCATCTGCCCCAGAGGCTGAACTAGTAGTCCGTCCCTTTCTCATTGTACACACAAGTGCACACACAGTTAGAGAAGTATGGTATGATCTAATTATACATAAAAAAATCCTAACCTAAACCTAACCTAGCCTACTATCCTATAATTCTAATATATATAATAGAACAGACTAGCCTAAATACCTATATAATATCTAATCTCTCTATATATGTACACAACTAATATCTATCTAAATCTAAATATCTATAATCTATATATGTATAATCTATATGTATAATGTACAGGGCGAGAAGGGCAGGGAAAGGGAGAAGGTAATAGGCAAGATATATGAGGAAGGAAAGGAATTGGTAATACAATGAGGGCTAGGAAGGATTTTTTGTGTGCAAGCACCAGTTTTGTAAAACACAACCTGACAACCAGAGAGCTCTAACAGAACAGAGAGAAAAAACAGGCCGTCCCATTGTAAAGGATTGCAGTGGCCTCCCCCAGAGCCCCCCTAATTGGTTGTGGGAGCCGGCAGGCATTGAGCAATCACAGAGTGCCATGAGACTGCTGGGGTCTGCTAGCGCTGCTCATTGGCCACCTATACATCCATCAGATACTGCTGAACTGCTCGCCCCTCTCAACACAGGCACAGTTCAAGAGTTCAAGCCTCTTTAGGACTCCAAGATGTCTGCTCCCTCCTCTGCTCTCCATTTCCATCCAAAACAAAACCACAACTGCATCATTAATAATAACGACATTGTCATTTTCATTATTGTTGTCGTTATTCTCGATTTTTGTATTCGTTATTGCAATAACGATAACGAAAATCTAAATCTAAATGTCTAAATTATTGTACTAATGAAAACGCCATGCACACCCCTAACTGCCACAGTCTTAATAATAATGATAATTATAACAATTGTCATTATCGTTATTGGTATTCTCAGTTGTCATTTTTGTTTTTGTTATTGTTATTCTTGGTTGTTATTTTCATTATTGCAATAATGAAAAAGAAAATGACAATTTTTGTTATTGTTATTGTAATAACGAAAACGACATGCACACCCCTATGCCCTCACACCATCTTCACTGAGGAAAACCAAGAGTTTCTTACACGCTGAGAGGGAACTTAACCCATTAACTCCACTAACACTCAGGACAATTCCTCCACTGTTTGTAAGGTCAATGTGAGCTGAGCCATCAATATTAATGGGTGGGGAATTGTACCTTCAGAGAATGTATATCCAAAATATCTTCAAAGGTTAAAAATGTTTTGGCCTGTTTTGTTCTTAAAACAAACCAAATTGTATTTATAAAACCTACTAAGAGCTTGTAGATGATGAGCTTGTTTGGATTTGAAAGGAAATAATCATTCCACCTTTGAACAGTGCTTTTCGTCATTATTTGCAGTCAAGGCCCCATCATCAAAATTCATACCCCACTTGTTTAAACAGAGTGTCACAGTATGTATTCACGACATGGCATATTGAGGGCACTTTAACTTCATAACCCATTCATTTCAAATGTTTCTGTCTTGAGAATTTCATGCATAATTATAACTATTACCTCAGCCAGAGCTGCCCAAGAACAAATACAGTTAATCAGTTCACCAAGAGCAAATCCTGTCTAGAGAGCTTGCCTACAGATTGCAAATATCCGATCAAACAGAATGGGTTTGGAATTGTAAATCAGTTGCTTCTGTCTGACAATTGGTCAGTTTATCACTGTAAAGTATTCCTCATTTGCAATTCACAGCCAAAATAGCTAGGAAAGTGTTTCTCAAAAAGTTATCCTTTCTGCTCCTCCACCCACAAATTCACACAACTCAACCATGCATCTACAGAATTCATAGAACTTGGCAATGTTTTCAAACAGAGCAAAAAATGTTTAAAAGGCAGCATTAGGGTTTTTTTCAAATTAAAGTATTAACATATATACACGAATCTGAGTGACCTCAGTATTTATACAAAATTATCTCATAACATTGATTCAACAAGTCAGAGAGAACACAGACTCCCTCGTATCCCCCACCTCCTGACATTTCCCCCCCTCTTGTTCATATGTCAAAGTCCAGCAGGTAGGCACACTCATTCAATGTCCCATCTTATTTATTCAGGATCCCAAGACACGGCAGCCAAGTGGCTTCCAAGTTTTTTTGTTTTTCCCTTGCGTTTTGATAGCATTTTCTCCATTGTGTAAACATACCAGAGGCTAGCTGACCATTCGGCTATCGAAGGGATATTCTCATCCTTACATTTTTTCGCAATCACCTGCAGCGCTGCTAGCAATAGCTGGTCACATGTGTCCCAATATCGGTTCATCAGTGCTCTATTAAGGTAAATTCCACATGATGCAACATCAGGGGTAAAAGGGAGTAACAACACAGTAGCTGCCTGTATATTATGCCAGGCTTCCTGCCAAAAGACTTGTATCTTTGTGCACGCCCACCAATTCTGCAAGTAACTTCCCCTGTTACCACAACCTCACCAACAAAGGATGGAGTACCCTGCACGCATATGATGTATTCTATCCGGGGTGAGATAAAACCTCATGAGTAACATTACTTGAACATCTTTTACCTCCCAGGAAGTAGTGCTATATATAATAGTCATCTCACCATCTGCCCCTTTTTCTGTTTTGTAATCTTTACCTTTAGGTCCTTCTCCCATTTTTCGAAATAATTCAGATTTTTGTCCCCTAGTCTAATGGTCCTATAGATCCGCGGAAGCAGCCCCTTGCGTGGGGCATGTTCAAATAGCACTTTCTCTATTGGAAGTGAAGCCCGGGTAAAGCATTTGCATCTCCGATCAGACATAATGGAAATCCTCAGTTGAAAAAATTACAGATCATCTACCTCTGCTGTACCAGATTTTTGCAGTCGTCTTTTGAGAAGAAACTGCTCCCCCTAAAAGGCAGCATTAGTTGAATAATTTATTCACAACAAATTTTATTCTGCTCAACACTAATTCACATCCCACTGAAGTCAATAGAAGTTTGACTGAAAATTAGTTGCATTCATCTTTCATGGCACTAATGGCAAATCTCCTACTTATCTCTTAATACTGTAAATCTGTTATTTGTTCATTGATACATTGGGTAGAATTTTGTTAGTAAAATGTGTGTGTGTGTGTGTGTGTGTGTGTGTGTGTGTGTGTGTGTGTGTGTGTGTGTAAAACTAATTGAAATTATAAAGGGAAATCTTGAAATTTGTTTGCTTTCCAAATTTTGAATTTCTATTTTTTTTTATTTCTCTGTCATATCACTTAGTGCAACAGAACCAACAATATGTTATTCCACACTCATTACCTTTTTCTTCCCCCTATGCAACTTTTTGAAATCTTTCCAAATTTGAATAGCTCCTGCTTTTTATTTTGCAACTCTAGCTTTCACAAAGTTTGAAAAGCATTGTACCCTTAATCCAAAGCATCAGAATGAGCTAACAATGATCAAGGAAAATCCCCAGAGACCACTTGGTGAAGAATTTTGATTGACAGTTATATTGGAGGGTGTTCTATTAGGTTTGTGAATAATATACAAATTGGAAAAGATATTAATTTAGACTAGAGCTAATCGCAGCATGGTGAACATGGTGACTAAGGGAGCAGCAATACAAACTAGGATTGGCCCAATCCCTCACCAGTCCCAGGGTGGGCAATTGCAGCTGCCACACTTTGGGCAGACATAGGTCACAAGTCACACAACCCGCCACCCTGCAGGGAACCTGGCCGAACTGCTGTCCGAGGTTAATCCACGCCCCAGGGCAGCCGATCCACCATGCCCCAGCCGACCCAATATCCCACTCCTGGCTATGCAGGGAGGATGAATGCTCCCACCACTCAAAGCTTTGCAGCAGGTCTTGCCATGGGGTGGGTCAGATGAGGAATGACCACATGGGAGGTGGCCCCTTAACCCAATCCAGGCGATGTTGCACCATGTTGGGAAACGCTACTACATGCTGTGTCCCAAGCCTTCTCCGGCAGATGCAGCACTTAGCAACCAGTTGCCTGCCCTGGTATGAACATCTGGCAGATGCTGGCCATATGTGCTGCATCACAGGGTAAGGCTGCCCAATGTGGGGTAGTGCTGCTTAAGTCGGGGTAGCATCTCATATGGCTTCACCCAGAAAGGAGTAGTTCTAAAATGCCCTCAAAATGACCCACATTGAAATAGCATCACTAGAGAGAGAGGTATCCATTTGTGAACCAAATGGTGTTATTTATTCTTACATGGGGAATAAATTCTATTTCCAATTGGAGCTCTACTTGAGCAAGATAAAGAATCTGAACACAAAGGAGTCAAAAATGAACCCAATGCAATATCATAGATGTCCAACTCTTGCTGGAACAAGAAGAATTCATATGGGTTTCACTTGGGGTTGGAGGTGGTGCAGAAACTTGCTCATCAAATCACTAGGGATGGGCGAACAGAACTGAGTTCGGAAATTCGGTTCGGTTCGGAAATTCGGTTCGGTTCGGAAATTCGGTTCGGTTCGGTTTGGAAGTTCGGTTCGGTCGACCGAACTATTTGAGTTCAGTCTGAACTCCAAACTTCTGAACAAAGTTCGGAAATTCAAACCCCATTGAAATAAATGGAGTATTATCTTTTAGGGATGGGCAAACAGAGCCGAGTTCGGAAATTCAGTTCAGTTCGGTTCGAAAATCGAGTTCGGTTTGGAAGTTCGGTTCAGTCGACCGAACTGGTCGAGTTCGGTCCAAACTCCGAACTTCCGAACTGCTTTCGCCCATCCCTACAAATCACTGAAGCAAGAACCGTGTAGTGATGCCAAAGTGAAGTCCTGGCACCTGAAATGCAATACAGAGACAGGCACCAGCTCTTTTGGTGTTGGAATCCCAAAAGAACTTCGTGTGGTTGGGGATGGTCCCTGAAACGAGGCACAGAAGGTCATGAATCTCAATCTCACTCCATCGACTATGCTTCCTATACAAAGCACCATCTAAATAGCATAACAGGCTAGATAAAAGCACAGTGAGGATCAAAACCCAAGACTAGCTTGACAAGCCCAAAGCTTAGCTACCCAGGAGCCACGGATCTGACCACTCATCTGAAGGGAGTGTGGCCAGATGTATGCTTCCATGAGCCATTGATATGTTATGTGTTTTATAAACCACCCTGAGCCTTATTAGGAAGGGCAGGGTAAAAACTGGGTAAATAAATAAATAAATCTCCTCCCCATTACAGAGATCCAATGTAAACCTGACCCTATTGAAATCAATAAAAATTTGGTCATTGACTTTAATGGAGCAGCTAGAGGTGCACTCCCCACTCATGGCCATGCACAGAGTACTGATGAGAGTGCTCCCTGCAGGGCAAGCCAAATAGCCCTGTGGCAACAGCCGGCCATGGAGCCCCTGCCTGTGTGAATGGTAGGGGTGGGACCCCGGGCCCATTACCGGCTACCGGATTTACCGGTTACCGGTTCCACGAAAACCGGATTCCCGGATTAAATCCGGTATACCGGTACCGGATTTATTCCATTGGTTTCAATGGGGCGCTGTGTCCCCATTGAAACCAATGGAAT
>QEPC01015163.1:1043185-1064870 GCA_003113815.1 Sphenodon punctatus | reverse complement strand
TATTATTATTATTATTAACAAACATTTATATAGCACCAGCAGTGTACCTGGCACTTTACAAAGTAATAAAATAGACACGGTCCCTGCCCCTAGGACTTACAATCTGAGAGACAGGAGCTGGGGGAGAGACTTAGGAAGGGGAACAGAGGGAGAGACAAGGGGAGGCATTATGGGGAACATTAACTTTTCAGTCTCCTTCCCTTTGTCACAGGATGCTCTCAATTCAGCCTCTGCATGAGTGTAAGTCAAACTGCACAGCTAAAGGTTTGCCATTTCTCCACCACTGGCTAACTGCCTTATTTGATAGCGATCTCTGTGAGACTTACAGGCAGGGTGTTGCTGATGGATCAGCATTAACAAGATGATAATGTTAAATAATTTCCATTCCATTTATCACTGCAATATCTATCAGTTTGTTTTATTTAGGGGTGTGTAGGGTTACACACATAAACAAGCATTCCCATATTTAAAATGTTACTAACACTCTCTCAATTATTGTGAGCCTCTCCTTCAGTCCTTTGATAACATTTGACCTAGTTAAATTTGAACTCTGTTTCAGGACATAGCTATACTACACGGGTCATTTTTGTCTTAGAGCTGCAGTGCAGTGCTTGTAAATCAACCCCCTTGTGCAAGAAGTGCTGTCAAATAAAATTTCATTTACAGAGCCACTTGCACATCCTCCAGTGCCATTTCCTGACTTCCCAAAATGGCTATTATAATTGTTTTGGAGTTTGATGCAAGAGCACAAAGGAGATTTCTAAAAATACGTACTTGCAAACACACACACACACAATGGGTGTTTTCAGATGTGACAGTGGCACAGTTTAATCCACTTGAGCGAGAATTAAACCAGGTGCCACCGTCACACCTAAAGGTGCCCGCCAGATGTTACCCAGGGCCATTACCTGGTCATTGTTGATGTCAGCCCGTCAGGCGCATCCCCAACTCACAGCCCAGGCTGACCACCACCACCGACTGTGTAAGGACTACCCGACCGGGAGTAAAGTGGGCCGTCACAGATGATGACCCGTTGTATTTACCCTGGTCTGGGGTGCCGACGCTTCTGGGCAGTCATGGCTGCAGTCATAGCTGTCCATCAGGGGAGGGGGCAGGACAGTCCACATAGCCTTGCCTGCAGGGGGAAGAACATCATCCCCACTCACCTGCTTGCTGCTGGTGCGGGGGGGGGCCTGCTTGCCTTGCCGCCGTTGACACCGCTGCCGCTGCCACCGCTGCTGCTTGCCGCTTGGGCCGCCGCCGCCGCTCATCATCCCCGCGGGACACCTGCGGGGAGAAGAAGACATCTAACCGTGAGGTTGGGGGTTAGGGGAAGGAACGCAGAGGGCAGCCACGTGGGCTGTCCTGTCCCCTCCCCCCCACCCGGAAGTAGCGGGGGCATAAGGCCCCGGGGATAGCGGCTGGGGCGGGGGGGGCTTGCCTGCCTCGCCGCCGCTGCTGTTACCACCGCCGCCGCCGCCGCCGCCGCCGCTTGCCGCTGGGGCCGCCGCCTCTGCTCATCATCCCCGCGGGACACCTGCGGGGAGACAAAACAAGAACAGTGAGGTTGGGGGTTGGGGGAGGAATGCAGAGGGCAGCCACGTGGGCTGTCCTGTCCCCTCCCCCCCCACCCGGAAGTAGCAGGGGCTAAAAGCCCACAGGCAGCGGCTGGAGCCGCAGGCTGCGGCCGCAGGCTCGCGGCCGAAGGGCCGCGGCCAAAGGGCGCGGCACTTTCGGGGGCACTTTGGGGGACTGCAGGGGGGGCAGGGGGGTTTTTGTGTTTTTGTTTTGGGCAGGCTGTTTTATCTTTCAGGGCTAGGGTGGTAGGGTGGGGGTATTGATACGGGGGGTAATGTGGGGGGTGGACCCAGGGACTCCCCCTGGTGAGAGCAGGGGGAGGACCGGGAGGGTTGGGGGGGAGGGGGTGGCTCGGTCTCCCCGTGAGAGGGGGAGACCGAGGGAGAATGGGGAGGGTATGGTTGGGGGGGGAGGGTTATGGGGGGGAGGGGGGGAGGGAGGGCCGGGGGGCAAGCAGCCGGGTCTGAAGGGCCGGGATTGGGTGGACGGAGGGGAGGGCATGGCCATTGGGGTCGTGATGGGGCGCGGACGGTATGGTCCATGGGGTGGGAAGGCACGGGCCCCTAGGGGTCCACGGTGCCTGAGGGAGGTGGAGGTCATCACCCCCCCACTAAGGGGGAGGGAGGTGCCGGGTCCAGGGTCCGCGCGTGGGGGGCTGGTGCTGATGAATGCGAGGTCCGTGGTCAACAAGGCCCCGATTATCCACGATTTGATCGTGGATGGGGCCGTGGACCTCGCATGCATCACGGAGACCTGGCTGGATGATCTGGCCGGTCCAACTTTGGCGGATCTGGTTCCAGCTGGGTATGCCGTGCAGCATCAGCCCCGCATGAGCGGCCGGGGAGGAGGCGTAGCTATTGTTTTTAGGGAAGACTGGCCTGTTAGGAGGTATCCAGTGCCGGAGATTGTGGGTGTAGAGGCTCTGCACGTGGTGATCGATTTGGCTGGGGGCAAGCTAGGGGTGCTGCTGGTGTACCGGGCCCCTTCATGCCCGGCGGCATCCCTTACCGCTCTAGCGGAGCTGGCCTCGGAGGTGGTGTTGGGCTCCCCCAGGACTTTGGTTCTGGGGGACTTCAACGTCCACGCCGATGCCGGCCTTGTTGGGGCGGAGCGGGAGTTCATGGCCGCCATGGCAACTATGAACTTGTCCCAGGAGGTGATCTGCCCGACCCACGTGGGGGGACATATCCTCGACCTGATCTTCGGCTCTGGCCTTGAGGCGGGGGGTCCGGTTGTGGGGGAGGTGACAGCGGTGCCCTTGTCGTGGACGGACCATTACCTCCTTCAGGCCGGTCTTTTAGCGCGCCCCCTCCAGAAGGGGAAGGGACCAGTTAGGATGGTCCGCCCTCGGAGGCTGATGGAACCCCAGCGGTTCCAGGAGGTCCTGAGGGAGCTTACCCTGGATGTGGACGGTCACTCTGTGGATGAGCTGGTCCGGCATTGGAACATCTTGCTGGAGGAGGCCATTGACAGGGTGGCTCCGAGGCGCCTTCTGCCTCGGTCTCGTCACCGCAGGACCCCTTGGTTTACTGAGGGGCTGCGGTGTATGAAGCGTGTGGGCAGGAGGCTAGAGCGACGCTGGCGTCGGACTCGGTCTGTCTCCGATCGTCTTCTCCATAGGGCCCATTTGCGGTCCTATGTGGAGGCTGTGAGGACGGCGAGGAAGGAATTCCTCGCCGTCCTCATAGCGTCTGCGAAGTCGCGTCCAGCGGAGCTGTTTCGGGTGGTGCGGGGGCTGGTGAGTCCGGCCTCCCTCCGCCTGGATGGGGACTTGTCCCGGGCCCGCTGTGAGGAGTTTGTCATCTACTTCGCAGACAAGATCGCTCGGATTCAGGCCGATTTCGACGCTGGGTTGATAGCAGTAGGGGAAGAGCGCGGGGGGGCGGAGGGTCCGTCTGGTCCATCTTTATGGGGTGAGTTTCAGGAAGTGACGCCAGCCGATGTGGTGGATGTCCTGGGGTCTGTGAGGGCCACGTGTTGTCAACTAGATCCATGCCCGTCCTGGTTAATAAAAGCTTCCGGGGAGACGTTGGGGACGGTGCTGGCGAGGGTGGTGAATGCGTCCCTTCGGCAGGGGAGGTTGTCGCCTTGCTTAAAAGAGGCTGTGGTGCGCCCCCTGCTGAAAAAACCATCGTTGGACGTAGACGCGCTCGCCAGCTACCGACCTGTCTCTAACCTTCCCTTTTTAGGGAAGGTTATTGAGCGGGCAGTGGCGCTCCAGCTCCAGGGTCATCTAGATAATATCGGGCTCCTTGACCCGTTTCAATCTGGGTTCCGCCCCGGCTATGGCACCGAGACGGCGTTGGTGGCCTTGGTGGACGACCTCCGCCGGGAGATGGATGCGGGATGTTCGACATTTCTCATCCTGCTCGATCTCTCGGCCGCTTTTGACACCGTGGACCATGGGCTGCTGTTGAGACGACTGCGTGACCGGGGGGGTCTGGACGGGACTGTTCTTGAATGGTTCCGTTCATTCCTCTCGGGGAGGAGCCAGCGGGTGGTGTTGGGGGAGGAAACATCGAGCCCCCGCGCCTTACCGTGTGGCGTTCCGCAGGGATCGATCTTGTCTCCATTATTATTTAACATCTATATGCAGCCCTTGGGGGAGGTCGTGAGAGGGTTCGGGGTGCGATGTCACCAGTATGCTGATGATACTCAGCTGTACCTCTCGTTTTCTACTGACCCAGACCCTGCTGTCTCGGTGCTATCCCAATGTTTGGAGGCCGTGGCGGATTGGATGCGGCGGAGCAGACTGAAGCTCAACCCAGATAAGACGGAGGTGATGGTGGTGGGGAGGGCGAAGGGGGTGGTGGCCCCCCTGGTTGGGGGGGTTTGCCCCCCTGTAGCTCAGCAGGTCCGGAGTCTGGGGGTCATATTGGACGCAGACCTGCGGCTGGAGCGGCAGGTGGAGGCAGTCGCTAAGGCTGCCTTCCGCCAGCTTTATCTGGTACGTAGGCTGCGTCCGTATGTCTCTGGCCCGGACCTGGCCTCCCTCATCCATGCCTTCGTCACCTCGCGGCTCGACTACTGCAACGCGCTCTACGTGGGGCTTCCCTTGTTCTTGGCCCGGAGGCTGCAGCTGGTGCAGAATGCGGCGGCTCGTCTTCTTACGGGGACGGGTCGCCGGGAGCACATTACACCGGTGCTCCGAGCGCTGCACTGGCTGCCGATAGTGTGCCGGGCCAAGTTCAAGGTCCTAGTGATGATCTATAAAGCCCTATACGGCCTTGGCCCCTCTTACCTTAGGGACCGCCTCGCCCTTCGCGCCCCGGAACGGCTCCTGCGGTCTGCCGGGGGTGCCCTCCTGGAGGTCCCCCGTGTTAAGCGGGGGGCCACGATGGAGCGAGCATTCTCGGTGGCAGGGCCGCGGCTGTGGAACTCCCTTCCGGAGGAAGCTCGCCTGGCCCCAAGCCTTTTGACATTTCGGCGGAACTGTAAGACCTGGCTGTTTGCCCAGGCCTTTGGGAGGGAGGGTGGGGGGGGTGATTTTAATCCCCCGCCCATTTATTTATTTATTGTTGTTTTCTAGCCCTGTTTTATTGATGTATTTTATATTTATATTTTAAGTAATTTTAATTGTTTTTATTACTGTTGTCAGCCGCCCCAAGCTGCATTGCAGGAGGGGGCGGGATATAAATTTGTAAAATAAAAATAAAATAAATAAAAAATAGTGTGGAGGTGGGGACATGCAACCAGACATCCACGTGTCTCCCCACCCCGGCTGCCTTAACATCTGGAGTGACAGCTCCCACCACAGCCTGGAGCAGTTCATGGTTGGACCCGTCATGTCTGAAAATACCTTATGTGTACAAACACATCTGAAAAACAGGTTATTTGGATTTATCATTTTAAGATGTGAAGTACCGACGTTTTAGAGAGCTATTAAAATAGTGCAAAAAACCAACAAAAAAGCAAATGATGGATATTTTCCCAACTAAATTTGGCTCTCTCATTTCAGCTTTGTTTGTGGAATTACATTACCTGCTCATGAATTTTGAAACTAGCAAGTGTCCTTTTGTGAAAATGTTTGCAAATCATTAAAGTTTCACAACTTTTATCATGATAGATGGTCTGAAAATTGTGCATTATTTATTAGAAGTCACTTGTTGTTCAGTGTTCTCAAACATGTTTCATTCATCTCATATGAGATCAGATTACTATGTCACTTAGGCGGCTAGCTCCAAAGTATAAATAAAGCCTAGCCAAATTCATTGACAGAACTGTAGTTGAGTTGAGTGCTTAAGGCACTCAACTACAGCTGAAGACTGTGGGTTCAAATTTTGCTTGGTCTCACATTGGATGGATTGCTTCCTCCAGTCCCCCAAGCTGATCAGGTATCTACCTGATCCACTGGGTTGAGGAAGTCAAAGCTGGTCAGACATAGTGTTGGCCACATTGCTCCTTTTTTCACTGTAGGCCACTGTAGGTGTGTCTAAACCCAAACCACACTGGCCTGATGGTGCTGTGGCTTGGGATGGACTTAGATTGGTCTATGACTTAAAACGTCAATTGGCCCACAAAAAGCTCAGAAGCTGAAATGTATCCATTGTTTGCAAACATTTACTAACTTGCTATTATTCAGCTTTTCATTTAAAAAAAAAATCAGGATTGATTGAAAAAATATGTTTTGAGGATGAATCATTCACACCAAAACAAGTTGGACAACAAAAGGTAAAACAAGTGATCAGAACAGTTGATCATGGGGTGTTCTTGACACATCTGCGGGACTTGACGGGGGTGCATGGGACTGCTCTTGTCTTGAGTGGTTCTGTTCATTCCTGGCTGGGAGGACGCAGAGCGCAGTGATGGGTGGTGGCTCATTGTCCTTTCAGGAGCTCCCTTGTGGGGTCCCACAGGGTTCCATCTTGTCTCCACTCTTGTTCAATGTGTATCTGAGGCCCCTGGGTGAAATCATTTGGAGATTAGGAGTGAAGTGCCATCAGTATGCTGATGACACCCAACTCTATTTCTCTTTTTCATATGACCCAGGTCCTGCAGTCTCAGTGCACCTGGTGCCTGGCTGTCATTGTGGACTGGATGAGGGCAAATTGATTGAAGCTGAATCCAGACAAGACCAAGGTGATGATGGTTGGCTGGCCATGTGACCTGGGGGGCATAGGAACCCCTGTTATTGATGTGGTCCAGCCTCCCTTGGTCACTCAGGTAGCCTTGGGGTGCTCTCGGATCTACTGTTGCACCTGGATTGTCAGGCTGCAGTCATGGCCAGAAGCACTTTTCACCAACTTCATCTGGTGAGATGGCAGTGACCTTTTTACCAGACATGGACCTGGCCACTGCCATCCATGCCTTTGTAACCTCGAGGCTAGACTACTGCAATGAACTCTACATTGGGCTGCACTTGACTGTTTGGAAGCTGCAGTTGGTGCAGAATGCAGTGGTCCGCCTTCTGTTGGGGGTGAGTCACTGGGAACTTTTGGGGCACGATCCAAGGGACTATTTTTACGTATAAAGCCCTAAATGTCTTGGGCCCCAGGTATCTGAAAGACCGTTTCTTCTCTTATGTTCTGTTATAGCTTCTGAGGTCAGCCAAGGGTGCCCTCTTGCAAGTACCAACTGCCCATGAAGTTTTTACAAGGGCATGCAGACAGGCACTCTCAGTGACTGTCCCACAATTACAGAACTCCCTCCCATTTGGGAGTCCACCCAAGCCTGAGCCTGCTCATGTTTTGGAAGTGTTCTAAGACCTTTTCGTTTGACAAGGTATTTGGCAGGCAGGGATAAGATTGGGTGGAGGAGTTAGGGAAAGGGTTGGTAGGTGTGGGTGATTATAGTTGCTTTTATGTTGTTATGTGTTTTTTAAGCTGCCCTGAGTCTTAGAAATCAGAAAAATGTGAATTAATGAAAACAGGAAGCCATTTTAATTATATGTCTGGGAAGACCTGCTTAATCAAATGTTACACAGAGACTGGCCACAATGATCCCGTAGACTGAATGCATTATAAATCTGCACCTGCTTTAAGAAAAATTATATAGAAACAATTGGATGAAATGCAATCCAGTGTCTGCTACTGTGCCCCAGCCATCCAATGTCCGGTGCTGCTGCCAATGCTGCCTCTGCTGTGCCATGGGTTCTGTGCTCCGGCAATCCAATGTCTGCCACTGCTGCCTCTGATGTGCCTTGGGTTCTGTGCCCCAGCAATCCAATGACAGCTGCTACTGCCACTGCTGCCGATGCTGTGCCATGGGTTCTGTGCCCGGGCAATCCAATGTTTGCTGCTGCTGCCAATGCTGCCTCTGCTGTGCCATGGGTTCTGCTACCAGGCCATCCAATGTCTGCTGCTGTTGCCATTGCTGCCTCTGCTGTGCCATGGGTTCTGTGCCCGGGCAATCCAATATCTGCTGCTGCCACTGAATGCTGCCTCTGCTGTGTCATGGGTAATATGCCCCAGTGATTGAATGTCTGCTGCACTTCTGCTGCCTCTGCTGTGCCACGGGTACTGTGCCCTGCAATCAAATGTCCGCTGCTGCTTTATGCTGCTGCTGAATGCCGCCTCTGTGGTGTCACGGGTACTGTGCCCGGCAATCAAATCTCCACTGCTGCTGCTTCTGCTGCCTCTGCTGTGCCAACGGTACTGTGCCTCAGCAATCCAATGTCTGCTACTGGGTGGCCACGTGATTCACCACTGGGCAAGGCTTGACCAATTTGCAGAAGAGCTTGTTGAGATCCGGCGAGTAGGATAGAAGCCTGCAATGCCCGGCCAAGTAGGGGGGTCAGTCACCAAGCCCTGGCTGGGCCTCTGCCACTGCTCCACCGATGCCAGCCAGCCTGCAATGCCTAGACAAGGATGGGTGCCAGCCACCAAGCCCCAAGCCTTCCCAGCCTCTGCTGCTGCCACCGTTGGGTCTCAGATGACCAGCCATGCCCCCACGGGCACCCCTAGGGGTCAAACGCTGAGCCTGCCTGCCCGGGCAACTCGGGGTGCCAAGCCCCAAGCCTTCCCAGTCTCTGCTGCTGCTGTGTCTCAGACGGCCTGTCATGCCACCACGGGCACCCCTGGGGGTCCATGGAGCACCCCAAGCCTCCAGGCATCCAAACTTTCTGAACATTCAGGTGGTCTGAACTCCGCAGGACTGAACCCACGAATCTGAACTTAAGTTTTCAGTCCAAATATCCGAACATCCGAACTCTGTTCTGTTCGCACATCCCTAAAGATGACTACCCCTAATGAGCCAGCCTGAACCCACACAGGTTCTTGACCTTTAAATGCTTTTACTCACAGTGCACTGCAAACCATCATCTATAGTTCATGTATATNAAGTTACAAGGTTTGAATTTCTAAGTTAGAAGAGCATGGGTAGCAGCATCTCCTTAAGAGATGGGAAGGTCCATGGCATAGTCGCCACAGTGCGGCCCACTGTATGGCCAACCCGAAGGGAGAGACGGACGGCCGCACCTGCTGGGAGGAGCATCTGCCAAGCAGCGGGTAACGGTGTTCTCAACCTTTGCTGAAACTAACCCCAGACATGGGGCAGGCACGAACAACCCGCCCGGCCTGGGGAAACCCGGGGGACGAGGCAGGGCGTAAATTTATAGGAAAGAAGGAACAGGAGGTTACCCTCTCAATTAATGGGAAAGAGGTACGCACAGAGTGCGGGGACTGAGAGGCGAGGGGACCTCCTAGAAGGGGGTGGTTAATTAGCAGTTAGCAAGGTTTATTAGAGATAAGGACCCCAGTTCCGGAAGGGGGGGAGGCGGGAGGTGTGCCCCCATCCCCCCCTTCCGTTTGTTAATATTAAATAAAGAGTGCGGCCGTTTTAATCCCACTAAGCGTGTCCTCGTCTTTATTTGGGGGTGCGCCGACAATCAAACAGCCACACCAAGCCCAGCTGACCCATCAAGCCCTTAGGCTGTAGAGGCTTGCACACCTGTGCAGCAGTGAATTGCTATCCTCCATTTAGGATTGTGCCTACTCTTCCCTTTAGCACCCAACATGGCATGGCCTCCATTAGTATTTGTGCCTGCTCCCTCCTGGCTGGTGTCACTCCCTTAAAGGGCCAGGCTCTGCCAGATAGCCTGTCCCTATTACACATACAGTTCAAATTTGATTGATTCTTGACTGTGTGAGAGGGATATTTGGGCTGCAAATCCTAGTCAAGCTCACTGATAGACCGGGATTGTTTATGCAAAAATAAATCCTTGAAGATGTTATAATAAAACATTATGGTCTGATCATCACACCTAGACCATACTATATTACTTTAATACCAGTTAATATAAAGGCATTATTCCTGGTTTACAATAAAGTAGGAGAAGCTCATAGTATCAGAATAAGGCTGCTTGCCAACATTACAGGGGGCTGTGGGAAATTCCATAAGCAAAACTAATGAGAGGGTGATCATGTGAATCCCCAATTGTGGGCAGTGGTTTTAGCATTATTTTTCCTTTGTGCCATTAAAATCAGTAACTCGATGTAGGGCTCAAAATCCAACCCTGAATTGCATTACTGATTTTAATGTCACAAAGGAAAAATAATACTAAAACCACCATACCCATCATTGGGGAGTCACATGATTGCCTTCTTATTAGTTTTGCTTACGAAAGTCCTGACCACCACTCCTGTAACATCGGCAAGCAGCATAAGGCTGCTTTCCCATAACTTGCCTCGGTGCTGCGGGAGCATGCGCTATTCCAATCTAGCGTGGCTAAGGCCTCGTGGGAAATGAAGAAGTGCGGCTCTCACACCGGCAAGCTTGTGCAATGGACAGGATAGTGAAAGAGGTACTGAAAGATGTAGGGGCTTACTTCTTTTAATAGCATTGCCACAAAAGCAAACAGGATGTCATGAAATCTAGACCGTGGTACCTATGAATGTATTGGGCAGAAGAAAAAGAAAAAGTTGATTTTATAAATCAACAAATGATGCAAAAGAAATAAAGGAAATATAGATAGCCATTTCAGAAGCAAATCACCCCTTTGTGGGCTATGCTTGTATGTAGTGGTGGTTGTCTACACAACTGGTTATCCATTCCACCTCATTCATTTAGAAAACAATCACTACAAGTGGACCAACAACAAGGTGTTCTTCAGGGCATTCATGGATGGCTGGGGAAAATTTCTGTTCCCCTACCATTCTCCTAACCAATACTATTAATAATCATTTCTATAGAATTTTCAGTGTCCAAAGTCTTTTGCGATCCTTATCTAGATGACCTTTACAACAGTCCTGCAAGCTAGACCATTCTTCTTCCTTCCAGTTTACAGATACTGAAAGATAATGAGTTCCCCAAGGCCCCCAGTGAGTTCATGGCTAAGACAGGATTTGAACCCTGATTTTTGAAGTCCAACACCTTATCCACTGGGCCACACCAGCTAGCACACCATTAGGTTATTCACATCTGTAAGGTATTAATACTCCTTTCATATACAAATATCATTCCTCATTTCCACCTGTATTTTATTAGACTCATATTCCTATTATCAGGTAAGAAGACCTGGATGGCACTGACACGGATACTAGCGCTGAAACTCAGTCCTCGAAAAACTTCGGACTCCACCAGGGATTCCAGTACTCAATTCCAAACAGGATGACAGCTAAAAGCTGCCTTAATAAATGTTTCTATAAGAGAATTGCTGAAGCTTGCTTTACATGGGTGGTGGTGGCTGAGGGTGGGCCCTTCTGACAGCAGCGTGCTGCCCCTGACATAGGGTGCAGCCACACGAGCAGGAAGAGAGAGTTCAGATGACGTTCTTTATTGGATCAGTTTCTGCTGGTGAGAATATGCAAGCTCTAGAATCACACAGCTTCCCTTTCCCAGCGGTGGGGCTGATCCCATCCCCTGCAGACAGCTGCACGGCATACATGCACATATGCTCATGCAAGCCATGTGCACCCCAGCCTGGGGCCTATGGCACATGAACAAACCATGTGGTGGTGCATGCACGCACATGGTAGTGTGGCGTACGCGGGGAATGGGGTCAGCTGCGGTGCCAATAGTAAATTAGCACCTCCAGCTCTCAGTGCAAACATTGGCTTATTTACTATGGCCAACGCAAAGAGTGAAGAAAAGGGGTTTTGTCCATTCCCCATCCAATCCCCCTTGTCTGCTCTGAGAAGGGAGCAGGCAAGCAGCCCTCCTTATTTCCCATGTGTTTGAAGCCGAGGTCTGAGTATCCCAAACAGAGATATGATGGGTTTCTGTCATATGGAAGCAGATTACATTTCAAACCAGATTGTAGTCCTGTCATTTAAATCCCCATTCTTTACTATGAGAAGCATGCACTAGCAGTCTTAGATCCAAATCAGATATGCATATGGACTATGTTAGGTGTGACTGGTATTCGGTATTTTATACACAAATCCAATACTTTTCTGTTATTGGCATTTAAATTAATGCACTGGTTAAGAAAGACCAGTTAAGTGCTTTGCTTATTTTCAAAGGAACAGAAAAATACTGATAGGAGATGAGAGCCCTCCTCCACCCCACACCCAAAATCCACTATCCATATGTGTAATACAGAATTTGACATTTCACATTGTGTTTTCACTAATCAAACAGCCTGGAACCGACCCCAGATAATAGCTCCAAACCAAAGCCAGCAGAAATCATAGCCATGACTGTTCATTTCCATCTAGCACCATCCAAAAAGAAAGCAGCTTTTAAAGAAAGGCTACACCCACTACCTGCTAGGTGTCAAAACAAGAAAGGAGTCCCCAATGTGCAATTATGTCTTGTCCATCAGCTGCCTCATTTCAGCAGGTTCTTGGCAAGGGCTGAATGAAACTAGCCTTTCATCTGTCCTGGCCCTTACCGCTGCAAGCTTGAAGTGCTACAGTCCTTGTGAACTCCTACAAGAAATTGGCACTCACTAAGAGCTCTGTCTGTCACCCTGTTGAGGAAAAAATCTTCCCCTTACCTGAAGGTTTTTCACTTTGCAGAAGTAGCCAAACAAAATGATTAGAAGCAAGTGGATAACATTGGAATGCATGACGAAGACAATGTTTTGCTCACTGTAGTGGCATTCTACTAATGGCTCAACTTTATACAGGCGCATAGTAGGCAATTATCTAGTCCCTGGGAGGAAGAATGGCCTTATGGGTCAGGGTAAGAAATCTGGGTTCAGTTCTCTGCTCTGCACTACACTTTCTATGAACTTGGACTAGTCACTTAGCAGCTCCGTGCTTCTGTAGAGAGGGTGCTTAACTATCTTGGTGGAGTAATTTGAGATTTATAGATGAGAAGTCCTAAGTATCATTATCTATTGCTACTTATTCACAAAAGAATTGCAATTTAAATGTTACTGGCAGGTCTAGCAGAGTCACTCAAATCCTTTCCCAGAATCTTCACTGCCTCTTCATCTTTTTTCAGTGTCTTCTGTATAGCCTCCCTGGGCATCTTCAGACATACGAAAAAACTGAACAGCAATTGGTGGAAAACTCTGTGTGTGTGTGTGTGTGTGTGTGTGTGTTGTACCACATAGGAAATAGATGGTATTCTGGTGGTAAAGTTGCCATGATCCAGTTACAAGATAATCCTACCCTCCTTCCAAACCTCTTAATTTTTCTTTTGATCCCTCCTTCTCCAGTCAATTATTCCTTGAATATACATGCTGCTTATGATTGTTATGATTCCTGAAAGAATTTCTGAATGTGTTGATGTTATGACAGCAGTTCATGTTGTGGACACTGAGACTGGTTATGTACATTGTGCTGTTAGCACTTTTTAAACTATCTTCTCAAATAGGTTTTGAATACTGCAGAACTCGTTCCATGAGTCTATAGGGTTTCTCATGAACTCCTGATATACAGACTCCAGCAATCTGCAAATGACAGATTAAGAGTTTGATGGTATGCTGTGCCAAAAGCAATTTGCAAAAGTCTGACTGATAAAATAATATTTTCTGCTTTTCTGTGATCTGAAAAAGATTGACAGGACAATCCTCCACAATTAAAGTCAGTGGGAGTTTTGCCATTGTCTTCAATGGGCGGAGGATTGTGCATCTAGAATTTCAAAGTGTGTAGTCAAAATGTACATGGATTATGCATTTAATATATATAATCCCATATACAATGATATACAGTACGAAGGGATAAATCTGCACCCATGTACAGATGAGCCAATGCAACAAATTTCAGAACAGTTCCCAATTTTTCAAGCTTTCCTTGGGTTTGGATGAGACCAAATTTAACATTATAGTTAAAACATTTTACTTGTCATGGAAAATTGTTGTAAACACACTAGTTGAATTGAAGAATTAAAATGGTAATTCAAACTCACTGCACCAGATTTTACAAGTGAGCACCTACCACAATAAAAAAGAGCACTTTCTTGCATGCCTTTTTGATACTGATTGATACCAGTAACGTTTTTGGTTTTTTTCCCCTACTGTAGGTCTTACTAAAGTTGTAATGATCCTTCTTTTCTCTAGATTCTATATTTTTCAGATTCAGGGGGAGCGTAAATATTTTGAAGGTTTGTCACCATTGTGTAGAAAATAAGCTTTAAAGAACTGGGCACATTCCCCAGTACTAATTAATTTTTTAGAACCTGTCAGCAGCACTAAAGAAGAAATGAAACCTCAGAGATCTTCTGGCCTACTTTGAATTGACGTACTTACATTTCAAGATTCAGTGAGGTAACACAAAGTAACATGCACCTAAATGTTTGTGCACATGAGCACAAGAGAGTCACTGGAAGCTTTACAGGACTCGGGGGGGGGGAGCCCCTTCTATTAAGCTTCCATTTAATGTGGGTCTGTAACATATTTACTAGGGATGGTCAAACGTGGTTCGGAAGTTCGGAGTTCGGACCGAACTTGACCGGTTCGGTCGACCGAACCAAACTACTGAACCGAACTCGATTTTCGAACTGAACTAAATTTCTGAACTCGGCTCTGTTCACCCATCCCTAAAAGATAATATTCCATTTAGTTCAATGGGGTTTGAATTTCCGAACTTTGTTTGGAAGTTCGGAGTTCGGACCGGACTCGAATAGTTCAGTCGACCGAACCGAACTTCCGAACCGAATTTCCGAACTGAACTGATCCGAACCGAACTGAATTTCCGAACTCGGTTCTGTTTGTCCATCCCTAATATTTACTAGCATGTATTTCTTTCCCCTTTGCCTCAACCACCCAAACATTACAAAGCAGCTAACTGTTTCACATTGTGCTTTTCACCATCATGTATAAAATACAACCTAATAACAAAAATGGAAGAGAGGAAAATCTGTATTTTCATTCTCTCACCCTGCAACAGTCTTAAGAGTTCAGATGCAGCATATTGCAGTGAGTCAACGTGCTGTAGGAAGAGATGTGGAGTCAGGAAGATGTAAACGCCTGAGAATGGTGGCATGTTTCCCATTTGCACTGTTGAAATTGCACAGAACCATTAGCCACTTGTTCTTGGAAGAAATGCACATACTTCCTACTGGATGTTATACAACTCACCCAGATGGGTGCTTGGAGAAATGAAATGAGCATTTCTCACACATAGGTGAGGTGCTAGGATGTGAAAAAAGCAAAGACAAAGGCAGAACAGCAGCCTTCTAGACGGAAAGTGCCAAAGTTAATATTTTAACCGAATTGAAAGTCTGTACCCATATGGCACCTATGTCAGCTTTCTGAGATGTTAAAGCCCTTAAAGGCATCTGTCTCAAGCTGAAAAGCCAAATATTAAGGCACCTAAAATCACTTTCTAAAATGTTAGGCCACAAATTTCTAACAGGCCTATATGCTGGTCAAAACGTTGGGAGGTTTTTTATTTGCCCAAAGTGTAATCAGAGGCAGCAGACGGCTCTGACTTCCGATAGTATGAATGAAAGCAAGAGGTTTTCCTAAAGGTCTTTCTTAAAAATCTGAGTGAATGGGTAAGCACCTACACACAGGGCTCCCTTGCAATGAAAGACACTTTTTTCAAAACTACAAATGATGGCCAAATGGAACTCAATGCTCAATAGCCATGTTTTCCTGTAATCATTACCAAAGTTTATCCAGACTTCTCCAGAGGAAGAGGCATTATTTGCCTGAGACTCAGGGGACGTTATAGGGAAATATTTAAGGGTCTGATATAAACTGAAAGCTAGCTGAATTTCATGACTGTCATTCACTTAAATTAGAGCCTTCAAATAAGGCCCTAAATTGGCATGTGGTTTATTCACATCACAAAATGCAGCATGTATTTCCTTATTAACTGAAAGTGAAGAGATGAATACAAAGTCATTTTCAGATTCTTATATTGGATCAACTACTGTTGGTCCAATATATCATCAGAAGTACTTTGTCTGTATCATACACTTGAGACCAACACAGCAACCACCCTCTCTCATTAGAGTAGAAGTGAATATGCATATAGAATAGCAAGCAGGTAATGAGAAACTAGTCTGAGACCATTTTTACATGGACAGAGGTGGGTGGGGGGATGGGTGTGCATGCCGCAATGGGTGATGGGTGGAGGTGGGTGGGTGTCCATTTACAGAGACACACACACACCTACACCCATCTCCACCCACCTACAGCCACGGAACCTCCTCCAGTTTTCCGGAGGACTTTGTGGGTGGAGGTAGGTGGAGATGGGTGCGTGATGGGTGGAGGTGGGTGTTGTGCAGGAGCTTACACGGATGCCCCCCCAGCACATGTCCAAACACTGAGCGGGGGGGGGGTGTAACCGTGTAAAAACTAGGGATGTGCGAACAGATCACGGTTCGGGTTTGGTCGTTTGGTCCGGTTCAGTCCAGTCGTTCAGTTCGGTCGTTTGGTTCAGTCACTGAGTTTGGGTTTGGTCAAGTTTGGTTCGGTTCAACCGTTCAGAAAAAGGTATTGTGAGAGCCCGTGATCGTGCCGGAAACCGGAGATTTGAGTGCATGCTGAGCTTGTGTGGGTGAGAGTGTGTGTGTGTGGCTGGCTGGCTGGTTGTTCGGTTCATGTGTTTTGGCTGTTTGTGTGTTTGGTTTGGCTGTGTTGTTTTGGCTGATTGGTGAGTGTTGGTGGATGACTGTTGTTGGAGTGTCTGTTGTTTTTTTAAAAAAAAATTAAGAAGACTGTTGTCTTAATTAAACACCGGGGGGCCAAGGTGGTGCTCCCAGAGCTGGTGGAGGAGGAGGAAGAGGTCGCTGCTCCAGCCCCTGGACCTTCGGTGGTGGTGGTCCCGGAGCTGGTGGTGGAGGAGCAAGTGGGCATAGGAGGTGCTGCCAGGTTTGTAATGTTTTTTTTTTACTTTGAAGACAAGAAAGGCTCTATCCGTTAGAGTGGGCTCACTGGCATGCGGGTGAGTGTGTGGGTGGTGGGCATCAGTCAGGCACAAACAGTGGGTATCAGTGGGTGGCAGCAGATGTCTGCCACAGAGAGAGAGGGTACTGTAGTGTGGGGGCTCTTCCAGAAGTCAGGCATGAGCACCCCCACCCAAACATGTGCCAGGCTAGCAAGAGTCTCCACTCTCCAGTTACCATCCCTACGCACCCATTTATGGGTACCCTTATTTGTAAGGGCAGCATTTGCACGAGCCAGGGTCTTTTCAGTTGCCATCCATAGCGCCCCAAGGATGGCAGGATTTGCACGTGCCAACAAGGGTCTTTCCAGTTACCATTGCTACTAACACCTCAAGGAGGGCAGGATTTGCACGTGCCAGCAAGGGTCTCTCCATTTATCATCCCTAGCATCCCCTACTAGTGCCTCAAAGAGGGCAGGATTTGCATGTGCCAACAAGGCTCCATTGCCATCGCTCCCTAGCACCCAAAGAAGGGCAGGATTAATTACACGTGCCAGCCAGTGTCTTTCCAGTTGCCATCCCCGTAGCACCCCAAGAAGGGCAGGATTTGCACGTGCCAGGCATCCAGGGTCTCCCCATTGCTATCCCTTCCTAGCACCCAAATAAGGGCAGGATTTTCATGTGCCAGCCAGGGTCTTATCTCCATTGCCATCCCTCCCTAGCACCCACCCAAAGAATGGCAGGATTAATTGCATGTGCCAGCCAGGGTCTCTTCATTTGCCATCCCAAGAACCCCAAGGAGGGAGGACTAGAGGCATCATCATAAATGCAGGATATTACTTAGGTGTTCTTTATGTGTTCCCATTTCAGAGAGGGTGAGGAATTGGATTCCTCCCCCGGTGCTGTGGCCAGGCCCAGGAGGACACCGAGGCGGAGGTCACCAGTGCCACACCCAGACAGTCGCCAGACGAGGTCTGACGTCTGGCGGTTTTATGAGAAGGGTGATGGAATCACCATCTGCAAGGTAAGGCATGGGGGCTGGAACAACAGGAAATGAATTGCCCTATGACCTGTTATGAACAGAAGTCCCCTGCAGAGAGATACTGCCACCCACCCACTTGTGGAGACAGAATGCAGACAGAGCTTGAAACAGACCATTGGTCTGATGCAGTATAGCACTTCTTATGTTCCTTCCTAACTTTTATGTTCTTTAGGCATGCGGCAAAAGATTCAAATGGGCCAGGGAGGGGACCACATCAGGCCTAATCTCCCACATTGAGAAGCTGCATGGGGAGAAGGTGGCTCAGCTGCAGGATTCTGGTGTGGCCATGGAGCTGGAGCATCAGTGCCAGAAGAAGGGGGGGAAGGCAACCCAAAAGAGAAGATACCGAAGCCCTTCCTCCTCCTCCAGCTCCGATGTGGAGTCCCCATGACCCTGGGAGTCTCCAGTGGCAAAGGCCTTTCGGGCCGAGGTGGAGAGGCCCACTCGGAACTTCATCACCCCTGCAGCAGTGAGCGGCCACCATGGAGAACTGACTGGTGGAACGGTTCCAGGGAGTCGAGGTGCGGGAAAAGAAGGTGGAGGCGTACGTGCAATATGTCTCAAAGTACATCTCCACTGAGATGGCCGACCTGGAACTCTTCCGCCAGTCGGTCTCCAACTGGCAGGCAGCCATGGCAGGGACCATCGACTATGCCATCGAGCACGGCTATGAAATGCTGGTGGGTGTGATGCCCCCTGCCCCTACCTCCCGTGCACCTCTTCTGCCTTTCCCCCAACTTCTGGGGGGCAGACCCAAAGACTGAATAAATAGATAGATAAGTTTCCTTTCTAGTTTAAAATATTTGGTTTTTGTTTTATAATGTTGTTGTTGTTGTTGTTGTTTTGTTAATAAATAGGGATGGGCGAACAGAACGGAGTTCGGAAATTCGGTTCAGCTTGATTTGAAGTTCAAATTCGGAAATTCAGTTCAGTTTGGTTTAAAATTCGAGTTCGGTTCGGAAGTTCGGTTTGGTCAACCGAACAGACCAAGTTCGGTCGAATTCTGAACTTCTGAACCAAGTTCAGCCATTCAAAACCAGTTTGTGTGTGTGTGTGTTGCCACTAGGGATGGGCGAACAGAACGGAGTTCGGAAATTCGGTTTGGTTCAGTTCGGTTTTAAATTCAAGTTCGATTCGGAAGTTCAGTTCGGTCGACCAAACAGACTGAGTTTGGTCCGAACCCTGAACCGCGTTCGCCCATCCCTATTAATAAAAGTTATATTTGTTGTTATTGTTATGAGCTTTGTTTGGCTTACCAATCTTTTATCCCTCTGTGCTGAAGTTCAGGCTGGCAAGTGGCAGAATCTCATACAGCTTGTCGACCCCTACCAGCAGCACCTGGCACCACATGTAGCATAGCTAAGGTATTAACCCAAAGATGTGCCAGGCAGCAGCAGGGTCTCAACTTTCAGACAGTCCTCCAGGAGGGGCAGGGCTTGTGTCTGTGTGGGTGTGCCAGAGAGAAAGAGAGACAGGCTCTTTTGGCTGTGGGCATACACAGGTGGATGCAGAGGAGTAGGCTGGGGGGGCAGGCTTTCAGGCGGGCGCCAGTGGCCACTGGCCACTCAGGCATGAGCAGCAGCAGCACCCAGAATGAAATGACAGCCCCCCGTGACTGGAATGATGGTCCCAGAATCTCGTTGATGGTTCCTGGGATGGGCAGGCATGACTGGCTGCTTCAGGTACAGTAGAATGACAGCCTAAAGCCTATGGGAGTTGAATGATGTCCCTAGAATTAGTGCATGGTTGGGCACACTTCATTCAATTGTGCAATAGGTAGGTAGGTATAGGAATGCACACAGGCAGGCAGATAATACGTTCCGTGTTTTGTTATATTCCATCTCATTCTGGTGGGTTTGCTGCTGCTGGATGTGGGTCTCGGGCACAGATGGGAGTTCTTCCTGGTTCTGGCAGGTGGCAGCTTGAGCTGGCCTCCCCTCCACCCCATCTCTCTCGTTCTAGCGGGGACCCTATCTCTCTCTCTCCCTCTCTTTCTCTGTCCATATAGTGCAGGTGACAGCATAGGTTGGTTCGTGTCTGTTTCTCCTAGCAGTGGGGAGACATTCTCTCTCTCTCTCTCAATCAACCTGGGGGGCATGCAGACAGGCACCTTGGCATGAGAGGCAGGAAGGTGGGCTGAGGCAGGCATTGAGCTTGGTGGCAACCTGGGGTACAGAACCCTTGGCACAGACAGACAGCACATAGGCCTGGGGGCCATTGGCACTAACAGGAGCAGCCGACATTGGTTTCCAGGGTACAGAACCCTTGGCACAGATGGCATATAGGCCTGTGGACCATTGGCACTAGCAGAAGCAGACAGTGGTTGCGCCAGGGTACAGAATCCTTGGCACAGACAGACAGCATATAGGTCTGGGGGCCACTGGCACTAGCAGCAGCAGACAGTGGTTGCCAAAGGGTAGAGAACCTTTGGCACAGTCAGAAAATAGGCCTGGGGGCCATTGGTAGCAGCAGACAGTGGGTTGCCAGGGTAGAGAACCCTTGGCACAGACAGCATATAGGCCTGGGGGCCACTGGCAGCAGCAGCAGACATTGGTTGCCAGGACAGGCGGGCAGGTGACATGGCATGAGTGGCAGTCAGGCAGACTGAGGCAGGGTTCGAGCTTTGCAATCTGGGCGGGCGGGCAGACTGGCAGCGTGGCATGAGAGTCAGTAGGGCAGGCAGTCTGGGACATTGGCAGCAGGGCACTCAAATAGGCTAGCAAAGACTGTGTAGCATGAGAGAGCAAGAGCCAGTCAGTGTCACATAGGTGGGCTGGGATCATGTAGCCATAAGCCGGCTGGCAGGCTTACAGTTTCCCAATGCCACCCTGTGTCATGAGGTCAGTCAGATAAGGGGTCCGAGGCCATCTAGTATGAGAGAGAGGGGGGGAGGGGGCAGGCAGGGTGGGTGCCAGGCATTGGGAGGGAGGGACAGCACCTCAGCAGCACAGAAGCAGTAGCCCTACCCCAGATTGAGGAGGAGGAGCCCCGTCCCAAGACTGCCCCTGGCATGGGATGATGTGTGACACTGCACCATCACTCCTTGTCCAGGGGCAGCTCAGGGAATCCCAGCAGCGGAAGTTTGACCTTTAGGAACAACAACTGCTCCACCAACTTGGCCCCCAGTCTCAGGTGGTGCGGGGAGCAAATGTCCCCCACCACAGAGAACACCTGGTCACTGGGGACACTGGTTGGTGGGCAGGACAGGATACCCTTGGCCACTTTCAATAGTGACGGCCACATGTTGGCCTTGCCGGTCCAGTAGGACAAGGGATCACTGCTGGGAGAAATGCATGGCTCCTCCTCCAGGTAGGTCTCCACTGCTGCTGAGGTGCCATCATACTCCCTTTTGTAGCTCTGGGTGTGCACCACTTGCCCCACTTCCCTCAGCCATGCTGCTTGCCCGTTTGTGCTGGGCCCCATGCTCCCCAGAGTAGCCTGCACACAGGAGGAGCTGCTGGCAATAGGGGTCCTGCTGCTGCTCATCCTGCTGCTGGTGCTGCTACTACCGCTAGGGCAGGGATAGACCCAGATGGCTGGAAGGGGTCGCTGCTCCCACTCCCACCATCCCCATGGGTGTCCTGCTGCATAGAACGCTCTGCCTGCCAGACCTTTTGCACCAGCGCACCCTTCCGGAGACCATAGACCGCTTTCTCACGTGCCATGCTGCCCTTGATCCTGAGGCTCAGCATGGTTGCCCGGACATATTATTATTATTATTATTAACAAACATTTATATAGCACCAGCAGTGTACCTGGCACTTTACAAAGTAATAAAATAGACACGGTCCCTGCCCTTAGGGCTTACAATCTGAGAGACAGGAGCTGGGGGAGAGACTTAGGAAGGGGAACAGAGGGAGAGACAAGGGGTCTAACATTCATGAAGATGCGAGGTCTCAAG
>QEPC01015163.1:1026285-1040189 GCA_003113815.1 Sphenodon punctatus | reverse complement strand
CCCCCCCCCCCCCCGCCGCCTTCTGGCATGCCCTGGGTGATGCACTTCCACTAGCACTACTTGGAGGGGCAGAACCTGGTGGTGGCAATGATGACACAGCTCTGGGAGGAGGGACAGCCATCGCTTCAGATCCAGACATCTCCTCTGCGGCACTAGTGTCTGCCTCTGACTCACTGTCTGTGATCATGGTGATGACCCATGAAGGGGAGTATTGGGACCCTGAGGCTAGACTGCCCGTGCCTGTCATGCTGCTGGCACTCTCCCTATGCCCTCTCTATAGCTGCTAGTACTGCTGCTGGTACTGCTACTCCTCTCCCTACTGCCATTGCCCGGGGATCGGGCCCTGCCTCTAGCAGCCGGGGTGCGATCCACCAACTCTGGACTGCTGGGGATCGCCTCCACAATGGGGGACATTGGTGGCCCTGGAGGAACATTGGAAGCAGCAGCAACTGCTCCTGCAGACTCAGCAGAGACAGCTGCAGCCTCATGTACTGCAGGCCTTCCAGTGCCCTGCTTGGCATTGGAGGGCACTGCCAGGAGGCGACGCTGAGCCGCTGAAGCCTGTTGCCCTAAAGCAGACCTGCGGACTTTGGTGTGTGGTAATGTGCTCGGGCTGCTGCTGCTGCCGCTCCGTGGGTGCGGCCCCTACCACCACCTCTCTCACGTGCCCCATTGCCTGTCTTATGGGCAGCAGACCGGCCTCTCCTACTTCCATTCTCCATGTCTTTCAACTCAAACAAAGATTTTATATTTTATTTTTTTTAACTCATATTTTTTATCTAATATTATATCTATCTCTACACTAAATCTAACTGCTATTAACTATTCTAAAACCTATTGAACTAAATGGAATATCCTAATAACTACAAAGGTCTTGTCCTACAAACACACTGTATCTCTATCTATCTCTATAACTAAGCTAACTACTATGTATATCTATCTAGTAACTGTCTATCTAATAACTATATATATACACAATATTACACAGGGGAAAACACAAAGAACACAGGGAGGGGTACAAAACTGAAATGAAAATTAATCTAATAATAATCCTACTCTAAATAAATCCAAAACTTAAAACAGGGGAAGGGTATCAGGGATGGAATAAGAGGGAGAGGGAAAGGATTCAATGAAGGGGGAGGGAGGGAGGCAGATTGAACACAGGGAACACAGGGAGGGGTAAAAATGAAAAATAACACCTAAATCCATCTAATATAATCTAAATAAATTATAATATCGAGGTAAATTGGTTGGATGGGTGAAATAGGAGAGGATGGCAATGGATTAGGAATAGAAAGGAACAAAAACTGCTGTGAGAGAGAGCCTTCTGAAACACCTGCTGTCAGGAACAGTGACTAGCTCAGATGGTGTTGGGAAGGGGGGAGGCTAATGAGTTTTGCTACTTGCTGCGCCTGCCTCACTGCAAGCCCCATTGGCTCCATGCAGCCTAGCCCGTGGTCAATCGCAGACTGCGATGCCAGTGGTCTGAGGAGAAAAGGGATGGTGGTTGGGCAGGCTGGCTTCTACTCCAAGCCTCTCCACCCCTGGTGCCTGGAAGTCTGCTCCTCTGCTGACTCCCGCTCCCTGTCATGTTTTGCCTTCCAGTGACACGTTTTTGTCGCCTGAATTCATCCGTACTCGATCCGAACCGACCGAACTGTTGGTCGTTTCAGAGTTCGGAATCAAGTTTGGTTCAGTCAGTTCGGGTTCGGGTTTGGTCGTCTGAACAGACCGAGTTCAGGCCGAACTCTGAACTTCCGAACCACGTTCGCACATCCCTAGTAAAAACAGCCTGAATAAGAGCAATATGGTTCATTTTATTTGGAATGTTATTAGAGTGAAGGGCCATCATCAAATACAGTAATCTTCAGTTGATTATTGTTTTACTCAACTTCCCCCAAAGGCAGTGCCTATCGACAGTGTCAAAAGCTGCCTTTAGGCTGGAAGCTTGGAGCTTTTAGGATTGAGCAAGTGCAGCAGTATAAATATTTAGGTATAATCTTTGGTAAGTCTGGACTGGAACGATCAGGCAAAGATAGCACTGAACAGGTTTGGTAGCTGCCCTATTACAGTATTTCTCAAGGAAGGGTCGTGGAAAAGAGTTAATGGCTTTGGAAGTTTTAAATGTCAAGGTTGCATCGGCACTCTTTTATGGAGCCTTCCTATGGGGTATTTCGCGCCTGTTTGATCTGAACAAGCTCCAAGCAGGGTTTTTGAGGAAACTGCTGCATCTACCCCAGGGAACTGTGACAGCTGCAGCCCAGTTGGAAATGAGCCAAGTTAGCTGGAATTGCGGGGTAAAAAAGTAGGTGCTCCTACAATGGCTGCGTGTCATTGTTTATCCACAATCGGGTTTCTTTCCCCTGCTGGTAAATGATAGATACCAATCACTGTGGCATTCTGTTGTAGAGGAGGTAGTGGTTAAAATGGAATTTTCAAAAACCTATTTTCAAAGCAGAGGCCTCTTGGCGGTGCGAGCTGAAATAAAAAGGAGAATAGGGGATGTTGCTCATCAAGAGGATATTGCTACTGTGAATGTGTTGAGGCTGTATGCAACCTTGATTTCCTAAAGCTGATCAGGCGGCCGATTTTTGGAAAAGAGGTTGGCCTTCTGTTTTGGGCCATAAATTATTGTTAGCCAGATTCAAAGTGTTCCCCTCAATGGTTGTGGAGGACCATTATAATGGGACACCTTTTTCAGATCGTCTGTGCCCGTTTGATTTCCCACAGGTTGAAACAGTATCCCATATCTTGCTGGAGTGCCAATTATACCAGGATATCAGGGAAGCTTATTTGAATCAAACTTTGTTATGTCTGTCAGGGAGATCTTGTCAGGAATTGACAAAAATCCTATTAGAAGATTTATCGTTAGAAACTTCAGAGGCTGTATCCAGATTTCTTCTGAAATCAACGACTAGGAGAAGTCATTTTTTAAACTTTAAAGCTAATAGTTCTGTTTGAAGTTGTGACTGTAGGACTCTATTGACTGGCAGTTCAAAATTTTAGCCTTTTATTTCTGTATGATTATTGCTGTAAGATGTCCATGTCTTTAGAGAAAACAGTTCCTTCAACTTGATTCGATAAGGATAAGGATTAGGGTAAATCGATGGGACTAAATTTTGTCAGATATAATGTATTTTGTATTATTTTACTATTTGAGTTTTACTGTGTAGTTTAAATTTCATGCTGGTTATGTCCAATTGATACGCCATTAAATAAATATTATTATATCATATTTGGGATGTCCAGGGCACTCTTATTCCAAAAGAACCATTTTGTGCATCCCTGAAAAATTGAAGGCAGCATTGTATTTATCTGGGGGGACATTCTGTGTTTTTCTTTCTACTTTAGAAGTGCTGGTTCCAGCTAGCAGAGGTGCAGCTCAGCAAAAAGTAGGAATGAAGGCTATATTTTCTCTATTTCAATTTGCCCAGATGGTGCTCTGAATTACTTTCTCTTTGAATCTTCTGTCAGCCTTTCCTAGGAAGGGCTAGGAGAAATAATCATCAGCTTTAGGTATAGACTGAGATTCCAGCATGAAATCAGCCAGACAGTCTGATTTTATCTAGCCCAAAAAGTTAAGATTCAGAAAATGTGACACGCATAGTAGAAGTCACAATGTTTTATGAAGCGCTTCTGAACATTACCTGATATTTTCTTATACACAGAGTGGGTTGGATTATTTCTTAGAAATAACAATGACTACAGTTGAGTCCCTTTTTACATTAGAAAAGTTGTGAAACTATCCCAATTCTCTTCTATTGTATTTAGTATTATTCACTGAATAGGTTGAAGGATAATTTCCAGACTACACATTTGCGTACAGATGGCTCACTTATTTGGTGTGTATGGCTGGGCAGGCACAGTGGTTTGTTTTGTTTTGTTTTGTTTGTAGCTTTATTGGATGACACACTTGAAACAGGAAAAAAATGTAAAATTAGCAACACCCTTCATGGTATATGTTTTCAGGTGGGAACCATTTGTGTTCATATCTGGGAAAATCTTTGTGAAACAAAAGGATAGTGCGTGTCTTACCAAGGGGTGAAATGAGCAGCTAAATTGCTGCTCATGAGAATTGTCACCATATTGGGAACCAGGATCAATTTTCCAAGCATTTCCTGATACCAATATGATTTCTCAATTCTCGTAATACTGCAAGATACCATCCCTGATTTACCAACTTTACACTTACCGTTTACTGCGCACCATTCATTTATCGCTTAATACATTGCCAAGGGAATGGTTTTACTTCTGGATTTGTCTCTGTTCAGTGTACTGCATTTCTGAATCAATCATTGTGCAAATAGCCCACACTGGCCTTTAACCTCCATTCCAGTGCCTCCAGTCAGTATTGTTGTCCATATGTCAGACCACTGTACCGGGGCCTGTGGGTTCGAGGGAGGGATCAGGCACAGGACCGCCAGGACTCACCTGGCAGAGAAACCTGGCAGAGAAACACTATGACTCATCCGGGTCCTGCAGCTCTGCTGCTGGGATCTGTGCCTCCAGCACCATCAAATACAGTGCCGGAGTGCAGGACTGCAGCGGAATCAGCAGGGGACTTCCTGGATGGTACAGAGGCTCCCCTGGCTCAGAAACAGGCAGCCCTGGAGCTGCGCAACCCAGCTGGGAACATTCAGCCCAGTCGGGCCATGCCACCACAGTTCCGCTTGGCCACACACCCCACGCTCCAGTCATGGCGGCCAGAGCACCTGCGCCAGCGTTCCCTGTCCTCAGTAGGGGATAAACGCAGCTGCCTAGCCCAGAGCTCTTGCCAGTGATCAATGCTTAGTGCCTGTGAGACTGCCCCCCCTCCCCTGCTATTGTTCTGATCAAAGTGACGAGTGTTAACTGTGGAGACTGCGCTGTGTGATTCTGGTAAGTTGTGCGGGTTGTTTGGGTAGCTAGTGTGAGTGAAATTGACCTTGGTCTCCTTCCACATCCTGGTCCCCTTCCTGGAAGTGAGTCCCTCTCCCTCCACCTTGCCCTTGGGGGTCTGCACTCCTACTCGTCACCTGTATCATCTCCTTGCCTTTCGCCCCTTCCCAAGTCTATTTGTGTAAGCGTTCGAGAGTGTCTGTGTCTGTGTGTGGCTGGGTGGACACAGCACCACAAGGCATTGCGCTCTTCTCTGCCTCCCATTGATGATCTAGGCTGTGGGCATAGACCCTAGAAGCCGCATAAGATCCTGAGGGACCATTTGCAGGCTGGTGTTGCTGCCTTTACTGGTGGGTGTTCAAGCTTCTCGTACCCTCCTTCCCTTCTCCCTTCACTACACACAAACCTCAGACTATATTTGTTAGGGGAGGCTAAGGGAAGGAGACGAAAGCTACCACCAAACCCACAAGCCCCCTAATCCTTATGGTAATAACTTGCCCTCAGGATCTTATAGAACCCTATAGCTTTGTAATGAAGCAGGCAAGATCATCACCAGACAAGAATCAAGTGTGCACGCTAGTGGAGCTCCCAATTAGGAACACCATATGCAACAGGACCCAGGGAGTGAGGAATGAGGTGAGGAGCCCCACGGGGGTAAGGGGAGGGAAAGGCAAAGGAGTGAGGAAGGACAGAATAGGGATTTCTCACTCAGGAGGGGTAGGGTAAAGGGAGGAATGGGGAACAGGGGGGCACCTGAAACATACCCACCTCGCACATGCACTTCCACCACAGACATGCCCCAACTCTCTCTCTCACACACACTGCCCTAACACCTACACACACCCCAATATTCTCACCTCCACACACACTAGTCAACCGTCTCCACGTAGCACAAACAATACTCTAACTACTGTTACTAACACTCACTGGGGCCAGTCTCAAGCACAATACCACACGTTTAATTAATTAATTAATTAATTTGTATCCCACTCCCTCCAGCCCGATGGCAGCTCGGGGTGGCTCACAAGACATTTAAAAACAATATATAAAAACAATTCATAAAAGGGATTACTAAAACAATAAAAACAACAACAAGAAGGTAAAATTACTGGTACCCCCCCCCCACCCTTATTCCCCCCCTCCCCCAAAGGCCCGGAAGAACAGCTAGGTCTTACAGGCCCGACAAAAGGCCAACAGGTGGGGGGTGAGGCGAGCTTCCTCTGGGAGGGAGTTCCACAGCCATGGTGTGGGCACCGAGAACACCCTCTCCAACGTTGTACCCCGGTTCACCCAAGGGACCTCCAAGAAGGTGCCCCCGGTAGATCGCAGAGGTTGTCCTACGGCCCAGGGAGTGAGGTCCAGCTGGGTCACGGAACCCGGGTCCCTCTCCATTCCCTGCTCCTGGATATAGTCAGGGGGGTCCTGCAGCACGGAGGGCTCTGCTCCCTCATTTCCAGAGTCCTCTGCGTCTCTGCTGGCGGCCCATCTCTGACCCCAGTGGTGCAGACAGTGGGACCCCTGGTTCCGGTCTCGCCTCCAACCCCTGTAAATCCTGACAATATTGTTCCCTTTACTTTGGCAAGTCTGAAGCTGGATTACCGATTAGTAATTGATGGCAAAGCATTAAACAGAAAGTTGGTAAACTGATAAACAAAATGTCGATTGAGACATAAGTACCGAGAGGTTCTTGATTTGATGGAGACAGTATCGATGATGGGAATTCCTGTTTTTGTGAAATCTCATTTCAGCCCTAGTCTTTCCCCTTTTGTCTGCTAGTCCAGAACAGGATAAAAGCGTACTATTCTCACCAGATAATGGAGTTACTGCTAACACTCAACTGGAGTGACCCATGCTAAAAGCTGTGGGTTCAAATCTTACTGATGTTCCAAAGCGGCACTTTCTGCACCTGGAGGTTTTTCAAACAAGCTTTATAATGAAATGTAGGGACTTGAACCTGTGAAAATAGTCACAAATTAGTCTGAGCAGTCCTATTTATATGAAGCATTTCATTATATGCCTTTATCAAGCCCTAAAAATATGCTGCATGAGCACCAGGAATGCAGCTGGTGGTTTTGTCTGGGAGAAGGATGGGCAGTTTTCCTTTAAAATAATCTCTTTTACTTTTCATCTTTTTCCTCTGCTGTTTCTTCTTCTCTCGCTAGTTACATGTTATAGGCTGCTGTTTTACACTGTAGCTGCCTATTTAGCACAGCACAAGGACAAAAGATTATTGCATTACTTGCCTCTTTAAATTTGCTTGGTAAGTAAAAAAATCCATAGACAAAAACTGCCTATTAAATACTTATTATCACAATCAAATAGGATGACGCTGTGAACAGTCGGACTCCTATTGGATTTTCGATGATGACTACATACCAAAACAATAGTGTAGATGCTAATTTCTCAGCTTGAGATGGCAGATGAGTGGACATTCTCCTAAGGAGACTGTCAAACATAACCTACTGCAAACAGTAGGGGAGAAATAAAAACGGAGAAACTTTGAGATGTCAGGAGGCAACAGAGACAGCAAGTAACTGCATGTTCAATAGACAGTGCATGTTCTATTGCTAAATAATGTCAAGGCTTACAAAAAGCCAATTACAGCAAAGCTAATTTATTCCAACTCATGATGCACTGTACATTAAAAAAAAAATGTCAATTATCTGTGGCAATTAAACTGCCTCTGGTTTGGCTAGACAAATTCAGTGATGGCTTGCCAATTTTCTCTTCTTTTTTTTCAATCTGAGAGGGGTCTCTTTTATTATGAATCTCAAGATAGTGTGTGGTTGTGTTGGTTCCAAGTGACAGAGAGGGAGAGAATGGCATCTTTTACTGGACTAACCGCTGTGGGTGAGAATGAGCAAACCTTCAGGCTACACACGGCCCTTCCTCAGGCATGCAGTGTAGCCAGTAGAAGAAAAATATAAACTCAGCAAATGTAAAGCAGGTGTATGTAAGGCAAGTACATCCTTACCCAGGATGAGTTTTCTGGGTATACATAAATAAATATGTATTTATTTTTGCTGTTTTGTATTTTATGTTATGTTATTTATTATTGTGATGGCCAACGGCTTTAACAAATAAAGCTGAAGTTGCACACGCAGGCACTCATGTGTGCATTGGGTGTGGGGCGTCTCATTTAAAAGGGCTATATAGTTTCTAAAAGGCTAAAAGAGCACCAGCCTCTGATTCAACACTTTTTTCCTATTTATTATTTATTTGACTCCCCTATCAGCTGTTTGGTGGGCCAGGGTGAGCATGCTCCTGCAGGCCCCCCTCCCCATCAGTTGTTCGGTGGGCTGGGGTGAGCATGCTCCTCCAGCCCACCCCCCCACCCCCCATCAGCATGCTCCTCTGGGTCCGATCCTCTGACCTCACTGCTGGGCAGGGCCGGACGTAACAGATGGGAGGTGGGAGACCATTAACCCGGATGAACCCAGGTAGCCAGGCCTTCATCTGGGGTGCGTCTCAAACTGACAGCATCCCACACATCCCATGATGGCTGGCAGCCCACCCTGGGGCAGTAGTATGTGGACATAGGTGGCAACTGACCAGATGTGCAGGTGAGTTCCAGGCTACTGTGGACTAAAGCAGACCATTGTTACATCTGTTTTCACCCTAAGTTACTACTTGCCACACAGCAACTGCTCAGTCCCCTGCTGGGAGAACCCTCAACCACTCCCTTTCCCCACCACAATCCAGCCCTGCCATGCGCAAGTAAAGCCACAGCAGAACC
Source organism: Sphenodon punctatus (assembly GCA_003113815.1). Lineage (NCBI taxonomy): Eukaryota > Metazoa > Chordata > Lepidosauria > Sphenodontia > Sphenodontidae > Sphenodon > Sphenodon punctatus. The sequence continues at coordinate 1,031,575 of QEPC01015163.1, read as the reverse complement.
CCATTAGCACCGGCACTACTTCCGGCATCTGGCTCCTCCCCGCTGCCACGTCTTTGCCTCACATCATTTTTAAAGTGCCGCCTCGTCAGGTTTGAATGTGGCCTGAGTATATATTTTTTTTTAAAAAGCTAACACAAGTAAAAGGAAAAGAAAATGAGCCTCATATAAGAGAAAACAACTCAGCCACTGGAATCTCTTTCAACTCTAGACACCCGGAAGAGAAATGAGAAAAGAAAAATATTATTCTCAAGGAACACAGCTGGAGAAATGAAACTCAAAGTCAAAGCCCAACCTTGCGCACCCCATACCCAAAGTCCACCTCAGCATTTGAAAACATTTTCATTTGAACAATTTTAAAGAATTAGGAAAACCAAGAGGCCTCACACTAATCACTCTCATTGATATCGCAGTATTAAAATCACATCATTTTTGAACATTCGGATTGGTTGCTGTCAGGAGAAGCCCAGGATTATGAAGTGAAGAATAAAATGAATGACTTTCAGTTGAATGGAAAGAGGTATGTTTATAAGTAGAGAGATTTGGGAGTTATTGTGGAAGAATTAATAAAGCCTTCGACCCAATGTGCAGCTACAGCAAAAAAAAGAAAAATACAAACAGAATACCTTATTTATTTTTTTATTGCTACAAGAAATACCATATCAATCAAAGGAGGAACTTTCCCTGCAAAGTAAGGTACTGCTTAGATTTTACTTGAAGTGCTTTATATAGTGTCACATCCTACTTTAATAATGATACAATTACTCCTGATGTGGTACAGTCTAGACATAGAATACAGATGCCAGAGTTTTAAACATTTAAGGAAATTGTGCACGTTCTTATGAGGAAAGAATATCAATGATAGAAACTACAGGTCCCAAAAGAGCAATCATTAAACTCAGGAGTACCTTAGCTACTACAACCATTCTGAAGTGACAAACAGAATATTCGTGGCAGTGGGGCTTAATATCAGTGGATTCCAATACCCCGTGGTTCAGGACTATTATAGATATGGGTTTCACTTTGCACTCATGTTCTTACTATTATGCCATTCCCTAAAGGACTGAAAATGAAAAGGAATATTGGGCTTTTGAGAAGGAAAAAGTAGGCAAAGAGGGGCAGTTGCCCTAAGCGTCTCATATATCTAGTAGTCTATTTTGTGGTGATTGGATCCCTCAGCTGCCCCCTTCATGACTGGGAACGGCAGTGGCAGCTGGTGGGTTCTAAGGCTATGGGGTGCAGGGTGGGGCCAGAAGTGTGTGGAGTCTGACCAACGGTAGGCAGAGCTTAGGCAACAGTGGGCAAAGCCAACCACAATTTTTTTTTAAAAAATTATTTATTTATTTATAAAATACTTAATACCCCTCCTGACACAGCAGCTTGGGGCAGCTTACACAACAGCTATATTAAAAAAATAAAACAACTCATAGCCCTTCATTACCTTGAGACTTGCCTACTGCAACGCGCTCTATGTGGGGCTTCCCTTGACATTGGTTTGGAGGCTGCAGCTGGTGCAGAATGCGACAGCCCTTCTCCTTATGGGGATGGGTCGTCGTGAGCACATTACACCAGTGCTCCGCTGCTCTCTGCACTGGCTGTCTATAGCATACCGAGCCAAGTTCAAGGTGTTAGTATTGGTATACAAAGCCCTATACGGTATCGGCCCCTCTTATCTTGGGGACTGCCTCACCTTCCGTGACTCAGGAAGAACCCTCCGATCCACTGGGGGTGCCCATCTGGAGGTTCCCTGTGTAAGGCAGGGGGCCACCATGGAGAGGGCGTTCTCTGTGATTGGGCCACGGTTGTGGAACTCCCTACCAAAGGAAGCCCGCCTGGCCCTGGGTCTGCTCGCCTTTTGGTGAGCATGCAAGACTTGGCTGTTCGCCCAGGCCTTTGGAGGGGAGGAGGGGAGGAGGGAAGGGAGTGGTAAATGGGGGAGATTGGGGGTCTCCTTCCACATCCTGGTCCCCTTCCTGGAAGTGAGTCCCTCTCCCTCCACCTTGCCCTTGGGGGTCTTCACTCCTACTCGTCACCTGTATCATCTCCTTGCCTTTCGCCCCTTGCCAGGTCTATTTGTGTAAGCGTGCGAGAGTGTCTGTGTCTGTGTGTGGCTGGGTGGACACAGCACCACAAGGCATTGCGCTCTTCTCTGCCTCCCAATGATGATCTAGGCTGTGGTCATAGACACAGGTGGGGGTGGGGGAGGGGATTTGGGGGAATTGGAGGGTAGGGTTAGGTGTGGGTTTTTTTTAAATTATTTTAAAATTGATGTTGGTTTTAATGTATTTTATTGTTTTATTGTATTGTTATCCGCCCCGAGATGCTGTGGGCATGAGGGGGGCGGCATAGAAATGTTGAGAAATAAGAAAGAAAGAAATATAGCAGGAGAATTAAAATCCCATCCCCACTAACCCACTCCCCCTACTCTCACCCATCTCCTGCACCAAATGCCTGGCAGAATCACCAGGTTTTACAACTTCACCGAAAAGAGGGAAGGTCTGGGGCCAGTTGAGCCTCCACCAGGAGGCTCCACAGCCTCTGTGTGTCCACCAAGAAAGCCCTTTCCATCGTGGCCCCATGGAAGACTCAGGGGACCTTGAGGAGGGCTCCCCCGGATGACCTCAGGGGCCAATCCAGAATCCGGGAGGAGAGGCGTTCCCACAGATAGGTTTAGGGCTTTATAGGCAAGCACCAACACCTTGAATCAGGGCCAGAAGACTATAGGCAGCCAGTGCAGAGATTGGTGAACTGGTGCAATATGCTCCCGGCGACCCAGTCCCACCAGGAGGTGGGCTGCCACATTCTGAACCAGCAGCACCTTCCAGACCATCACCATGGGTAGCCCCACATACAGTGTGTTACAATAGTCCAATCTAGAGGTGATAAAAGCATGGATGACAGTGGCCAGGTAGGAGTCTGAGATATACGGCTGAAGCCATCCTGCCAGATGTAATTTGCGAAAAGTGTTCCTCACCACAGCCTCCACCTGGACATCCAGGCGGAGCTGTGAATCGAAGATCACTCAACACAAAAAATTGAAAAAAAGAAAACCCACCCTAAAAAACTCTCTCACACACTGAAAGACCGGGCTGCGCTATGTATCGAAAAATTCAGCACTTGTAAAAAGAAGTTTATTTTAAAATTGAAGCCCACTAAACACTTCCAAGCTCACATTTCCACTAACAATTACTGCCATGTGTTAGCCTGGTCTAACCAGAATGCCTAAAAATGGGCATAAACATATACTTCTGAAAATCCCAACATATCATTGTTTGAAATATAACCTGTGATGGATAATTTGTCCAGATTTGTACATAAATATAGGACTGTAATTCAATACAATAACTCTAAAAGCACTGAAACATGAGTGCCAAAGATATAAATGCTCATAGGTGCTGGACACAGCTGTGTTTCTGACCAACTTTACAGGTCTTCTTCAACAGCACTATAACAAACTGTAGCATTTCTGACATTGGGTGAGTCTGTAATACAAACGTACAAATTAGTATGGAATAAGCTCTACTAAACCAAATATATATGCTTGGGTAAGAAGAACTTACCTCCAAGCAATATATTCTATTTTAATTGGTTATAACTTCTACAACCTATGAATATAAATAAAACATTTTACTATCAGTTATAACAAACCCCCAAACAAAGCTACCAATTGTAGCAAACAGAAAAACATATATTCACCCTCTGTCAGAAATCAAACGCACATTCATGCATCTCAAAAGTTCAAACCAGTGAGGCAGTGACGTCTATATGCAGCTCCCCATGTGCCCAGGCAACCCTTGAGATCATATGTGGGAGCCTTTTTGGAGGTTCCCCAGGCGAGGCGGGTAGCCACCGATGTTAGATCTTTTTCGGTGGCCACCCCTGTGCTGTGGAATTCACTCCCGGAAGAGGCTCCTCAGGCTCGGCTGGCTCCCACTCTCCTGCTGTTTCAACATATATGTAAGACCTGGCTGTTCCGTCAGGCTTTTGGTGAGGGGTAGGGATGGCGCGGGGTGGGGTGGAGGTTTTCCCCACATATTGTATTTTAAATTGTTTTTAAATTTTTATATTGTTTTATTGAGTGCTGTTTACCACCCCGGGCTGCCTTGTGGGCAGGAGGGGCAGGATATAAATTTTAAATAAATAAATTAAATAAATAAATCCCATAGCGTCTGAAAATACCCAAAGGTTTACCCACTGGAAGTATTGGTTACTAATATTTTTATAGTAATTATACATGCAGAAGCCACATCATACATCCTAAATTATGGCAGAGACAAAGCAGTTCCGTTGATATCTTTTATTAGACCAACTTCGGTTGGTGAGGCTACTGAGCAGAGATATGATAGAACTTTATAAAATCATGAGTAGAGCAGAATGAGTAAATAGGGAGTGGTTATTTACCTTCTCATATAGTACTAGAACTAGGGGACACCCCATGAAACAAATAAGTATTTAGTTATTTATTTATTATTTGATTTGTGAGCCACCCCTCCTGCAAAAGTAGCCCATGGCAACGTGCAAAACAATAAAATGCATAGAAAAAATTCATAAAAACAACTTCAACACTATAAAATATAAAAAAATCAACCTCAGGCAGAGTTTAGGAAAAATCACTCCCTCCCCCCATCACCCATCTCCCTCGCCAAAAGCCTGGAGGAACAACCAGATCTTACATTGTCTTCAGAAAGAGGGAAGGTCAGAGGCCAAGTAAACCTCCATCGGGAGGAAGTCCCACAGCTGAGGAGCGGCCACTGAGAATGCCCTCCTCATTATCACCACCCAAGTCACTCGGGGGACTTCGAGGAGGGTGCTCCCAGTTGATTTCAGGGGCCTATCCAGGACCTGGGGGGTGAGGTGATCCTGCAGGTAGGTGGGGTCCAGGCCATCTAGGGCTTTAAAGGTCAAAACCAACACCTTGAATATGGCCTGGAAGTCTATAGGCAGTAGACTTGGGACCCCCAGGCCATTACCGGATACCGGATTTACCGGTTTCCGGTTCTCAAAGAACCGGATTCTCGGATTAAATCCAGTATACCGGTACCGGTTTTATTCCATTGATTTCAATGGGGCACTGTGGCCCCATTGAAATCAATGGAATAAAAAAATTCCTCCCCACTCCCCCTCCCAGGCTGCGCCGGTGGAAGGGGGGACACCACCCACCCACCCTGCCCAGCCTGGATTTTTTTTTTTTAAAAAGAGTCCCCTCCCCAGCACCAGTGGCTGCGGCATCCCCGCAGCAGCCGGTAAGTATAGACCTGATCCCTGGGTGTGTGTGTGTGTTTAACACCCCCCC
>QEPC01015163.1:944849-1000870 GCA_003113815.1 Sphenodon punctatus | reverse complement strand
GTGCCATACTGTGTCAGACCAATGGTCTATCAAGCCCTGCCTGCATTCTGTCTCCACAAGTGGGTGGACTGGGTGGCCATCCAATCTCTCTCTGCAGGGGACTTCCATTCCTAACAGGTCATAGGGCAATTCATTCCCTGTTGTTCCAGTCCCCGTGCCATACCTTGCATGTAGCAATTCCGTCACCCTTGTTGTAGAACCTCCAGCCATCCGACGTCTGGTGCCGGATGTCTGGGGGTGTCACTGGCCGTGGCAGCGACCTCTGCCTAGGGGTCCTCTGAGTCCTTGGCCTGGTCCTGGCAGCAGTGCTGTGGCCGGCTTCCTATTCCTCTCTGAAATGGGAACACATTAAGAACACCAAAGTAATATCATGCATTTATGATGATGCCTCTAGTCCTCCCTCCTTGGGGTGCTAGGGATTGCAGCTAGAAAGCACATGCAAATCCTGCCCACCTGGGGGTGCTAGGGGATGCTAGGTATTGCAACCAGAAAGCCCCTGGCTGGCATGTGCAAATCCTGTGCTCCCTGGGGTGCTGCTTGGGATGGCAATGGAGAGACCCTGGCTTGCTGGCTGGCTGGCATATGCAAATCCTGCCCTCCTTGGGGTGCTTGGAATTGCAGCTAGGAAGGCCCTGACTGGCACGTGGAAATCCTGACCTCCTTGGGGTGCTAGGGATGGTGACGGGAGATGTGACCCTGGCTGGAGGAAAGACCCTGCCCTTATTTGGGGGTGCGTAGGGAATGGGATGGCAACTGGAGAGTGGAGACCCTTGCTAGCCTGGCACATGTTTGGGTGGGGGTGCTGCTCATGCCAGAGCCCCCCACACTACAGTTCCCTCGCTCTCTGTGGCAGACATCTGCTGTCACCCGCTGATGCCCATTGTTTGTGCCTGACTGATGCCCACCACCCACACACCCACTCACATGCCAATGAGCTCACTCTAGCGGATAGAGCCTTTCTTGTCCTCAAAATAAAAAAAAAGGTTACAAACCTGGAAGCACCTCCTGAGCCCACTGCTTGCTCCTCATCCGAGGATCCGGGCATCACCACCGAACGGGTAGAGGCATAGACCTCTACCTCCTCCTCCTCCTCAACCAGCAAGTTGGCCCCCAGCTGGGTGATCAGAACTGCAGCCTTCTTCATTTTTTATTTTTTTTAAACACTCACACCCAAAAAAGTCACCCACAACATACACCAACACTCACCAACCACCCAAACACACAGTACAGCCAAACCCAACACAAACACAGTCAAAACACACAAACCGAACAGCCACCCAGTTAAACACACACTCGCTCACCACACAGCTCCACATGCACTCGAATTTCCAGTTTCTGGAGCGATTATGGCTTCCCATGTTCTCACAATAATTTTTTCCTGAACGGCCGAATGGCCAAACTGAACAACCAAACCAAACGGCCAAACCCGAACTGAGCGAAACACCCGAACGCATGAACCGAACACAGCCGAACCGAATGGTCGAACCCGAACCGTGATCTGTTCGCCCATCCCTGGTGAACGAACAGAGATTGTAGAGAACAAGCTGGGAGAATGGCAAGATGGGTGATTTTGGTCCTTGGCCTTCACAGCCATTTGGGCCTCTTGCTTATCAATCCACACAAGTTAAGAGCAAAAAAGATAAAAGCAGGTCTCTGTAGATAATGAAATAAACTGAGCAGGACACTGTACTCCTGCAGGCACAGAAATGTTCAGTCTCAGGACAAATTCTTAAATTGCCCCTGCCATGCTTAAAAGTCATTAGAAAAAATTAGCCAGTGTTTTTAGACACACATTTCTCCTGGATGTTTGCTGTAACATCCAGAACTTTCTGTGTGTCTGAATCACTCATCCAGATCTTAAATATCTGGATCTTTGAACTTCTGCGTGAAACTTCTCCCAGAACTTTTTTGTGTAAAAGGTTCTCCTGGTAAACTGCTTTGCTCCAGGCAGCTGTGGTCACTTGGTTTCCATGGCAGCCTGTTGTCACATTTACAGCTGCGACTACTTTAGGCTGCCTCAGGGCAGTGTGTGTGAGAAAAATGAATCCGGAACTTACTTGTGGACTAAGGACTTGTAAACCCAGAAGACTGAAACATCCGGAACTTTAACATTTCTAAATATGCCCATTGTGTCCTCCCACCCTAGAGTGCCTAAAGTCTGGGCATGGATGGCCAAAGTTTCTGGTTGTCCCCCTCACTGTGTGTGATGCTGCCAGTAGGGTTTACAAGAATACAGTGTGCAGTAGCGCTAAATAGTAGCACCAAAGTAACCAAAATACCAAAGTAACGAAAACTCCAAAAGGAAATAATCAAAGTAGCTGAAATATCAAAATAAACCAAATGAATATTCATATTTGAAGTATAGCAGGAAGCAAATAGTGCTTTGTATTGTCTTCATTAAAATTAATACGGAGAGCATTATTTGCAATGTGTGTTTGGGTCAGGTTTACTTTAAAAATCAACACAAATCACCTTCTATTCTCCATGCCATGAAGTTTCTCCGACCTTCACTGACTTGATCTTCACTGATAAAAACTACAGAGCACAACACAAAAATGCAATTATTGTTTTAATATCACACCTAATCACACCACTAATCCTTCCCCCGGTGAAAGAAAGACAGACAGAAGGAACAAACATACACACTTACAACAATAAAACTTACTCACAAACTTGAGGTCCATAACTTCAACCACTACTACTCAGATGCCACAGAGAGGGATGTGATAGACTGGGCTGTCAAGCTTAAATGTTCACAAATCATGAATCAGACTCACAAATTATGAGTCAGCCCACATAGCCGAGTGGATCAGGTGTTGGACTTAGAAGAAGTGAGTTCAAATCCTGTATTAGCCATGAACTTACTGGGTAGCTTTGGGCCACTCACTCTCTCCCAGTCTCAACGTCCTAATTGATAAAGTTGGAATAATAATTACTTTCCTCACAGGGTCATTGTAAGGGGTAAAATAGAGAAGGCTTAGTAAGACTAAGCACTTTGAACCCTATATTAATAAAAACAAATCAGGGAATGAATTAATTACCATGAAATTTCTTTGAGAATACCATCAAATTAGGTTTGTCTTTTTTTCTTCTTTTTTTTTTTTCACCAGTTTTAGGGGATCCAAGCTTTTAGATGGATCACTACAACCATAAAAGATCAGAATACACTTTTTAAAACAAAAGTCTGAAAGCCGAGATTCTTATGATGTCCAGCAATTGGGACTTGAGGAAAACATCCCAGATTCCACAATCTGAGCTTGCACTTGTCAGTGTTGGCAAGCATAGGTATAATTAGAAAATTAACAGAATGGAAATCTACTGTCTCTTTCATTATTGCATTGCTTGGCTAGTGAGCTGATCATTAAAAGCTAGAAAAAGATAGGTACACTGTAGCAAGCAAATGCTCATCTGCAGCAGCACAAGATGTTCAACTAGGTTTATAATAGCAATAGTGACCTCTGCATAGGAGATTTTCTGATAATTAATAACCAGCTGGGCTGAAGGCCCATACCCAGCTGGTCATTAATTGCACTAAAATGCCTTTCTTGTCAACCATTATTGCTCAAACAACATATGTAGCTATTCAGAACTATACTCAGACCCTGCAAACAGACCTTGATTGTGATTAATCTATGTGCATTTCTTATTTCCCTGCATCAAGGAGGGGGAAGGGACCATTCATCCCATCTTATGGGAATCTCCTAAGCCTTTGCCTGTTGCTGTAACCTTCCAATAATATTCAAGGTTACTTACAGAAAAAATAAGCAAAGTTTATTGCTGAAGGAAGCTTTCCTTCCCAGAGTGCTAATGCTAAATAAGGGTGGTGGGGGTGGTGGAAAAGGAGAGAAAGACATCAAACATATGAAAACAAAGGCCATGGCATTCTTCCACTGCACAAACATCCCCACCAGGCAACACAGCATATAGTCCCCATTTGAAAAATGGATTATATGAACACATTCCAAAATTGCACTGACTTCGCTCCATTAGTCCCCATATGGTGAGCAGCTAACTATCTTCTGGTACCTAGTCAGTCATTTGCATAGTCTAACCAGCATTTTTGATCACTTTATAAATGGCATTCACTTTCGCAGGTTTCATTATTATGTCTTAGCAATGCTGGAGTTTCCACATTGTTGCTTGCTGCTCTCTTGCCTAATTGCAATATTTGATGATAATTAATGTCCCTGAATGAAGGCAAAGTAGAATGCAAATGAGCAGTGTCAATTGTGCTCTTTGGAAAGTGTGAAACAAGATAGAACAAATAAACAATTATCCATGCCGGGTACAGCTTTATTAGGCAACCAAAAAAAAAATGGGCCTCTTTTGTGTGTGTGAAATACTTGTGTTACAATGGTCTCTCCGATGCTAATACAGAATTTATATTAATTCATGTATTGCTCATTATGTGAATGAGATGGGGGCGGGGGGGATAGGTCATTCCTGATCTGATTGCCCTACATGTTCTTTGGACACAGTCCTTTCAAAACAATGATACAAAAACAACTATGGCAACAACTATGGCTCCAATCCAAATTCCATTTACTCCATTCAGTGGAGTATATATTACAGGTAGGCATTATGGATTTGGATTAATCTGTAACTGCCCGAAAATGGCAGTTATGGAATAATCCGTAAATATTGCACTGATTACGGATCTCTGGATCTCCGTAAAGCTCATTGGAGCGGTGCCACTGGGATGGCATTGGCTTGGTGCCACTCCAATGAGCTTTAGGGAGGATGGGAGAGGGGAACATGGGCAGAGGTGCTTTGCTGGCCGATTGCCAACCAGTTTCGGATGGTAATTGGACAGCAAGGGACAGGGATAGCTCAACTCCATGGACTGATTCACCGCCTGGATGCAGCGCTGGCTGCTCCTCCGAGTCCTGGCTGCCACTGCTCCCATACCCTGCCATTGCTCAAGCTAAGTTGTGTTCTTCCCAAACTCAGCTTTTCTGAGTGGGGACGGAGCAAGGAGGCATCTTCCAGTATGCAGGATCCAGGGGTATCAAGTTATCCCTGTCCCGTACTGACCAATTGCCATCCAGTTTTGGATGTTACTCAACCAGCAAAACTCCTCTGCCTGCCTCCCCTTGCCCCCTCACCCCTAAAACTCATTAGAGTGGTGCCAAGTCAATGACATCCCCATGGCACCTTTCCAATGAGATTTATGGAGACACAGGAATAAGGTTCTGTAATCCAGAAATCTGTAAAATTTGAGATAGGGATCTGTAATTAACACGAATCTACAAATAAATACAAATTTTAATATAAATACAAATGACAAAGGAGTTCTGTTGGGTGAACCTCAAAACATATACAGTGACTGATCAATACATTCATGAGGCAATATTTTATTTTTATTTATTTTTTATTTACTCAATTTTCATCCCGCCCCTCCTGCGAACAGCTCGGGGTGGCTAACAAATTCAACATAAAACAAACTTAAAACCAATATATTAAAACAATCCATAAAAACACTACAATAAAACAGGCTGGGATAATAATAAATAAATTGGGGTGGGGGAAGATAAAAACACCCCCTAACCCACCCCCACCCCCTCCCCAAAGGCCTGGCAAACAGCCAGGTCTTACAAATTTGCCGAAATGTCAGAAGGCTTGGAGCCAGGCGAGCTTCCTCTGGAAGGCAATTCCAGAGGTGCGGCCTGGCCACCGAGAATGCCCTCTCCATTGTGGCCCCCCGCCTAACATGGGGGACCTCCAGAAAGGCACCCCCAGTGGACCGAAGGAGCCGCTCTGGGGCGCGGAGGGAGAGGTGGTCCTTGAGGTATGAGGGACCCAGACCATGAAGGGCCTTGTATATTAACACCAATACCTTGAACCTGGCTCGGCACGCTATCTGCAGCCAGTGCAGAGTCCGGAGCACGGCTGTTATATGCTCCTGACAGGAGGTGAGCCGCTGCATTCTGCACTAGCTGCAACCTCCGAACCAGGAACAAGGGCATCCCCACGTAGAGCGCATTGCAGTAGTCCAGCCTCGAGGTGACAAAGGCATGGATGAGGGAGGCCAGGTTCGGGCCGGAGACAAACGGACGCAGCCTCCGCACCAGATACAGCTGATGGAAGGCGGCCTTCGCCACTGCCTCCACCTGCTGCTCCAGGCGGAGGTCTGCATCCAAAATTACCCCCAGACTCCGAACCTGCTGGGCTACGGGAGGGCGAACCCCCCCAACCAGGGGGGCTGACACCTCCCTCGCTCTCCCCACCACCATCACTTCCGTCTTATCAGGGTTGAGCTTCAGTCTGCTCTGCCACATCCACTCCGCCACGGCCTCCAAACACTGGGAAAGCAACGAGACATCAGGGTCTGGGTCAGCTGAAAAAGAGAGGTACAGCTGAGTATCATCAGCATATTGGTGACATCGCACCCCGAACCCTCTCACGACCTCCCCCAAGGGCTGCATATAGACATTAAACAGCAATGGAGACAGAATAGACAGAATAGAATCTTCTGAGGACTTGAAGAATAGGGTGGACACTTGATGTACCACCTTACCAGCTTTATGTGGAAACCTTCCCCCCTCACCCACCCACTGTTATTCACATGTTTTCATTGCTGCATTGAGGGAGGCGTAGCTGAGCCATGTTGGAGATGCTAGTGCAAGGAGCCAGAAAGTGTCTGAAGGGAGGCGTGCCTGAATGGTATCATGAGTCAGTGAAGGAACCTGGAAAGGAGGTGGCATCTTGGAGTGACTGATGTGAGAAGGCATGGGTACGAAGCCCTGAGACACTGGTTATAGAAGCGGAACTGTGATAATCTAAGAGGGCTTTGGGACTATGTGGTGAACCTGTGGGTTCAGGTTCAGGACCATGAGTGAGGCCTGGGAGAGCTGAAGCAGAGCCTGAGAGAGGAGGAAGAAGCTTTAATAGGGATACAGTTATCCCGTCGTGAGCACTGAGGAGGATGTTCCTGAGAAAGGGCCCAGCTGTTGAGCGGAGCGGAGTGGAGCGACCCAGAGAGCATTGAGAGTATTGGATGTAGAGTGTGGAGTCAGGGAGGCTCGTGGGACTCGGCGGTGGTAATAGCAGTTTCTGGCTGAGAAGGAGCAGGAAGAAGGGAGCAAAGGAAAGCCCGGCTAGTGGTGACAGAAGAGATTGGCGAGTTTGACTGATTTCAACCTATCAAGAGTGGAGCTGTGCGTCGGGACCAGTCCACCAGCAATGTACCGCTTGTGGAGTCCTGCAGTTGGAGTTTTTGGAAATTGACACTCTTGAGTTGCCAAAATGTACATCTTATTGTATTCCAGCTATTTCTCCTATTTCCCGGGGACGTCCAAGCAGTGGTTTGGGTTGTCTACTGGCAGAATGGTTGGATCTGCTGGTGCTTTCTATAATTAAAGAACCTCCTTTTGTATTAGGTTTGATTTTAAACCTTGGCAATTACCTAGTTATTTTTCTTACTGTTTATATCCCCCCTACCAATACAGGTTCATATAAGTCGAAGGTTTGGGATAGATTACAAAAGGTGGTGGAGGATTTAGCAATTAAACATCCCAAGGCCTTAATTGTTTTACTAGGAGACTTTAATGCTAGAATGAGTCCTAATGATAACCATCTAGCTTTGCTTTGTGAAATTGAACAGCAGAATCCTCCTGACCCTTTGCAGGCTAGGAATTTGAAGGATATTAAGACCAATTCCTCTGGATTGAGGCTTGCAAACTTCATTCAAGAACTAAATCTTTGGGTCCTAAATGGATCAAGCTACGGGGACATCATAGGGGAATTTACTTTCATGGGTGAACAGGGGTCTAGTGTGGTAGATTATGTTATGACATCAGCAAATACTCTGCCATTTATCAAAGATTTCAGAGTAAGCATTAGCACATTTAGTGATCATCTGCCTTTGACTTTATCCCTCGACTTAAAAATTAGATCTGCCACTAGCCCCTAAGGGCCCTGGTAACGAGCCAGTTCAATTGAAATTATACCCTACTGTCCGGTGGAATTTAAGGATAGATAGGATATTAGCAGATTTTTTAATGGCCGAGCCTTGGTTCCAGTTTAGGGCTCAGATTCTTGAAGGAGATAGAGACAGAGGAGCTTCAAAAGCAGTAGATGCTTTTAACCACCTTAGCAGAAAGATCTCACAAACTATGTTGGACCAGGGGAGAAAGGTTAACAGGTTGGGGGTGAATAATGGTAATCAGCCATGGTTTGATAGGAAATGCCAGCTAGCCAGGAGACATCTTGCAGTCTTGTATTTGGATTACCGATATTTACAGGAAAGTAAGCCTTATGAGTACTCTGCATTTAAGAAAGACTTTAGGAGTCGTATTCAATGATTATATGTTAAGTACAGGTGGCATAAAGTTCTTGAGGCTAGTGAGAGCAGTGACCCCAGAACTTTCTGGAGGATAGTCAATGGAGAGATTAATAAAGGAGGAAGTGGGTGGTCTTACCCAATTCCCCCTGGTACTTGGGAATCATACTTCCAGAACATTTATGCCAATTTAGAAGATTCTTCCCTTCCCCCTTTAGTACTCCCTAAGATTGAGGATTTACCAACATGGCCATCAGTTACACAGGAAGAAGTGGATGTTCTAATTAAGACATTCAAAAACAACAAAGCTCCTGAACCTGACTCTATCCAAATGGAGTTTGTTAAAGCTCATCTGGATTGGTGGGTACCTTTACTTTCAGCACTCTTTTTGGCTATTAATAGTACAGGGATTATACCAGATGCCTGGGGAACAGCTATTGTAATTCCAATATATAAAAAAGTCTCATGTGCAGATCCCTCTAATTATAGACTGATTAGTTTGCTTAGTGTTGTCAGTAAGTTATATGCCAAAGTATTATTAAATAGATTGATTTACTGGATGAATCAAAATAGGATACTTCACCCCGAGCAGGCTGGGTTTCAGGCTGGTAGGTCTACAAATGAACAATTCTTAATTTTATCTCATTGATAAATATAAGAAACTGAATGGCAAGCTGTTCGCTGCATTCCTGGACTTAAGAGCCACTTTTGATTTGGTCAATAGACACTTGCTTTGTGACAAATTTCTAACTACTTCAATTGACAAAAGATTGCTTATCCTTGTATACAAACTTCATTTGGATACTTCTCAGTAGGGATGTGCAAACAGAACGGGGTTTGGCTGTTCGGTCGTTTGGTCGTTCGGTTCAAAAAACGAGTTCAGGTTCGATCGTTCGGTTCAGAAACCAGTTTAGTTCGGCGGAGATCAGAGCTGCAATGGGGCTTGGGGTGCTGCAGGGACCCCCAGGGGTGCCCGTGGTGGCATGGCAGGCCGTCTCAGACACAGCAGCAGCAGAGACCGGGAAGGCTTGGTGCTTGGCACCTCAGTCAGGCAGGGAGGCAGGCTCAGTGCTTGGCCCCTGGGGGTGCCTGTGGTGCCAGGGCTGGCTGGCCATCTGAGACCCAGCAGCAGAAGCAGCAGCAGCAGCAGCAGCAGCAGTGGCCAGGAAGGTTTGGGGCTTGGTTGCTGCCTGGCACCCATCTTTGGCTGGGCATTTCAGGCTGGCTGGCATCGGTGGGGCAGTGGCAGAGGCCCGGACAGGGTCATACTCAATGAATCTCGTGGACACCCAGCCCCCACCCACCAGTGCACTCATCTGAGATATTCTTGTCTACAAGAGTGAGGAGTAAATGGATGACATGCAGTACCAGCAGCAGAGGCAGAGGCCTGGCCAGGGCTGGGTGCCAGGCACCCCTGCTTGACGGGGCATTGCAGGCTGTCTGGCATGTGTGGGGGAGCAGCAGAGGCCTGGACAGGGCTTGGTGCTGGGCACCCCTGTTTAGCTGGGCATTGCAGGCTGGCTGGCATGGGTGGGGGAGCAGCAGAGGCCCGGCTCCCATGTGGAGGGTCCTTACTCACAGCATGGCCCAGGAACAGCCGGCTCTGCTCCTATTGGACACAGACAGCTATTTTAGAGGAGGTATCAATTTTTTCATTTCATTTTCATTTCATCTTTAATTTATATCCCACACTCTCCCAACCAAAGTCAGCATCATCACTGAGTCAGGTTAGGACACAGCCAAGAAGGGTTTGCATGCTGGCTGTCTGGCATGGGTGGGGGAGCAGCAGAGACCCAGCCAGGGCTTGGTGCCAGGCACCCCTGCTTCACCGAGTGTTGCAGGCTAGCTGGCATGGGTGGGGGTTGGGGACACTTGCAGACAGGTGGAATGACGGATCCCTGTGAGCAGCAGAATGAAGGCCTGAGAATCCTGATGGTGGGTCCTGGGGCTGGAGTGGCTGGAACCCCTGCTCAGCTGACCATTTCAGGCTGGCTGGCATCGGTGGAGCAGCGGCTGAGGCCCAGCCAGGGCTTAGTGGCTGGCACCCCTGCTCGGCTGGGCGTTGCAGGCTTGCATCCTACTCTCAGGATCTGAACAAGATATTCTGCCAATTGGGCAAGCTTTGCCCAGTGGTGAATCACATGGCCAGCCAGTAGCACACACTGGATTGCTGGGGCACAGTACCCATGGCATAGCAGGGGCAGCCGCAACAGACATTGGATAGCCTGGGCACAGAACCCATGGCACAGACAGCAGAGGCGGCATTGGCAGCAGCAGCGGACATTGGATTGCCGAGTAGCAGAACCCATGGTGGTAGCAGCAGACAGACACCTTGATGAAAAGCAACTGCTCCACCAACTTGGCCCCAAGTCTCAGGTGGTGCGGCGAGCAAATGTCCTCCGCCATAGAGAACACCCACTTGCTGGGGACAGTTGTTGGTGAGCAGGACAACAGAACCTTGGCCACTTTGGACAGGGCTGGCCACACGTCCCTCCGAGAGCTGTATGGCCACCATGTTCTGCCACTCAGCACTGTTAGTGGTGAAGCAGCAGCAGAAATGGAGAAGGGAAGCAGGAGAGGCCAGTCTGCTGCCCGTAAGGCAGGCAAAGGGGCATGTAACAGAGGTGGCAGGGGCCATGCCAGTGGAGTGGCAGGCATCATCAGCATCAGCCCAAGCCCATCACCATGCTCCAAACTGCACAGACCTGATTTTGGGAGACAGGATTCAGAGGCTCCCAGAAGTGGCACTATGGGTGTGGTTTGGCATTGCCACTACCAGCATTCCCCACTGCCATGCAGGGCACTGGAAGACCTGCAGTCCAGGAGGCTGTGGCTGTCTCTGCTGCAGCTGCAGGAGCAGGTGTCTTTGGGTTGGATGTTAAGCATGGGCCACCATTGTCCCCCATTATTGATGTGATCCCCAGCAGTCCAGGGCTGGTGGATCACACCCCAGCTGCTAGAGGCAGGGCCCGATCCCTGGGCAATGGCATCAGGGAGAGGAGCAGCAGCAGCAGCAGCAGCTATAGGGGGCACAGGGAGAGTGGCAGCAGCATGGACAGTCGATCAGCCTCAGGGTACCAGTACTCCCCTTCACGGGACATCACTCAGATTGGGGACAATGAGGCAGACACTAGTCCCATGGAGGAGATAATTGGTGCTGAAGTGATTGCTGCCCCTCCGAGAGCTGTGTCGCCACCATGTTCTGCCCCTCCCAGCAGCACTGTCAGCGGTGCGTCACCCGGTGCAGGCCAGAAGGCAGGCGGGGGCAAAAAAATCCTCTGTCTGGGCGCATTTTAAGTTGGTGCAGGCAGATGATCCCAGGGAGGTACAGTGCAGTTTGTGCCAGAAGGTGGTGAAGCGTGGGCAGGTGCTCACCAACCTTGGCACAACTGCCATGGCGAGGCACCTGAAGGGATGCCACAGCACTGTGCTGCTAAGCGGGCAGGCAGGGGCAGTGGACACCAGCAGGTTCCCGACTGCAGCGGCTAGTCATCTGCGTCCATCAGCAGGCAAGCGTCATGCTCTAACAGCTACCTTTAGCAGCAGGAGCACTGGTATTGCTGCTAGGGGGGAGTAGCAGCAGCAGCATCAGTGCACCATGGAGGAGCTGGGCTGTGGGGCAGCTGCTAAGTCCATCGGCAGCTGCAGGATGTGGAGGGCGGCGTGGCTTTCAACTGAAAGCCATGCACATTTGGGGGGAAATGATCATGCTGGATGGGCAGCCCTTCTCAGTGGTCGGGGACATTTATTTATTTATTTATTTATAACATTTATACTCTGTCCCTCCTGCCACAGGTAGTCTGGGGCAGCTAACAAAGTCAATAAAAATACAATAAAACATATAACATGTCCAGTAACAATAGTAACGATAAAAATGAGGAGAAAAAAGCCCCCAAGACCTCACCCCATCCACCCTCACCCTTCTCCCTCACCAAACGCCTGACGGAACAGCCAGGTCTTACAATTCCTACAGAAAAAATGGGGTTTAGGCACCTGATTGGCTTCCTGGCCCCCCAGTTTAAGCTGCCCTCGCACACTACCCTGAGTCGGCAGGTGGTGCCAGCCTCGTACCGGGTTTTAAAGGAGCGGGTGAGGGATCATCTGGCAAGGGCTGGGTGTGCCACCATCTACTTCACCACTGACCTGTGGTCGAGTAGGAACATGCAGCATGCCTACCTGGCAGTGATGGTGGCAGTGGCAGGAGGGGTCCCGAAGCAGGGTATAGGTCGACCCTGCTTCAGGCAGAAATCATGGATGCTGTGGCCCACACACTTCTCAGAACATCAAGGCAGCCCTGACTGCCATGGTGAGGGAATGGGTCACGCCAGGTGTACCCTTCACCAAGGAGTGCATGGTGATGCACAACATGGCCAACATATTGAGGGAAGTCCACAAGAGGGGCTTCACCAGCATCCCTTGCATCACACACACCTTTCACCTGGTGGTCAGGGATGCTCTGGGCTTGGGGGAGAAGGGGGTTGGGGCAGGCACCCTTAGTTCCCTGATTGAGTGTGGGAGGAAGCTGGCCTGTTTCTTTAACCAGAGCGTGAAGGGCAGTGACCTCCTCCAGGCAAAGCAGGCAGAGCAAGGCTCCCCAGTGCACCAGCTGGTGCGGGATGTGAAGCTCGAGCAGCTTCTCGAGCCTTGCATCAGGTTCAACTGGTGACGGACAGTAGGGGCACCTCCAGGGTAAAATGGGACAGAATGGGAGATCCTAGCTCACATGGTCTTTGTTCTCAGGTCGTTCCTAGCCATGACTTCAGAGACCATCAGCTCCTCCATGGCCACCATCAGCCAGGTGACCCCTCTGGTCCAGAATCTCCTCAGGCGGCTGGATGAGATTCTCTAGGGGTGGGATTGTGGCCCTAAGGGCAAGAAGCTGGTGGATGAGGCAGTTACCCTGGTGCAGCAGCTGAAGGCAGAGCTGAAGGCATGGTTTGATGAGCTCCTGCAGTGAGAGGAATATGTGTTGACAATTATGCTGGACCCCAGGGTCAAGGGCATCGTGACACACCAGACACTGTTCTAAAGCTGCTGGAAAGGGTCCATCAGGCAGAGCGGGCTCCTGAAAGTGTGCAGCATCAGGATGCCCCTGGGGATAGTGGGAGTGGGATCAGCCACCCCTTTCAACCAGTGGGGTCTATCCCTGCCCCCAGCCCTAGCAGCAGCAGCATCAGGCTGAGCAGCAGCAGCACCCCTATTGTGAGCAGCAGCAGCTTGTATGTGCATGGCACTCTGGTAAGCATGGGGTCGTGCACAGCAGGGCAGGAAGTGTAGCTGAGGGCACTGGTGGAGGTGGTGCCAAAGGACAGTTACATGAAGGAGTATGACAGCGCCTCAGCAGCAGTGGAGAGCTACCCAGAGGAGGAGCTGTGCATCAAGCCTGGCAGCAATCCCTTGGCCTACTGGGCTGGCAACACTAATGTGTGGCCGGCCCTGACCAAAGTGGCCAAAGGTCTGTTGTCCTGTCCACCAACGAGTGTCCCCAGTGAGCGGGTGTTCTCTATGGCAGGGAACATTTGCTCGCCGCACCACCTGAGACTGGGGACCAAGTTGGTGGAGAAATTGCTTTTTATCAAGGTGAACCTTCCACTGTTGGGATTCCCCAAGCTGCCCCTGAACATGGACTGATGGTGCAGTGGCACATGCCATCCCATGCCACGGGCAGTCTTGGGATGGGGTTCCTCATCAATTCGGGCTGCTGCTGCTGAGGTGCTTTCCCTCCCTCCTAATACCTGGTGCCCACCCTGCCTCTCTCTCTCTCTGACTAGACAGCCTCGGCCTATCTGACTGAAGTTGAATGACAGCCCTCCCTGCCTGGAATGTAGGATGGCTGGAATTGGTGGAGCATTGGCAGACAGTGAAGTGGAATGACAGTCCTCCCTGCCTGTAACATAGGCCCCAGGACCCTGACGGTGGGACTTGGGGCTGGAGTGGCTTGTTGATGCACTGGAATGACAGCTCCCCATGAGCGGAATGATGGCCCCAGAGCCCTGACAGTAAGTCCTGGGACTAGAATGGCAGCTTCTGGATGCAGTGGCACAGCATTGGCAGCATTGGCACAGCAGCACCAGACATTGGATTGCCCAGAGGAAGTACTGGCAACATTGGCACAGCAGGAGCAGACATTGGATTGCCCAGAGGCAGCATTGGCACAGCAGGAGCAGATATTGGATTGCCCAGAGGCAGAATTGGCACAGCAGGAGCAGACTTTGAATTGCCCAGAGGCAGCATTGGCAACCCTTGCACATCAGGAGCAGACATTGGATTGCCCAAAGGCAGCATTGGCACAGCAGGAACAGACATTGGATTGCCCATAGGCAGTATTGGCAGCATTGGCACAGCAGGAGCAGACATTGGATTGCCCAGAAGCAGCAGTGGCAACATTGGCACAGCAGGAGCAGACTTTGGAGTGCCCAGAGGCAGCATTGGCAACATTGGCACAGCAGGAGCAGACATTGGATTGCCCAGACACAGCATTGGCAGCATTGGCACAGCAGGAGCAGACATTGGATTGCCCAGAGGTAGCACTGGCACAGCAGGAGCAGACATTGGATTGCCCAGAGGCAGCCTTGGCACAGCAGGAGCAGACTTTGGATTGCCCGGAGACAGCATTGGCAACATTGGCACAGCAGGAGCAGACATTGGATTGCCCAGAGGCAGCACTGGCAACATTGGCTCAGGAGGAGCAGACATTGGATTGCCCAGAGGCAGCATTGGCACAGCAGGAGCAGACACTGGATTGCCCAGAGGCAGAATTGGCAACATTGACACAGCAGGAGCAGACATTGGATTGCCCAGAGGCAGAACTGGCAACATTGGCAGAGCAGGAACAGACTTTGGATTGCCCAGAGGCAGCATTGGCAGCAGGAGCAGATTTTATTTTAAAAATTATTTATTTATTCAAATTTGGAATATAATATATACTACACTAACTCTAACTGCTATTAACTATTCTAAAACCTATAGAACTAAATGGAATATTATCTAATATCTACAAAGGCCTAGTCCTACAAACACACTATAAAATATTAAACTGAATCACTACACACTATCTCGATCTATCTCTATAAGTAAGCCAACTCCTACAACTATCTATCTATGGTATCTCTCTCTCTATATATACACACACAGGGATGGGGGTGGGGAGGGACACAGACAGCTCACAACAAACAACACAGGGAGGGGTACAAAACTGAAATGAACCCTAAATCAATGTAATCCTACTCTAAATAAATCCAAAAACAGGGGAAGGGAATCAGGAATGGAATATATATTATGTACAGGGAGGAGGGAAGGATTCAATGGTGGGTAGGGAGAAAGAACACAGGGAGGGTTACAAAATAAAAATAACACCTAAATCTATCTAATCTAATCTAAATAAATGAAATTATCAGGTAAATGTGTGGAAATGGGTAAAATAGGAGGAGGATGGCAATGGATTAGGAACACAAACTGCTGTGAGAGTGAGACTTCTGAAAATGCCTGCTGGCAGGATCAGTGGCTAGCTCAAAAGGAATTGGAAGGGGGGGAGGGGAATGAGTTTTGTTACTTCCTGTGCCCGCCTTACCCATTGGCTCTATGCAGCCTAACCCCATGCCAATCGTAGACTGTGAAGCCAGTGGTCTGAGGAAAAGAGGGATGATGATTGGGCAGACTGGCTGCTATTCCAAGCCTCTCTCCACACCTGGCACCAGGAAGTCTGCTCCTTAAGTGCCCCCCCCTCCTCCCTGGGCTAGTTTACCCTGTTTTTCCCGCCCGAACTCCGCCAAACTCATCTGAACGATACCGAACTGTTCGGGGGTTCAGCCGTTTGGTTCGGCCATTCGGTTCAGTCGTCCAAACGGGCCGAGTTCGGTCCGAACACTCGAACCACGTCCACACCTCCCTACTTCCCAGGTGGTGAGATTGGATAGTGCGGGGCACACTACAAACAAAGTTACAATCTACCAGGGTGTTAGACAGGGCTGTGTGTTGGCCCCGTCGCTATTTAATCTTTTCATGAATGACATGGTACCATTTTTTTCCACCCAAGTTGGCATCAAGATCGGTGAGTTGTCTGCTTTTATTTATGCGGACGACTGGTCTTGCTGTCACAAACCTGGATAGGTTTAAAAAGGCAACTCTGGCAGTTTTTGGTTTATTGCCAGGCTAATAAATTAATAATCAATTATTTAAAATCCAAGATTATGATTTTTTCCAGTAGTAGAATTTACTCATGGTCCTTGGCTGGACATTCGCTCCAGCAGGTTCCCTCCTTTAAATACCTGGGTTAGCATTCCCACCACTCAGGAGAATGGAGAGAGCATTTGCACAGGATGACCACCTCTGCGAAGGTTGCAACGCTAGCTATTCAGAGGTTTTTTGGCCTCGTCTGGTGCTGCACCCTTGGAAGTGGCAGCAAAGGTTTTTAACACCAAAATCACTGCGAGACTGTCAGAGGGGTACGGGAAAGTTGGGAAGGTAAGGGGTGCCCAGACGCGCCACACTCTCTCAGAAGACTCTGATAATACTCGAAGGGGGTCCCGGAGGCCCGTCAGGATAGTATGTGGGCCGTTCCTTGGGCTTTCGCACCTGGAACTTAGGCCCCTATCATCATAGGGCACAGAGCTTCTTTTTACATAAAGGACTCTCACACCAACGGGGGAGGAAGGTAACAGTGAGGACTGGTGCAAGGGAGATAAGGCAAGGGCCCAGGGGTACAGGGGACAGGGAGGCAAGGACTTGCACACAGCCACAGGGGGCGGGAAGAGAGGGGGCCCAGGGAGGGGCAGAAGCGCCAGGCCCGCAGGCCCCTTCACTCTGCTCACTCAATCTCTCACAGGGAAGCAGGGATCAGGTTTCCAGCCAACACAAATACTTGTTAAAGACACAGTCAATGATTCAAATCACAGAGGAGGACAAGGAGGGAGTACAAGGGCAACAAGGGAGGCACAACACAAAAGGACACTCTCAATCGCAATACTTAGCTTCCAGGCAGAAAAGGAGGGGGCTAGTTCATCCAGGCTAAGCTCTGTTCACCGGCTCAGAGCTACTGAAATGGCCGGGTTATAAAGGGGCAGCCCCGCCCTCTGCACGCCCCCGCAAGCGTGCTGAGCAGCGCAGCGGTGGGCGGGCGTGTCTGTTGCTGGCGTCGGCGTCTCTGCATGCCAGGGAGGTACGTCCATCGGAGAAGGGCTGCCGGGGGCGGGGCCTGTACTGTCGGGCGTGGCCTCAGTATGCGTCTGCGTCCCAGAACGCTGCGCCGATGCTCGTGGCGCTGGAGAACTGCCGGGGGCGGGGCCTGGAGTACCGGGGGGTGGCCGCCGCGCAGGGTAATGGCCGCGGCGGCTGACAGAAACCTTTGTACGGTGCTGAGATTTGGGCACCGTTTGTGGCTCCTAAATTGGATCAACTTCAGGCAAAAAAAATTAGGAGCTGTTTGAGAATGCCTGCAGGCACCCCTTCTGCTGCTATTCATATGGAGATCAGGCAGTTGGGTTGGGCTCAAGAGGCCTGAGGTAGAGTCATTAAATTTTGGTTAAAATTAGTAAATAACAGGGATAATGGCTTAGTCAAGTATTTCTTCAGGACCCTCATAAGAACCTATGATTATTTTACCCTGGAAGATTTCGTGACCAGGCTGGGTTTTTCTCCCAGATACTGCCAGGATAAAGATGCTGGGGTATTAGGGGCAGAGATCCTAACAAGACTCAAGGATACAGCTTGGCAAAATGATGTTGCCTCAATTAGGAATACTCTGCATATGGCAGATTATTTATCTTGGGTTCTGAAAGTAGGAGAACCAGTTGCTTTTATGGCATTACCAATTTCAATACGAGGCAGATTTCTTTTTATGTCTGCAAGATTCAATGAATGCTCTCCTTTCCAAAGTTTTTGAGGGTAGAAGGGGAGGAATCCCATATACTGAGAGACTTTGCCCTTTTGACCAGTCTATAACAGAGTCTACCCAGCATATTTTATTTGGTTGCAGATTATATGATGACATCAGGAGTAATTTCTTGGCCCCTTTCCTTAATAGTCACCCTGGGAGGGGGAGCATGGCCTGATGATGTTAGCATTGCAAGACAAAGTGCCT
This sequence comes from Sphenodon punctatus, assembly GCA_003113815.1. NCBI lineage: Eukaryota > Metazoa > Chordata > Lepidosauria > Sphenodontia > Sphenodontidae > Sphenodon > Sphenodon punctatus. The sequence goes on along the minus strand of QEPC01015163.1, from coordinate 982,511 downwards.
GAAGTTACCAAATTGGTTGTTAAATATTTGGTTCAGGCATTTTTATTGAGACAACAATTTCTTGATTTTAAGTTAAATGTGAACAATACGCAGTTGAACTTGATACTGACTGATACACGTTTGGTTGCTATGTTGCCTGTTATTTGTATTTTGTTATTCTGTTATTTTGTATATTCTTTTATGCTATGGCCTACGTCTATGCTTAAAATAAATTATTAGTATTATTATGTTTTCATTGCTGGACCACAGGAGCACACATTCTGCCACTGAACCTTAGGCTAATAGAATAAAATAGGCTAAAGATCCCCAAACCATGGACGAGTACTCCAAATGGAATCATTCTATCTGTATCAATGCCGATGGATATATAATAGCATGTCTCTCTTACTGTCTGAGTTCACAGGATTATGTTTAAACCTTCAAATGGGATCATACAGGCAAAACATTTGGAAAATGCAGCAGTAGTATGGAGGAATTCAAACCCTATTCTTCTTTATTAGTCATCCGTAAAATAAGCAATTATATCCAAACCCATGTTAGAATCTCTCTTGTAGGCAATCTCTGTTGTAGGCAACAATACAGAATGAAGCAGAAAATACTGATCAAGCAGGATAGGAGCATTAACTTCCCATCATTCAATGGTCTGTGGAGCTTGGGTTTCACCTAGCATGTGGAACTTTGTTGGTATCAAGAACCATGATGGTGTGGATGATCCTGAATTCCCTTCTACATACAACAGGCTACCAGATCCACCACATCCATGGCAGATGCATGTAGGAATGTCCATTGCAGAGGGCAAGCTCTTTACTAAAATCTTTTAGTGTCCCATTTCAGAAATCCTGTGTGGAAGGTTTTGAACCAAGCCTAGTCCAGACCAGCGTCCCAGTGTAGAGTGTGCCCAAAATATATCCAACATGGCGGCAAGTGCCAGCTATAGGTAGGACTGGGACATTACTGAATGAAGAAAAGGAGTATTTTATTTATTTATTTTATTAGGTTTACGGCAACTGCCAATGCCCCAAAAGAAAAGAAAAACTTAAAACAACAATAACAGTAGCATAGTACATGGTACATAGTACATAGGCCTATTACATGTTACATATAACATGTAATACAAAGGTCACAACAGACAAACTATATAATAGTCAGAAGTTAAAAACTTTCTCTGTTCAAAATACACATGGGAAACGGTTCTGGAAATACAAGCTGCAGCTGCTTGCAAAAGATGCCAACGTTCTCTCAACTAACGGCTCAGAACACATAGCCATATCCGTTTTTCAAGATTCAAAAATCCAGATAATCTTCAAAGTATAGGGGTAAGTAATGCTGGTCTTAACTCAGAAAAAAACAAAAACTCAAGCACATAATGTACTGCATCCTCCACCATCCCCAGGCCGCATGGGTAAACTCTTTCTTCCCTGGGTATTCCATGGCCACAGTTATTGCTGTATCCATTAGGGACGTTCGCAACCTTGTCAGGTGCATCCTCAGTGATTTTCTCAAGTGTAGCTGTAATTATGAGGCTAACCCAGAAGAGGGTAACCAATGTATATAGAAAGGTGCTATTTTTGAATAATGCAAAGTCGCAATATCCTCTTGATGAAAGATATCATTCACTCTAAGGAATACCTGCTCCTTCTTGTGCATTGATATAAACCTATTATCATCCTGCACCCGATACGCAAACCCAATTTGCCTAAGCTGTGTTATTATGAAACTATACCAGGGGGGAGTGTGCAGTATAAGAATACTGTTCTTCTTCTAGAAGACACATTTTTGGCAAATGGTCTGGATTTAAAATTAGAACAGAAAACCAAAATGTCAATGTTTTCTTTAACACATAGGTTCCTATTGATTTGAATCCTGTTTTGAGCCTAAGCATTGCTGCTGAAGCAGCTACGGGCAATCCCAAGAGGTTCCTTAGAAAAACATTCTGGGGTATTTTTATAGATGAATCGGTTCTATGGCACCATACTTCTCCACCATAAGTCAATTGAAGTAATACTTTTGACTTGTATGCTCTCAATACAGCTGGGATGTATCGTCCTCCATATCTATCTGCAAATTGATTGATGGCCGAAGTTGTTTTCCTTGCCTTAGTTTTTGCTTCAACAATATGGCTCTTCCAGTATTTGGGAAGATGAAAAGACCACGCCCAGATTTTATAAGTCTTAACTACCTCCACTGTATTCCTAGAAATAGTCCAGGTAATCCAATTATGCCGTCTATCCCACTTCATTATCCTTGTTTTAGACTTATTGATAATCAGGTGGTTTGCCTCACAGAGGGTAGCAAATTTATCTAAAGCCCTCTGTAGACCAACTGGAGTCCTAGAAAGGAGAACTGCGTCATCTGCATATACTAAGATACCAATGTGGGTAGAGAGTAATTTTAGTGGATGAAAGTCAAGATAAGTCATTTCAGTTATCAGGTCATTTATATAAAGGTTGCACAAAATGGGAGCTAAAGACAAGACAAGTCAAGACAAGTCATTTCAGTTATCAGGTCATTTATATAAAGGTTGCACAAAATGGGAGCTAAAATGCAACTCTGTCAGACCCCATTTGTTTTAAATGAGGCTGTGGTCTCCCCCAAACTCCCACTGCATACTTTAGCCCATGTGTCAGTATGACAAGGTATCAGAAGATGCAATAAAAGGCGTGGAACACCTCAAAAATTCAACTTTTGCCACAACAGGTTCCTGCTTACTGTGTTGAATACTGATGACAGGTCAATGTAGGCAGCATAAAAGTGGGATTAAAGGACATTAGTATAATTATGAATTAGAAACTGCAAGTTATAAATATGACGAAGGGTTGTATGACCTGAACGGAAACCCGCCTGTTCTTCTCAGAGTATATTTTTTACTAATAGCCAATCTGTTCGTTTCCACAACAAAAATCTTACAAATAATTTAGCCACAATAATTATGAATGTAATTGGTCAATAAGAGCTTTGTAAGTTTTTATGTCCTTTTTTATATATTGGTATAATCAGGCTGTCTTTCCAATCAACAGGGATACAGCCAGTCAAAAATGATATTATTAAACCATTTGGTCAACAGCAGGGCTCATCAATCCAAATTTACTGAAAAACACTCTGTGGGGAGTCCATCCATCCCTGAGGCTTTTCCTTTGCTCTGCAACCTGATCAAATTTTCCATATCGGGAATAGTAACAAGGTACTCATTCTCAGCAAGTATTTCAGAAGGTGGCAAAGACACACTCAATTGAGGAGTGAGACCCAGATATTGGTTTGGAATAAAAATCAATCCACTCATTTGCTATATCATGAGTGTCTATTCTTGATTTGGACCTACCATAGAACTTGTAATTGTTTGCCAAAAGGTCCTGCTATCCCTACCATCTATTGCTAGTTGCAGCTTGTGCCACATATGTTTGACATTCTATTGTTTTTACTCCTGTAGTTTTTGCTTGTAAGTCTTCCTATAACCTGTTAATTCCCTATTGATAAAGCCGGGTTGCTTTTTTAAGTCATCTGACCGTGGCAGAAATTCCCTTTTCCGATTCTGACAATCTTTGTCTAACCAGGGTGCACCCCTGCGAACCATCCTCAGCATGTAATTTTGAAATTCCCTTAAAAAAAGGACTGGATCAAGGAGTCTACTAGCGACTGCATCACATTCAAAGCTATATACAGACCATCTTGATCCAAAATCTCTTTCTGCTGTATCATAAAAGTTTCTGAGGCCAAAATTACCTGTAACTTGTCAGCTAGAAGTTCATCCTATTTCAACTGTTTACAAACAATCTTCCCTACAATTATATCTAAATCACTTATCTGACAAAACACACCTTGGAGTCCTAATATTAATGGAGCATGATTGCACTCAGTTCTTTCTATAATTTTCAAATATTTTATTACACTAGCTCCTCTTGCAGAAGAAACAGTCATGACAGAAGAGGATTCAGAAAAGTATATATATATATATATATATATAGGTTCGGCTTTTGCCATAAACCATACTTAATACAAAAAACAAACAACAAGCAGTTATAGCAGTAACACAGTACATTTAAAATAAATTTCATACAAAAAGAAAAATACAAAGTTATCTACCAAACTCATTCCCCCACCCATATAGAGCTGGCCCAGTTAAGCTTATAAACAGCTAATGCTGCACCCCACAGATAGTAGTAATTCAGAAAAGTAATCATTATTGATTACTCCAAAATTGAGGGTCATAATGAAATCAAACAAATGTTTACCATAATGATTAATTTTGGTATCCACAAACACTGGTGTTGGAACATTCCATACTTCATTTATTGACAAAAAAATCTGGATCATCCCAAATAATCCGTCCCATCCTTGCATTAAAATTGCCAGTAAGTAAAATCAAATCCCCATCAAACCTTTCCTTGATTCCCTCCACTAGACCATTATCTCATCCCAATAATCTGCCACTCCGGCACTCGAATAAGGAGGTAAATAAATATTCAAAATAATCCAAGCCTCTTTATTGGGCCAAAAATGTCTGAGAGGGAGAATGATATCCAAAAGGGGAGGCAATTTAATAATTTCCACCTCCAAAGACAAAGATACTGAAGTCAACAAGCCAACTCTAGGACAACCCTGTGTCCCTGAAGGGAAACCCAGTAAGTTATAACAAGCAAAACCATCCAAAAACAACAGAGACTTACACCAAGTTTCATAGATGCATATAATATCCTTGGATTTCAGAAATTTTTCAAAATCAGAGTCCCCCCCACATTCCAGGATAGTACCATGACGCACCCTGGTTCAACATGTCAGTTCAACTGTTTTTGTGGATAGACCATCACTTTACTCATATCATTAAGATTTGCAGAACTTATGGGTGAGGAACAGCATGGCATCTGTTCCCAGAGACAGCCAAACCAGCTGCATCCGTTTTATTTTCAGTTTGTGCATTTTGTAGAGAAATAACAGTACCTGCCAGTTCCTGTCTGTCCTCATTCCTACATTATTGTTGGATAGGACTTATCTGCTGGATTATTATTTGAATTCGCTCCCCCCCTTCCCCCCCGGCTCCAAAATATAGACGTCTCAGGGGAACCAGATCTTTGGACTAATACTGAAGACACAGGGATACTAGCATTTGTCCCATTCACGTCTACTGGGACCTGAATGGGACCATCATTAAGAGGCATAGAAAGATTCTGAGAAGGAATACAAGGTCCACTATCCCTACTGGTAGACATCACTTGATCATATAAATTTGTCAATAGGTAATGGTGTATAAAGAGAGAAACCCTCTGTTTTCCGTGTTACTGTTAGGAATCGGGGTGGGGAGGAATGGACCCAGTCACGTCCTCACCTTCTGGACACCCATTAAACTGCTTACAGTAGGGTTTTTATGGAATACACGCGAAAAACAACCCCTCAGGTTTTTATAGAGGCCAGTGTCCCTTAATAGAGACGAGGCAAGATCATCATAGGGGTGGGAGATGCCACGCTCAGTGTAAGAACCCCAGCCAGATCCCTCCACCACTAAACTATACTCACCCAGGTGGACAACACTCTGTAAGAGCATGAGAAGAACGAAGTGACAATGAGTGAGGGTAACAGGGGAAGAACCCAGGGGAATTGGGAAGGTTAATCAGCTTGCACTGGGGAGACTAGAAGGAAGGCCCAAATCAAGAAGGGGGAAGGTACAATGCTCCACACCCAACCACCCGTTCCCAACACCCTCTAACACCCACTCGCTCTCTCTCTCTCACACACAACAGTCATTGAAGTCACACACGTACAAGATCAACACACACTCAGCTAAACCTCCAAACCTTTCATGTTCAACAACGATCCAATCGCTCAGAAGGGGGCCGGTCTCACAGCAAACTGATCTCCAGCGGCACTGTCACTGCAGGCCGTCATCTTTATCCTCGTGGCCCTGCCCCCGCTGCACGCAGAGCCGTGCCAAATGTCACAACGTCCCTGACAGCCCAGCCACACTATTGCTAACATCTAGTTGCTGAGTGCTATCTCCCAAGTGGCCACCAGGGGGAGGAGCAGCATTTGTCCCCTGTGCCTGAGACCTGGAAATGCTCCGGAGCTTGGGAAATCCCCTTCCAGATCTCCTATGTCCTGGTTGTAGTCGGAGTCTCCCGTAGTGGCATCTGACAGTACCCCCCACGCCCCTCCCCCCCCACCCGCGGCGACAGCCGGGGCTTACGGGGGAAATGGGCATGGAACAAACGGACAAGATGTGGAGAATGAACAGCAGAATCAGGCTCCCAAGAGCGCTCCGAAGCATCATACCCCTTCCAGTCTATTAAATAATAAAGAGTACCTCGGAGCAGCTTAGAGTCCAGGATGGCTTTCACTTCATATTTGGGTTCAGCGGCCACAGGGGACACCGCCGGGGGTGGGTCAAGGTCTGGAAAGAGAGGAGGGTGACAGGGTTTCAGCATGGAGATGTGAAAGACAGGGTGACAACGAGAGGTCGGCAGAAGGGACAACTGGAATGCAATGGGGTTCACTTGACGGGTGATAGGGTAAGGTCCAATGAAACAATCGTCCAGCTTCGCGGAGGGGCGAAGCGATGGATAGTGACGTCTATCTATCCAGACAAGGGCACCAACAGCAAGGGGGGGGGCTGCTGTTCTCCATTGGTCAGCGGCCTGTTTATATTGTTGGCGTGCCTGGCGCAACGTGGTGAGGACATGCAGATGAATGCGCTGAAGGTGTTGCACCATGGCCCCAGCCTCAGGGACTTCTACTGCAGGAAGCTTGGAGAGGCAAAGGCGACGATGGTAGCCAAAGTTCATGAAGAAGGGAGAGGTGCCCAACGAGGCATTTGAGGCATTGTTAAATGCAAACTCCGCAAGGGCTAACTTGTCAGCCCAATCATCCTGAAGATAGTCTGTGTAGTATCATAAATATCACTCCAAGGCCTGATTTACGCACTCCACTTGGCTGTTCACTTGTGGGTGGTAGGGTGTGGTGAGAGCAAGGCGCACTCCTAACGCCTTGAATACAGCACGCCAAAACTTTGCAACAAACTGGGCCCCCCGATCTGAAACAATAGTCAGGGGGAGACCATGTAATCTGAAAACATGTTGTACCATTAGGAGCACAGTCTGTTGGGCTGTGGGTAACCCCTTGCAGGGGATAAAGTGCCCCATTTTAGCAAATTGGTCTACTACTACTAATATAGTAGTGTAACCCCGAGACAGGGGTAATTCTACAATAAAGTCAAGGTTTATTCTTTGCCAAGGACCCCATGGTAAGGAGACAAGTTGCAACAGCCCAATAGGGTGTCATCAGGGCACTTTAGTTCTGCTACATACCTTGCATCCTTGGACATATAATCTTGTATCCTTCCTCATGGTGGGCCACCAGAAGTGTCGCTGCAGCAATTGGAAGGCACGACATTGTCCTGGACGTCCCGCTAAGGGGGCATCATGATGAGACGGCAGCACTTGAAGATGAGCTGTAGTGGGTACAATGATAGCATTGTTATGGTATTTAAGGCCCAATGTGGAGGGGTTTTGTGGTAACTCTTGGATAAAGGAGTAATTAACAGTAGCTTGTTTAAATTGGGCTATGTTTAATCCTGCGTCGGCAAATACCTTTCGTTCAAGTAGGGGTTCTCCCTGTTGTCCGGGGGCATCCACAACTTCATAGCTTCATGACAAGGCGCCAGCGATAACGTTGTTTTTCCCCAGTCGGTACATAACCTGGAAGGTAGGGGTGGGACCCCGGACCCATTACTGGCTACCGGATTTACCGGTTACCGGTTCTAGGAAAACCGGATTCCCGGATTAAATTCGGTATACCGGTACCGGATTTAATTCATTGGTTTCAATGGAGCGCTGTGTCCCCATTGAAACCAATGAAATATCCCTCCCCCTCCCAGGCTGCGCGGGTGGAAGGGGGGACACCCCCCACCCACCCTGCCCAGCCTGGCTTTTTGTTTAAAAAAAGAACAGAGTCAGACCCAGACCCGGACCCGAAGGCGAAGGCGAGCCCACCCCCCCAGCACCAGCGGCCGCGGCGTCCCCGCAGCCGCCGGTAAGTATGACTCGATCCCTGGGGGGGGTGTTTAACACCCCCACCCCCCCCAGGGATCACCCCTACAGTGCGTCGCTTCGTTTACCTGTGGGAGCTCCGCCGGCGGCGGGCGGTCCGGCGGCCTCAGCGCCGGCTGTGGCTGCCGGCGTCAGGACGCTGTAGGCCTTCCGGGGAACTTCCGGGTTCCACCGGAAGGCCTACAGCGTCCTGACGCCGGCAGCCACAGCCGGCGCTGAGGCCGCCGGACCGCCCGCCGCCGCCGGAGCTCCCAAAGGTAAGCGGAAAGCGCACTGTAGGGGTGATCCCTGGGGGGGGTGGGGGTGTTAAACACCCCCCCCAGGGATCGGGTCATACTTACCGGCGGCTGCGGGGACGCCGCGGCCGCTGGTGCTGGGGGGTGGGCTCGCCTCGCCTCGCCTCTGGGTCTTTCTTACTCTTTTTTAAAACAAAAAGCCAGGCTGGGCAGGGTGGGTGGGGGGTGTCCCCCCTTCCACCCGCGCAGCCTGGACTCGGGGAGGGTTTTTCTTTTAAAAAACTGTTTGGCTGGGGATTTAAATTTTTTTACATTGCAGCCATTTTAAAATGGCTGCAATGCAAAAAAATCCGGTACCCCGGAATCCGGTACCGGGTCCGGATTACCGGGCCGAATCCGATAATGCCGGTACACCCAATACCGGCATTATCGGATACCGGATTCTACCGGTTTCCCACCCCTACTGGAAGGAGAAGTGGGCGAAAAACAACACCCATCGAGCATGCCGGACGTTCGTGATCCGTGCCGTTTGAAGATACTCCAGATTCTTATGGTCTGTTATTACCTGTACGGGATATAAGGCCCCTTCCAAATAGTGCTGCCAGGTTTCAAAAGCCGCCTTGATGGCAAGCAGCTCTCTATCCAAAATCGTATAGTTCCACTCAGCGGGTAAAAGCTGCCAGGAATAAAAGGCACATGGTAACAATTTTTTATTCTTAGCATTACATTGTGACAACACAGCTCCTATAGCTACGCTGGAGGCATCTGTTTCTACAAAAAAGGGTAACCAGAAGTCAGGGTGTTGTAGAATAGGCACTTGCGTAAATGCCTGTTTTAGATGTGTGAAGGCTATTTGTTGTGCAGAGGTTCATACATAGGGTTGTCCCTTTTTAAACAATTTAGTCAAGGGGGCAGTAAGCTCGGCATACCTGGAAATATATTGTCTGTAATAATTAGCACTACCAAGGAAGTGCTGCAACACCTTCACTGTTTGAGGAGGGGGCCAGAGTGTTATCGCTTGAATCTTAGTCACATCCATCTCAATTCCCTGGAACAATATAACAAATCCAAGTAACGGCACTGTCTGCTTGTCAAAGGCGCACTTTACTATTTTGTAGTATAAGTTATGCTGTCTCAGTCGCAACAAGATGGTACACACATGTTTAATGTGTTCTTGTAGACTCTGGGAATAGATAAGGATATCATCTAAAGATGCAACAACAAATTGATCCAATACATCATGAAAGATGTCGTTTATCAGATGTTGAAACGCAACTGGTGCATTGGTCAATCCATAGGGCATCACTAGATATTCAAATAACCCATACCTAGTACAGAAGGCTGTCTTCCACTCATCCCCTGTTCTGATACGAATGAGGTTGTAGGCCCCCCCTAAGATCAAGTTTGGTAAAAATGGTGGCTCCTTTGAGCCGGTCTAATAACTCAGGGATAAGGGGCAAGGGGTAACGGTTTTTAATGGTTATTGCGTTTAGTCCTCTGTAGTCAATACAGGGGCGGAGGCCCCTGTCCTTGTTGGGCACGAAGAACAAGAGTGCCCCCGCTGATGAGGATGAAGGGTGAATGAACCCAGATGCCCTGAAGATGGTAGAAGCTGGTGGAAGGTGATCCTCGCCACAGCCTCCACTTGGAGATCCAGACGGAGCTGTGCATCGAGAAGCACCCCCAGGTTCCGCACCTGGGATGTCCGTGGAGGGTACTAAAATGGCACAGACGTTAAAGCAGGAGCCTTAACTTGTAATTTCCATGCTTTTTTGTGCATGATTGAATTTGCAAGAGCCTTAACTCTTCTTGTAAACAGGAGATTTTTTGATTATGGAATATCCGAGTTTTTTGTTAAATATAATGCAATGGAGAAAATTTGTCCTGCTGGCACAATAGAATTCTTAGCAGCATAACCACTATGGGAGCAGGGCTTAGGGGAGGCTAAGGTGGAAGAGCTGCTCCCTTCAGTTTAGAAAGTTGTTACTTTCTTCAAATAGCAAGCAAGACGAAGATGGATTTTTACTTGTAGCTCTCTCCTTTACTAAGAATACAACACCTTTGGTTTGGTTTAAGCACTGCAAACTTCCAAAAACTGCTCTTTATGATCTCTCTAGCTCATGGCTTGTACAGGAATCTTCCACTCTACTCCTTGCTTGTCAGAGCTCTTTCCCTTGTTCAACACTGGCAATTCTTTCTGTAAAGACCTCCCCCTATACAGGATCCCCTGGCTAGTTCATTCCTTGTACAGGGCTCCTTGACTCTGCTGTGCACATATACAGGACTCTCCACCTGGCATAATGCTGCCCATCCTGCAGCTCTCCCACCGTACAAAGCTCCCACACTCAGTTCTCCTCTGTCCAGGGCTCTCCCTCGGCACAATTAGAGCCATTATTCTTCAGCTCTCTGTCTCTACAAGACTCCGCCCCCCCCCCATTTTACTCCCTCTTGGACAGGGCTCCCTTTCTTGCACAATGCTGCCCACTCTGCAGACCTCCCCCTGTACTGGGTTCCATATTCTGTATCCCCAATAAAACTGCTCCCCTGTTCATGGCTTCCACTGTGGAAGGTATTACAGAGACTCTGCCCCTACTCTCTCCCCTTAATGTCCCCCCTCCCTTTGTGTATGCTCTCTTCCTCCCTGCTCCCCCATAGGATTTCCCTCCCTGGGATGAGGCTTGCTCTTAGAGTCCATTCAAGAGGACTACACTTGCCACTCTGCCCCACAGGGCTGCTCTGCACCCACCATCTTCCTGTCCCCCTCCTGCAGAACACCCACTGTATCAGCCCAGAGCACCTGCTTACTGCTCATTCCTTAGTGGGGTTGGGAAGTCAGAGGGAGAAGCGCTGAAAGAAAATTAATTCCATCCTGCCTTCAGTCTCCTGTCCCTCTTCCTGCACCTGGAACCATCCCAGGCAAACTCCAGTGCTCCAGCCACAGCCATGCTCCTCCAATGGAGTGCCCCCATTGGAGCCACAGCCCAGACACCCCACCTTTTTGGAGGGGGAAGGGCTGTCACTGAAATGCATGTGATCTGTGGTTCTGGGCAGGGTTAGGGGGCAAGACCAGCCACCCCAAATCTCACTGCGAGATTTGCTAGCTCTGTTGTTTACCCATCTCGGTGTCCCTGGCCCTCAAGTTGAGGAGCCTGCTGTGCAAGATCTGATCAGAATGACCTTCAGCTCTATCCCTTCCACAGGCCTCGCTCTCCTCTGCTTCTCACCAGATCAGCTCTAAACATGGCTGACCAGTCATTCACACTGCCCCCTGGGGGGTGCAGTTCCCTCTCTTTCCCCAGTACTGATAGGACCTAGCAAGCAGTGCCTGCTGGGAGTTGTAGTCCCCAGTATTCAAGACTGTTTGCTTTTAAACAGTCTCTGCATTACACATAGAATGTTCGCAAACACTCCACATGCAGGATGGTCTCCATAGGCTAACATTGTATTTTCAAGATGTCATAACTTAAAAACTACTAACCGAATTTACAAAAATTAAACCAGAAGGCACCCCCTGGCAGCCTCCTTAAATTTTCTAAAAGGTTTATACCTTCTCCCAACCAACACAAAACCCCTTTACCCTGCCTAGATCAAGACAGTTTAACTTTTGAATAAACAGGCTTCAAAGTGCAGTATCAAACTGTGATATCTCAGCTGTTAACCTACTGATTCAGCTGAAAGTTGGACAGAATGAACCGCTTACTCCAGTGATCCTTCTCCACAAATTTTACAATCTTAACTTTAATTATGTCAATTTTATTATGAATAGAATGTTCGGGCTTTATACTGGAGCGTGCAACATGCCTTAACTATAGAGTGACTCCTGCCACTCTATAATTCTGTAGTAACTCCATGGGATAAATATGAAAGTTGGAACATGGGCACTTTTTGTGCTGTTGTTGTTTCATTTCAGTTTTGGTTGATATATATATATAACTTCTTTCATGAAGATAAAAGCATCTCTGTAGTTTCAACATCGGGGGCAACATTAGGGGCTTTAGATTTCCAAGTCTCTCTCTTCTTTTCAACTCCAGAGTACTGAATAACTTACAGTCGTGGTGCTTTGCTTTTAAGTTACTGATGAACAAATTTGGTTAGGATCCCACTTATTCTTTTGGGGAATCGCTGTGTTTGTTCATTAGTGCTGTCACACAAGGGAAAAGCAGAGACCTTTGCCATCTAGTTCCTCCAAGACTGACTTCAAAAGGACTGTGGGATGTATATTCTTATTTTTTTGCTAACAGGCATTAGCTCCAGAAATGTTAGAGACTTAACATGAAATGTTTAGGCTAATTCAAGCTAAATGACATGTGCTAAAACAGGATCACTGGATCATAGCATTCTGAGATGTGGGGAAAAAACGTTTTGATCCCCAAGTCCTTGAAATCACAAGCTGGAGTCCCCTCACAAAGGACTTTGTTGTGCTGTTTTTGGATGCTCCTAGTCAGAGAGATGCATTCACTGCATTGACTCTGGTCATGCTGCTAATTGTAGTCTGAGTCACTTTTTGCGGTGATTAGATCAAGCAATTTTGAAACTATGCAAAGACAGGCACTTTAAATGGTTTCTTTTGTTAAAGACAAACAGCAATGGCCACTTTGTTGCTAAGTAGCACTTTACATGTGGGGCTTGATCCACAACTCACATCCCCCCGCCCCCATCACATCACATGTGTGTATCAGGAATGCACCTAGCATCGGCACACAGGTTCAGCTCAACAGAATGCAAATATGGGCTGTTAGCAGTGCACCCAGACCACATTTCCCAACTATGTACTAGTCACCATGTTGATGTGTGAGGATGGGATTGGCAGGTCGTGCAACAAGGGTGAGGGGATCGCAGGCCCAGGGGCCAAATGTAGCCCATGACTACTTTTTACGTAGCTCTTTTCAGTTCCTGGAGCTAGCCTCTTGATCCAACTTCCTACCCTTGAGTGCTGAAAAACTGAGTTCAGGGTAAGGCACACATTGGTGATCTGGACCATCCTCTTCCCCAGTGCACCCCTTAAGCAAACCTCCCCCAACTTCTATGTAGGGATGAATCTGGATTTTTGGCTATTCCAATTTTCAGTTAGCAACAGACACTTCACCCATTCTGATAAAAAACCAGAATGGGCGTTATTTTATCAGATTCCAATCAGAATCAGACAAAACGTTACAAAAAAGAAGAAAAACCACAGTGCATGTACAAATGGCCACTGAGGCTAATTTGTGCATTTGAAAAATGCCTGCTGCCCTTCTCCAAAATGGTTTTGGGTGTAGGCAGCCAATTTGTGCATGCCCAAATTGGCCATTGGTAATTGCACATGCACAAAGTGGCTGCCCATATCCAAAATGGTGGTACCGCTGCCACTACTGTTTTGGATAAAAGCGGTGACCATTTTTTGCCTGCACAAGTTGGCGTCAGCAGTAACTGAGCATGCGTGGTGTTTTGTAGGGATGTGCAAATGCGGTTCAGAAGTTCGGAGTTCGGACTGAACTCGAATAGATCGGTCGACCGAACTGAACTTTCGAACTGAACTCGAATTCGACCAAACTGTTTGGTCAAATCCGAACCAGTTCAGAAGGTCAAAAAACCCGGTTTTGAATGTACAAACTCGGTTCGGAAGTTCGGAATTCAACCAAACTCGAATAGTTCGGTCAACCGAACCGAACTTTTGAACCAAACTTGATTTTCGAACCAAACCGAACCGAATTTCCGAACTCGGTTCTCTTCGCACATCCCTAGTGTTTCATTTTTTTCTGGTTGGGATTCAGACTGGAATAAATTTCTGATTGGACTGTTGATCAGAAAAAAATAGCTATTCTGCTTTCATGGAAATTTCCATGAAAACGCAATAGCTATTTTGATTCAGGTCTACTTCTACGTGACCCTCAAAGCTTGTACTCATTTTAAAAGTGGCTCCTCAGAGGGAAAAGGTTCCTCGCTTCTGTCATACAAGAATCCAAACTTTTTCACAACACATCCACGACAGCCTGCAGTTCCCAAAAGGCACAGACCAGACACAACTGCTGTACAGATAGGGATGGACTCTGCTAGGGATGGGCGAACGCGGTTCGGCAGTTCGGCGTTCAGCCCAAACTCGGCCTGTTTGGACGACCGAACTCAAACACGAACACGAACACGAACGTGAACATACCGAACAAACCGAACACCGAATGGCAAAATGGCAGAACAGTTTGGTCAGTTCGGATCGTGTTTGGATGAGTTCGGGTGGCAAAAAAGGTTCACTGGAAGGTCAAACATGACAGGGAGCTATCAGTCACTGAGGAGCAGACTTCCAGGCACCAGGGGTGGAGAGGCTTGCAAGAAATGAAACTAATTATCTGCCTCACACCTTCCCAACACCTTCTGAGTTAGTCACTGTTCCTGAACAGCAGGCGTTAAGTACGACTTTTTGGATTGCTGTAAGTTTCATTTCAGTTTTGTATATTTGGATATGGATATGAATATGGGATAGATAGATAGATAGATAGATAGATAGATAGATAGATAGATAGATAGTAGAGAGTTGTAGGAGTTAGCTTAATGATAGAGATAGCATTAGTGATTTAGTTTTAGTGTTTGTAGGAGTAGGTCTGTGTACTTATTAGATAATCCATTTAGTTCATAGCATTTAGAATAGTTAATAGCAGGCAGATTTAGTGTAGATAGATATATATAATATTAGATTAAATAAATAAATTAAAAAAAACCATATAAAAACAAAAAACCCAAATAAAAAACAAAAGAAAACCATATAAAACCCAATAAAAAAAAAAAAAAACATATAAAAAACAAAAAAACACCCATAACAACATTTCCCGAATGGCCAAATGGCCAAACCGAACAGCCGAACGGCCTAACTGAACGGCCTGTTCAGACGACCAAACCGAACAGTCAAACCCGAATTCAGTGAACTAGCCGAATTGCTGAACCGAACGGACGAACCGAACGCAGCCGAACCAAACGACCGAACCCAAACCGCGATCTGTTCACCCATCCCTAGACTCTGCATCTCTCATGCACATAGCTAGCCATAGCTAGCCATAGGAAGAAAATGCCTACAATCCCTGGGCTGGTAGGTGACTCTGTGCAAGATAGACAGATTTGGAACATAGACCCCATCTCTGCCTGCATAACAGCTGTGACCAGCCTGTTTCCCTCAGGAACTGTGAGGCTACCATTACTGCAATGTCCTTGGATTTGGAACCATGTATGACTTTCCAGTTGTTTCCCTGTACATCAGTATGGTCAACTCTGCACAGGTGTTCCACCAATTTATGACTGTATATCGCCCACAGGTGGTGTGTTGAGCGGCCAATGCTAGTGGGGTGTGATCATGTGATGGCCGGCCGCACTCCATGGGTGTATATTCTCACGTGCATGCAGTGTTTGGATCATGCCCTTAGTTTGTTTAAATACAGCAGCTTGTTAAGCTTATTAACACTTTTTTTGGTGCCTGCAGCACAAACAGGCCTGCCCCCAGCTGTTTACCACAGAAAAAGAGAAATAGTCTTGCCTAGAATGGTTCATAAGATGGCACTCTCTTTTCTACCCTCATGTGAACTGCTGCATTAAACACATAGCCTGTGCCTGCTTCTGTCTTTCTGGGTATGTGGGGAAAGGGGGAGGGGGAGAAAAGGGTGCGTGAGTGTGTGTTGGGAGGGTTCCTTCTGTATGTGAGGTGGGGGTGCTGAGGTACAAACAGGGCCGGACTTAGGAATTTTGCACCCCTAGGCCCTTCTCAGGCTGCTACCCACAAGCCAAGCCCTGCTACAAGCCCCATCCAGAAGCCAAGCCCCACCCCCATGCTGCATGTTCATGGGTGGAGGAGCCCCATGTGAACGATGCGGTGCATGCACCTGCAATGAATGGGGGTGTATGCGTGTGCCTGCCTAATACATCCCCACTTGTCATCATTCACGAAGCATCCAGGGGAAACAGCGGTTGCTCCGTGGGTGCGGATAAGTGAGGATGTGTGTGCTGACATGTGCACACCCCGCCCACACACCATCACATCCACGGACCCCCCCACCTGGTGAAGCCAGGTAAAAAGGGCCTGTGAGGAGCCACTCAAAGAAGAATAGAAGGTTGCTGCCTTGTGATTAAGGTTCTTCAAGATGGCTCTTAACATTCTCACAACCACCAGCCTTCCAGACCCACATGGATTTTTGGGCCCACCACGGAGAATCCCACGGCGTGATCGTGATCCCAGAATGTCTGTTGGGGGGAATGGAAGTTCCCCCCCTCAGATGTTCACCCCCGTGAATCACGGGGGGGGGGGAATCACATTCACCACACAAACGGTGGTCCCAGCGGGACCATCCCCGTTTGAGTGGTGAATGAGATTCCCCCCGTGTTGAAGGGACTGTATCGTCTGTCCCCAGACCACGGCCCGGAATCTGCGGCAGGATTCCAGGCCGTGGTCAATGGGGGGGGCGGCTCGGTGTTGCAGCCGCATTGGCTGTGGCGCCCACCCATCTTCTGGGGTGCGGGCAGCCAGGACACTGTGGGGGGATGGGGCTGTGCGACCGCACATTGGCCCCACCACCCTGGATTCCCTGCCGGGATCAGCCACCGCATCTGTTCGCCGTTATGCGGTGGCCCTGGCGGGGAATCAAAGGGGTGATTCCGTGCTGGGGCAAATTGGCCCCAGCACATCTGAAAATACCCCCAGTTAGAAGTAACGGGGATTTGGGATTTGTAATAGCCCATAATTGGCAGTAAACCAACAAAAAGGCAAGGACACCAGGAGCTGCTGAAATGACGGGGGAAAGGGTGGAATGATGGGTATGAGGACACTAGGAGTGGATGGAATGACAGGGAGTTAAGAGGAATAACAGGTATGGGAACACTGGGAGCAGATGGAATGATGGGTTGGGTAGAATGAGATGTAAGACGCCACCAGGCATGGCTGAAATGGCAGGGAGCAATGTGGAATGATTTTGAGAACACTGGGAACAGCTGACATGACAGGGAGCTGGGTGAAATAACATGTAAGAGGGCACTGGGAGCAGCTGAAAGGATGAGGAATTAGGTGGTGGGTGCTAGGTTCCCGGTAGTGGCTGGAATGACAGTGACAGGGTGGAATGACAGGCATGAGGACATCAGGACTAGATGGAATGACCTCGTCCCCATCATTCCACCCAGCCTCCTGTCATTCCAGCTGCTCCTGGTGTCCTCACACCTGTTATTCCACCCAGCCCCACATCATTCTCTTCACTCCTGGTGTCACCCATCATTCTACGCAGCTCCTTACCATTCCAGCTTCTCAAGGTGTCCTCTTACCCATCATTCCACCTAACTCCTTATCTTTCCAGCCACTCCTGGTGTCCTCTCACCTATCATTCCAACCTTTGTTTCAGATAATTATCTGCTGTTTTATTGGTTTCCTAACCATTAAGGGCTATTAGCATTCCCAAATTCCCATTACTTCCTGTTGTCTTTATTGTTTACAATCGGCATTCTTCATAATTTTTTTATTACATCCTGCATCCTGACAGATCAAACAGGCCAATCCAAACCAGACACATCATGCACTGGACTGAACCCAGATGCCCAGACTGAACCAGCAAACAGACTAGAACCTGAACTGAACTCACAACCAGATACACCACTGATTGGGCCGAACCCAGACCGATACAACAAACAACAGACTGAAACTCTGAACTGAACTCCCATCCAGACACATCATGAACTTGACCGAACCCAGATACCCAAACTGAACCACCGAACAGGCTAAATCCCAAATTGAACTCCCACCAGGGACCAGACTGACCAATCTGCATCTCTAACCAAACTGAACCAGACCAATACCAAACTGAACCACATTCGATGGACTTTCTCCTTCTAATTCTATCAAGAGGATAATGACTTGGAATAACATTTTCTCTATTTGTTTCATCTCTACCTAGGGGTAATTATTCCACCAGACCCTGACCTTCACATTCGTATTAAGGGTGTTATTTTGTTATTAAAATGTGTGGGTTTTGTTAATAATGAAATGTCATTTTCCATTATCATTGTCATTATCGGTATCGCGGTACTGATTTCAAATGAAGATTTTGTTTTTGGTATTGGTATATATTTATATAATATATATAAATATCGTATATGGTGTGCATTTCATTTTCTTTATTGCTAAGTTACAATCCATGATTTATTTGCGTTGCCATGGCAAGAGGTTGCAGCTCTGCACCTCTGCATGTGACACACACCTTCAAAAAACATTTACCAGCAATTGTAGAATTGTATAAGGATATTAAAGCTCATGACTAGGAGTGCATGCAGCAGGTAGCGCAATGGGTAATTCTTGTATTTTCAGGCACCCCCAGCACACACTCACCCAGTTTACCTGGTACCCAGTGAGTGCTCAGATGCCTGAAAATTCAGGTCTTTCCAGGATGCCCTGGGATACCTCAGGAAGCTCCTATTCCTGGGATACCTCAGGAAGCTCCTATCCCTGGGATGACTTGCGTTCCAGTTTCTGGATGCTCCTCTGAGACCCTGCAGCTGCTTCACCTGCTCCTTCTTGGCCACTGATCAGCTGAAGTAGGTTCTTCTCATGCTTGGCTTTTCTGAATCAGGGGGGAGTGAGGAGGCCTCTTCCAGTGCTCAGGACCTGCTTGCAGGTCCTGCGTACCAGAAGAGGCCTCCTCACTCCCCACCTCCAACTCAGAAAAGCTGATCGTGGGAAGAACCCAGCTCAGCTGAGCGGTGGCCAGGGAGGAGAAGTGAGAGTAGTGGTTGAGACTTGCAGCACCCAGGGAGTGCGCTGGCAACCCATTCGGTTGCGTTCAGGTGCCAATTGATGCCCACATGCTACCAGGGCGAGTCGGGTACCCCATATTTAGGGTTACCATACCTCCCCTTTAAAAGAGAACGCATATAAAAAAATACATGGTGCAGGGATGCACTGGAGCTAATGCAGCCTGTACTTGAACCAATGCAGCCCTGCACTATGTATTTTTCATAAGCGTCCTCTTTTAAAGGGGAGGTATGGTAACCCTACCCATATTTGACAGGTTGCTTGATTTATGTGGGTGCCTGCCTGCACCTCTGCTCATGACAAGATTTTCAATGCAGATAGCTATAGATGACTTCAGCCATCACTGCAGTGCAATGTGGCCATTTCCATGCTGGCGGGCAGATGCTTTTAAATAGCTCAAATGCAACTTTATAGAGCTCTTAAGGACTGACAGTCAAAAACACTCTATTAAGCTGGAAGTGAACCAAAGGCAAATTTCAAGTAGGAAGAACATAATTGTCCGATTAGAATTTCCCAGGAAACATCTGCTAATGTTCCTACTCTTGCAAAAGTCTCAAGAGATTTTTAATGACCACAGGGTCAGTTAGAACCTTAGTTCTAAGTCCCTTTTCATATGAGCATCCGTGTGATTGCTGTGGCGGGTGTGAGGGGATGGGGTGCCCACGGGAACACTGTGGGTGGTAGGTGGGGGTGCGTGTGTGCTCCCGCGCTCCATCCACCTCCACCCATCATCCACGCACAGAGTAATGGCCACCAGTGCCTGATGCTCCATTCATGGAGATGGGTGGAGGTGCGTCTGCACCCATGGGAACGGCCGCACACCCACCTCCACCCGCTGCTGGTGCACACCCATCTCCCCCCCCATCCACCATGACCAATGTGAAAAGGGCCTAAGTCTCATCAGAAGCCAGTTTTTTCCAAGGGATCTGTAGTATCCCCTCACATGTAGAACTGAAACTCAATTTTGCAATTCTTGCTTTTCTTGATCAGAATCAAGGTTCTTGCAAATGAGAACAAGCCCAGAATTGCCTGGATTCTTGCCGAGAAAAGTGAGAATCTCACAAACAGCCCTCCCCTGCAAAAGACCCAGGAAAGGCCTTTTGCAAACACTTGCTAGGTTTGCAAAAGGTCCTGTACACCATGTACTCACTGGGGCTGCTCCAGCCACTTGGTCTCTCTCCACTCGGTGATAGGGGAAAGGGAAGTGGTCCCCCAACCCTCCCCCCCTGTGCATATGCAAAATGGCCACTGTGGCTGTTGGGCGCATGTGCAACCATTTTCCAAGATGGTGCATGCCATTTTGGTGCCATTTTGGAAAAGGGGAGCCAGTTCTGTGCATGTGCAGACTAGCTGCCAGTTTTGAAAATGGCACCAACGTACTGTTTTGGAAAAAGGCTGCGCATACACAGAAAAGCCATGGTGGCCATTTTGTGAATGCACAGAACATTTTAAATTTGTTTTCAAGAATCTCACGAGATCTTAAACAGTTAGTGAGATCTTCTCAAGATCTTGCTGCTGGTTCTCAATTCTCTTGATGTTACGATTTGATTGTATGCCATATACTATGAGAATTAATATACTGGAACCAATGACCATATTTGAAAATGCATATAACTATTGTACCAAAGCTCTGAATTCTCTGTACTGATCCAGTAGGCAGGATCTCTAGAAATAGCCAGGTAGGCTGTGTGGGAAATAATCTCACATGACTTTCACAAACTCCCAACCACATCATCATGTCTTGCAAGACCAGTGATTTACATCATATTGCTGACCAACCGCACCCAGCCTGGAACAAAGCACTGACAAAGACTAAAACAAAGGGGCTTGATGAGAGGGTGCTTGAACACCCCTGAAGAATATCTCCTTCATGCCTGGAGGGGAAGGAGGAGATGTTTCTGCTCAGGGAGTTGCCAACTGACAAGCAGAAGCCATTCAAGCGGCCATCACCCTTTTTGCACCAGCACAGATGATAAAGGCATATCTACTCCCTGCCTGAAGGGAGGGAAAAAGATGTCCTGTTATCAAGTGCCCACCCTGACTAACAAACAAACTGGGAATGTGACCATTAGCACCCAGGCTCCAGATGGATGGGAAAGGGAGATGACAGCCAGACTCTGTAAGATGAATACCAGCAAGCACATTGCACAATCAAGCACCCTGGAATATGCATACTGAAGAACATCTTCTCCCCAAAACACTATAAAAGACTGAAGCAGAGACCAGAACGTTGTCTCAGCGCTTGGCATCTAACTTGGTGTTCGTGGGCTGTTGACCCTTTCCGGGACCCCTCCATAGGGGGTCCTACAACCCTATCTCCTGCTCCTAACAGATGACATCCACCGTTTTGAGCTTTCAAGACATGTAAGACTGACTTTGGGTGTGGGATATTGTATAGCTAGGTAACTGCTGCTGGATCATTACAGACTGGGCTTTATAAATGTGTGAACAACTAAATAAATCTATAACTATGATTTAAGATCCATTCTATGTGAATGTCTCATATGTGCAAACCAGGGTGTGTGGGTCCCCCGATCCAAAGAGAGCTAATTCCCTAAATCCTAACAGTGAGATTCTCACAAGAGTAATTTTGATTTTCATTTCAGCGCTACAGTCACACCATACTGGGGCACTGACGTAATAATCCCACTGAGACATTAGTTGATTCAAGTTATTGAACCACATTAATCAAAAAATCTAATCCTTTGTACATGAAATTGAACACGTCTGAGGACTAACTATGTTACTCCAGAGCTAACTCTGATACAACCATATATTTTCCATTCTCTGAGGAGAACACATTGTTTCTGCCAGAGAAGCAGACTTCACTGACCAACTATCCATAGAAATTATATTTTTGTCCTAAAACCAGGGATGGAGAAGGGACAGGACTACCAACACCATGAGCCAGGTGCTAAATGGCAGGGCATGACGAAATGAGTGTCTATCTGCTACTATCCGGTATCCAGCTCGATAGTGCAGTATGCAATATCCGATATCTGGCCAGATATTGAATGATATCCGTTTTAGTATCCTGCGGATCTCAAATTAACCACATTCTCATTTAATTGCCATTTGGCTTTAAAAAAAAACAACAAAAAAACCCCCTTCTTCCTGCTCCCTCCATCTGGACTGGTTCAGTTATGTAGTAATGGGGTAAATGGTAATTTGGTAAATGGTAATCAGTAAATTGTAATATCCAGCATTCTGGTTTGGTGGTTAACCTCCACATTAACCGGAAAGTTACCAAATAACTGTGAAGCTCTCCAGAATACCGGATATTAACTGTGGATATTTTTCCCCTTGCTATTTGTTTCAGTGTTAACAATGAGGAAAGATGATACGACCTGCAGGCTTACCAAAGCTGGGGCCACCCTGTTAAATTCCTGAGCACTCCACTCTGGGCAGGTCAGGGTCCACCCTGCCCTAGTTCACAAGTCCTCTAGTGGGTTGGGCAAGGTGGACCCCAATCCTGCCACTAACAGAGTGCTCTGGTGGGCCCTATCCCTCTGCCCCATCATGCCGTGCCTCTCACCACCTGCTCCACAGTGGGGTGAAGTTTCTTCACTCCTGCCTTAAAGTCTAAAGCAGAACTTTATCCAGTTTTCAAAAAGAAAATGCTGATACATTAAGAATTTTACCTACATAGACCCTTTTCACACAGACACTCTAACACTGATCAAATGGGTGTTATATTTTATTATACACATTGCAGGGCTGCAGGTGTGCTCTATGGGTGCCCTGCAACATGTATAATAAAATGTAACACACATTTTATCAGTGTTAGAGTGTCTGTGTGAAAAGGGCCATACTTGTGATTTACCATAAAGCTTACCAGTTTCTGTAGTTCATTTTGTCTTTTAATACTGGCATATCATATATATTCTTGAGAAGTCCTATTTGTGGACTACTAGGGAGACTAGGGTTATCCACTTGAAATACAAGACCAATATGCAGGGAGATGAGATGCAAAGATACCAAGAATTTTATTGGTATCTGACCCCCGATCCCCTCTCCTATCTCCCACCCCCTTAAATAAATAAGGATAAAATAAATTGCCCCCTATCTACAATCCTTAAACATACATTGATAGTGCCCACAGAGCTCCTCTCCTCTTCCCAACCTTTTAACCTTAAACACCTGGAGGCAGCCCCCTCCTCATTTTTACCCAAGCCTGGACTTAAGGGCAGGCTCCCTAGGCCCAGGCCTTGGGCGGCATTTTTTTTTTGGGGGGGTGGCAATTGCTGGCACCACCCGCTCCGTTTTTTACCCATCCCTGCATGGCCGGAGGCTGCTGCCCACAGGCTGCTGTCCACAGCTGAACCCTGCTGCCTCGGTACAAAACTTAATCTTCCTCTTGAGGAATGCGAACCCAGAGGTTACTAAGGCCGTTGCTATTTTTGCATGTAGAGCAAAAAGATACGGGCGATGCAGTCAACAGCCGCTTGAGGGGGAGGTAGGCATGTATTTTTTTAAAAAAAATTATTGATAGGTACATACTATTCACTACTGCATGTGGGGAAATATAGGTCCCCAGTTATTATATGTATATGTTGTGTATGTATGTATATGTATGTTGTATATGCTGCATTTCTGTATTATTGTGTGGATGTCAAAGACCAAGATTGGGCATGACAAATAAACTAAACTGAAACTGCTACCTGGGTCCCCATCCCTCACCCGCCTCTGCCTTCTTGCTGCCTGCTAGTGCTGCAGCAGTAGCAGCAGCAACAGAGGGACACCCATCAGGCTGGGCGATAAAGCTGTTTGTTTACAAATAATTCCTCCCCATGTGAGAGATCAGTTTGTTGCCTTATAAAGAAGGTTCTTTGAGATGGCATCTAACATTCCTACAACTGGGTTATGTATGCTCACCCTATTCAAATAGACCACGTGATGGTCTCGAGCTCCTCTAGTATAAAAAGCACTTTCCCCATCAGAATTACAGTTCCTTCCAACCCTTTCTAGGAATACCCTGGCATACCCTGGCATTCCTGTTGTCTCTATGGTTTTCAATTGGCATTCCTTGTCATTCATTTTAGTATGTCCCGAACCAGATCAATCATAGCAAACCAGACCTACTCTTCCCAAACCAAACAATTGTTACCAGGGGCCAATGGTGGTTTTAACCATCAATAAAGCTTCCTATTGTCAGTTTATCGGAGAACAAAGTCATGAATTTCTATTCAGAGTTTAATTACCTTTCAGTGAATGTTTGAGTGCCATGTTTGTCCCAAGTGTAAGAAATGGATTGGAGACAAAGTAGTTGAGATGATGAAGACAAAGCAGTTGAGGTAATATCTGTTATTTCTAAAAAAAATTATTCGTTTAGCCATAGGCCATAACAATAAATAAAAAAGAAACCAAACATCACAATACTTGACAATACAAACAAACATAGAAACTGTGTAATCAAATATTGTGCGAATAGTTAAAACAGCTCAGCGCCAGAAAATAATTGGTTTATCGCACCATCCCTCACGTATCAACCCCTCTCACCTCATTGATTTTACAACCTAAATCCTTAAAAATAGGTGAGAAAGAGGCATACCCTGGGAAAATATACTCCCAAATAACCCCAAGCTCCATGATACCCAACAAAATACCCCCCACGTAAGGAATATCAGGTATCCTGCCCTAGCATAAAGCGGCGCATTTGACCTCTATGAGTATGCAGCCCCCCTATGCTGCTAACCCATTTTAAATAAATAAGGGCAAACAGTCATCACCATGGTAAAATCCTGTAACATACACGGGCGATACGGGCTATATTACAATTTGGGAAGTTAACAGATTGCCTTGCCCATCTCGGGGCTTACGGCAGCACACTTAAGCCCTGCTATACGTACTCTCACTTGGGGAACCCCAAGTGAGAAGGCTTTAATAACAAAGCAAAAATATAACATTCCCACAGGAAATAATCATCGTTAATAAAACTATACCAATGGATTAAAAAACCAACATTAAACAGACATTAATATAAAAGTATAATAACAAGCAAAATTTACATCTAAAACATCAAAACACAAAGATTTCCAAAAGAGGTTAACAAAATTAAAAATAATAATAAATATAAACCCAAAATTTCCAAAACAGATTATAATTCCTTTTATTTCTAACCTAGAATCAATAAGGATTTTAAGGGGAGTACACTCCCCTAATTGAATTTAATACTATACACACAGTAGAAATTGTGACACCTTAGCTGTGGTCTCCATAAAGGTATCCTCAAACAATTTTATCATAATAGTCTCCAGAGGACTATCTGTTATTGGCCCAACTTCTGCAGGTGTGAGTGGCCTGAAAGTTTGCATATGCTCACCACCAGAAGTTGGGCCAATCAAAGTTTTTGTCTAAAATACTTTATCTCCATCTCTTTCAGTGAATTAATTCAGCACAGGCTGTCACATGAATAGTTAGATGGTAGTTCTTTGTACACACTAGCCCACAGCACCAACCTTAAATTACCTCCTGGTGAAATTAACTAAAGGGACATTTGTGGTTGTCTGTGGTACTTTAAGACAGAGGATATATGAACACATTCTGTCTGTGTGATCTGTCTCATTTAATTACATGCACAGAGGGTGGTGTCACTTAACCATTGGGTAGGAGTGGTTACATCTGCAAATTTACTCCAGGTAAACTAACCTGGTGATAGCCTTACCTGGGGGTAGAGGTGAGAGGAATATTTAAATATAATGTTATATCTGTTGGGTCAAATATGAAGCCTGCTCTGATATCAGATATGTTTGGTTTGGTATGGGTCGGTCCAGGTCGGTATGGATCGGTCTGGTTTCATACAAACAGACCTTCAGGAGAGTTACCCAACCCAAAGAAAAATTAAACCACAAGTCCCAAATCCAAACACTACCAACTATTTAGGTGTTTGAAAATTGGATTTGTATGCTTGGAGCCCATTTGTTCTGTTTATGTTTACTAAGGATGTTTTAAAATGAGACACGCCCATGCATGTGTCTCCCCCTCCCCCCCATCCACGCATTCAGCTGCTTGTGTGATGATGGTACGTGGGGAGGCATACTCTAGTAACACACGCAGCGGCCACTCATGGCCACTCACGGAGCCCTCCTGAAAAATCCAGAGTGCCCCCTGCAGGCTAGGGTGGCCACCAGCGTGGATGGGGGGGGCCATGCTGGGCGCCACTTGTTTGAAGCCCTCCCCATGCACGTTGCATGCATGAGCACCCTTCAACCACATCACTCAGCAGCCACAGCACCCCCCCTCTCACACAGCACTCATTTAAAAACACCCTAAAAAGAAAGAAAACAAAGATTTTGCAAAGGGTTAGAGAAGTAACAAACAGGTTAAAGGAAGCTGTTGAACAAAATGCCAATGGTATATTTTTATCTGCCTGTTACATGTATTTATATCTCAGCTATCACAGTGGCAAGTTGTTTGGTCCGCATGGTTTCTGTTCTTTCCTAATTGTTTTCTTTTCAAGCTCTTATCTATTCATCCCCTCTCTGCCCCACGCTCCCCCCCCCCTTTGGTACAGTAAGGAAAATAAAAGGACTATCTGAAGGCTTGTTTCTCTTTACAGTGTTTATACGGGGAAGAGCAACTGCTTGCTACATAGGATCTAGCTCAGTTGGAGGGGCAATAAAAATAAATTAATATGAGTTCACCTCAAAACCTGGGTGTATTCACATGCCCATCTGAAGGACATTTGATTGCTTGGATAAGGTCAAACACATAGATAATGACAAAAATACAAGAAAAGAGAGAAATCCAGGTTCAAATATTGCGGATCAAAGTATGTTGGAAACATACATTGATTTTTATTTGAAAGGAATAACAATACTGTTAAGCTGCTGTTCTAAATAGGAGCCATATGTAGTTCCAATGTAAAATAAATAAGCACGTAAATGTAAAACACAGAAACTGCTGAATGGAATCAAACTGCAACAACTGCCCTTCCCTCCATTAAGTTTCCTCCTTTATCCTTATACTGTCTCATTCTTTGAGATTCCCCCTAGTCTCCTGTAACTAAGGCAAATATGTGCAATTGCAACTTCTTAGGTTCATGAATGTCCCCCTGTCCCTCCCCATGAGCTCCTTTCCTTTACTCCTCTCCCCTTGCCCATTCTAGATTGTAAGTACCTTGGGGCAGGGTCCTCTCTCTAATCATGGCTGTTCAGCACCAGGCACATTGCTTGTGCTGTATATATATATTTAATAATAAAAACAACATATAGGCTGGGTGATCTGTGGTGGAGTTACTTTGCTTCGAAGAGTCCCCTTAGCTGCAGAACAGGGTGGTACATGCCTGCTACATTGTACAGATAAGAGCAAACTTAATGCACACAAGAGGGCATATAGCATCCCAGGTGCTCTCAAAGCGGCATTCATTCATAAGAAATTTTAGAACCGAAAGGCACCTGCAATGCTGTAGATGAAACATTGTGCTTTTAATCATTCTGACCCTGCTGTGTTCTGCTGTTCCTTTTTGTATAAATCAAAGGAGTTGATGTAAGTATTAGTGCCAGTGGCACTTGCTAAATTCTCTTCATACTTATATATAGTCCTAGCCCTACTAGGAAGAGAAAAGACAGTGCCAAAATGCCACTAGGCTTTGAAGATTTTTAAACGTGCCAAAAGCTAGAGAAAGTTGAATTTGGATGGGAGACTTCATGGCTTAATAGAATTAACCTAATCAAACTCTTGCAGAAAAATGAAATCGACAGGGTGTGCTTTCCAAATGAGAAGGGAAAAGAATGAAGTCTGAACAAAAGCTATTTGTATAGGCATAATGAGAGAATTTGCAGCAAAGAGCATTAGCTTGTCTTCCAAAGTCTATTAGTTGCACTGCTAAACAAAGTGCAGAGGGTGAATAATACTGTTTAGTTTAAATGCAAACACAACATGCAGGATTCTCCACACTGGTAAGATTTTTCAGGGATTGTCTGCTGTGGGGGATTGGATGAGGGTGAGCCGCCTGAGGCTAAATCATGACAAGACGGAGGTGATGGTTGTGGGAAAAGCTGGGGGAGGGATGGCCCCCATCATTGATGGGGTCCATCCTTCCCTGGTTTTTCAAGTCTGGAGTATGGGGGTGCTCCTGGACCCACAGTTCCGCCTGAATGCCCAGGTGGCAGCTGTGGTGTAGGGAGCATTTCGCCAGTTATACCTGGTGCATCTGCTTAGGCCGTATGTCTCAGACTCGGATCTGGCCACAGTCATCCATACTTTTATTACCTTATGGATTACTGCAACGCGCTCTACATGGGGCTACCCTTGGTGCTGGTTCGGAAGCTGCAGCTNACCATTGGGTAGGAGTGGTTACATCTGCAAATTTACTCCAGGTAAACTAACCTGGTGATAGCCTTACCTGGGGGTAGAGGTGAGAGGAATATTTAAATATAATGTTATATCTGTTGGGTCAAATATGAAGCCTGCTCTGATATCAGATATGTTTGGTTTGGTATGGGTCGGTCCAGGTCGGTATGGATCGGTCTGGTTTCATACAAACAGACCTTCAGGAGAGTTACCCAACCCAAAGAAAAATTAAACCACAAGTCCCAAATCCAAACACTACCAACTATTTAGGTGTTTGAAAATTGGATTTGTATGCTTGGAGCCCATTTGTTCTGTTTATGTTTACTAAGGATGTTTTAAAATGAGACACGCCCATGCATGTGTCTCCCCCTCCCCCCCATCCACGCATTCAGCTGCTTGTGTGATGATGGTACGTGGGGAGGCATACTCTAGTAACACACGCAGCGGCCACTCATGGCCACTCACGGAGCCCTCCTGAAAAATCCAGAGTGCCCCCTGCAGGCTAGGGTGGCCACCAGCGTGGATGGGGGGGGCCATGCTGGGCGCCACTTGTTTGAAGCCCTCCCCATGCACGTTGCATGCATGAGCACCCTTCAACCACATCACTCAGCAGCCACAGCACCCCCCCTCTCACACAGCACTCATTTAAAAACACCCTAAAAAGAAAGAAAACAAAGATTTTGCAAAGGGTTAGAGAAGTAACAAACAGGTTAAAGGAAGCTGTTGAACAAAATGCCAATGGTATATTTTTATCTGCCTGTTACATGTATTTATATCTCAGCTATCACAGTGGCAAGTTGTTTGGTCCGCATGGTTTCTGTTCTTTCCTAATTGTTTTCTTTTCAAGCTCTTATCTATTCATCCCCTCTCTGCCCCACGCTCCCCCCCCCCTTTGGTACAGTAAGGAAAATAAAGGGACTATCTGAAGGCTTGTTTCTCTTTACAGTGTTTATACGGGGAAGAGCAACTGCTTGCTACATAGGATCTAGCTCAGTTGGAGGGGCAATAAAAATAAATTAATATGAGTTCACCTCAAAACCTGGGTGTATTCACATGCCCATCTGAAGGACATTTGATTGCTTGGATAAGGTCAAACACATAGATAATGACAAAAATACAAGAAAAGAGAGAAATCCAGGTTCAAATATTGCGGATCAAAGTATGTTGGAAACATACATTGATTTTTATTTGAAAGGAATAACAATACTGTTAAGCTGCTGTTCTAAATAGGAGCCATATGTAGTTCCAATGTAAAATAAATAAGCACGTAAATGTAAAACACAGAAACTGCTGAATGGAATCAAACTGCAACAACTGCCCCTCCCTCCATTAAGTTTCCTCCTTTATCCTTATACTGTCTCATTCTTTGAGATTCCCCCTAGTCTCCTGTAACTAAGGCAAATATGTGCAATTGCAACTTCTTAGGTTCATGAATGTCCCCCTGTCCCTCCCCATGAGCTCCTTTCCTTTACTCCTCTCCCCTTGCCCATTCTAGATTGTAAGTACCTTGGGGCAGGGTCCTCTCTCTAATCATGGCTGTTCAGCACCAGGCACATTGCTTGTGCTGTATATATATATTTAATAATAAAAACAACATATAGGCTGGGTGATCTGTGGTGGAGTTACTTTGCTTCGAAGAGTCCCCTTAGCTGCAGAACAGGGTGGTACATGCCTGCTACATTGTACAGATAAGAGCAAACTTAATGCACACAAGAGGGCATATAGCATCCCAGGTGCTCTCAAAGCGGCATTCATTCATAAGAAATTTTAGAACCGAAAGGCACCTGCAATGCTGTAGATGAAACATTGTGCTTTTAATCATTCTGACCCTGCTGTGTTCTGCTGTTCCTTTTTGTATAAATCAAAGGAGTTGATGGAAGTATTAGTGCCAGTGGCACTTGCTAAATTCTCTTCATACTTATATGTAGTCCTAGCCCTACTAGGAAGAGAAAAGACAGTGCCAAAATGCCACTAGGCTTTGAAGATTTTTAATCGTGCCAAAAGCTAGAGAAAGTTGAATTTGGATGGGAGACTTCATGGCTTAATAGAATTAACCTAATCAAACTCTTGCAGAAAAATGAAATCGACAGGGTGTGCTTTCCAAATGAGAAGGGAAAAGAATGAAGTCTGAACAAAAGCTATTTGTATAGGGATAATGAGAGAATTTGCAGCAAAGAGCATTAGCTTGTCTTCCAAAGTCTATTAGTTGCACTGCTAAACAAAGTGCAGAGGGTGAATAATACTGTTTAGTTTAAATGCAAACACAACATGCAGGATCCTCCACACTGGTAAGATTTTTCAGGGATTGTCTGCTGTGGGGGATTGGATGAGGGTGAGCCGCCTGAGGCTAAATCATGACAAGACGGAGGTGATGGTTGTGGGAAAAGCTGGGGGAGGGATGGCCCCCATCATTGATGGGGTCCATCCTTCCCTGGTTTTTCAAGTCTGGAGTATGGGGGTGCTCCTGGACCCACAGTTCCGCCTGAATGCCCAGGTGGCAGCTGTGGTGTAGGGAGCATTTCGCCAGTTATACCTGGTGCATCGGCTTAGGCCGTATGTCTCAGACTCGGATCTGGCCACAGTCATCCATACTTTTATTACCTTATGGATTACTGCAACGCGCTCTACATGGGGCTACCCTTGGTGCTGGTTCAGAAGCTGCAGCTGGTGAAGAAAGTGGCGGCCCGTCTCTTGACTGGGACGGGCCGACGCGAACATATTACACAGGTGCTTCGCTTTCTGCACTGGCTGCCAATAGGTTTCCAGGCCAAATTCAAGGTGTTGGTGTTAGCCTTTAAAGCCCTAGATGGCTTGAACCCCACCTACTTGCAGGACCGTCTCACCCTCCGGGTTCTGGATCGACCCCTGTGGTTGGCTGAGGGCACCCTCCTCGAGGTTCCCCGGGGTTCCCGGGTGTCTACTATGAGGAGGGCGTTCTCCGTGGCTGTGCCGCGGCTGTGGAACTCCCTCCCATCAGAGATCCACTTGGCTGGAGGCCTCCCCTGTTTCCGCAGACAATGTAAGTCCTGACTGTTCCGCCAGACCTTTCCTGAGGGAGATGGGCTGGGTGGGTTGGGTTAGGGATGGAGGGATGGGGTTTTATATTGTTTTTAATTGTAATAATTATTGTTTATTTTAATGTTTAAAATGTTTTTAAGATGTTGTGAGTCACCCCGAGATGCCTGAGGCAGGAGGGGGCAGCATTTAAATTTTACTATAAATAAAATAAATAAATGTATGGAAAAATCCACATGCAAATGTTTGTTTCACTTACATGCAATCTTACCCCCACTCCATGTCACACTAGATAGCTGGACACTAGGGAAAGTTACAGCTAAGGAAGTGTTGTATACTAGATATGCAATTACATAATTTTCCAGTTAGGTCAACCTGCCACTTATCACCACAAGAAATTGCTTCCCTGGTGAGAAAATAATAAGGGCCACTTCATCACTCCTCATCATTTTCAGTTGGGGGCAAACATTGTGGAAATGTTTTTTCATGAGATCCATCCATCACTAGTGGCAACAGGGCCAAATGAGAGCATACATCGATTTTTAGTTGTCTATGGAAGCCATATACTTGACCAAAACTCTTGGGCCACTTTCAGACCTTCCCCACCATGCATATTCTGGTTTCGGGGGGGAATGCGCAAGGCAGTATATGAGCGGGGATCGGCCAGACTTAAAGCCCCCCCGCTCCACATGGCTTTGCCAGCAAACACCCGCAGGGATGCAGAGCTGGATTTCCTGCTCTGCATCCCTGTGGGTGTTTGCCAGCAAAGCCATGCTGGGGTAGGGCTTTCAGGCCAGCCAATCCCGGCGCATATCCTGGCTTGTGTATTCCTCCCGCAGTCAAAATATGCATGGGGATGGGTGGGGGTGTCTGAAATTGGCCTTGGATGGGCTGAGAGAGCATAACATGACATCTAGTGAGGCCAAGATTCAAACTCAGGATTCCCAGTTCAGCCTTCACCATGCTTCAGGCATTCACTCTTGAACAATGATCATGGTGCCTCATCACAGAGACAATTTTTTCTGGTGATAAGTGGCAGGCTGAGTTCAAAATGGCACCCAGAAGTGCCTTTTAGAGTGCTCTGTGTGTCACTTCCCAGTCTTCGGGGCACACAAACCAAGTATGGTGAAGTGCGGTAGTTCCTGTTGCTGAATGGCATGTTCCAACCATCCCATTTGCCTACACTGCACTTTGATGGTTAGGGCTCTGCTAATACGTGCTTGTGCACCATACAGGGCTATACAAGGGTCAATAGGACCAATATAAGGGGTGCACATTTTGTTTTCATTATATTGATAATGATAACAACATTCTTGTTTTTATTATCATCATTGCAATAACGATAACAAAGATAAATAATAACAAAATTAATAATGATAATGACAGTCATTATTGATTTCCTTATTGCCTGGCAGGTGTTTTTTGGAGGGAAATGTGGAGAGGGGAGGAGGGAGCAAACATCTCGGAGCCAGAAACAGTGTTGAACTTTTGAACTGGGCCTGTGATGGGAGGGGAAGGACCTGATGGATGTAATCGCCGGCCAATGAGCAGCACAAGCAGGTCCCAGGCAGTTGAATGGCACCCTGTGATTGCTCAATGCCTCCTGCCTCCCAGAACCAATCATGGGGGCTCTGGGAAGGGCACTGCAACCCTTTATGTTGCAAGGTCAGGCTGTTTTACTCTTGTTCTGTGTTAGCACTTGCTGTGTCATGTTGTGCTTACAGAACTCTGGTGCTTGCACTAAAATCTTTCCCAGCCCTCAGTGTTATACCTTACCTTTCCTTATACCCTTTATTTTACTTTCCCCTTCACCTGTCTGTCTCCCCCTACATAGATAGCTAGAGGTTTAGGTATGTCGATTTGATAGATAGATATAGATTACAGATATAGATAATATAGATAGAGATTAGCTAGATATACCGTATAGGGTTTTCCTTTCCTCTTACCCTGTCTGTCTCCCCATGTCTATATTATATATAGATATATTAGTTGCGTGTGTTTATATATAGATATTTAGAGATAAATTAGATATATAGATATTAGTAGATACTAGACTTTTTTATTTGATAGATAGATAGATAGATAGATAGATAGATAGATAGATAGAAGTTTATTGATATAGATACTTAGGAATATATTGCATATAGTACTGGTTATTAGGTGTAGGTTTAGGTTAGACATAAATTGTAATTTTTCATATTGTCATTCTGCACTTATTACTACTGCATTATAATGAGAAAGGAAGGAAGGAGTTCAACTTCTGAGAAGTCTGGGGCAGGTGTCTTTTGGCACTTCTGCCACTGGTGGCAGGCCACAACAGAAACAATACCGAAAACAAAAGCTTTGTCATCGCTTGAAATTGATACTGATACCAATAATGATACCAATAATGAATAATGAAATTTTGTTCTTAACATAAAGAAAATGACAGTTTTTAATAACAAAAACAAAAAATGAGATGGGTACACCCCCCTAACTAATATAACCCAGCTACTTGAAGAATCCCTTTTGCACATGTAGTTCTATAAATTCACTTATAGGGTTTAATGCTTTATTCTAATGTTTTTATTAGTTTGAATAGCATTCAAGGACCTGGGCCCTGATCTTTGGTCCATGCACACTTTCAGTTTAGTCTGTGTGGCGTGCATGTAGGGACCAAGTATTGGGGCCCTTCTTATCAGGCATGTCAGAGGAGAGATTGGATTTTGTAGTGCTTGTGAATACATCACTGGGGATCAGCTGATTAGCAATTCCATAGGGGAAGCTCTTACGTCTGGGCTTTGCCACAAACTAAGGCCCTTTTTACATCTGCCGTCCACACACAGGGGTAGTGGTGTCGGTGTTTGTGCCAGTGTGTGTGCAGTGGGTGGGGGGAGGATGTAGACAGGCGCACACCCATCTACAGCTACTTCCACCCATCTACACACACAGAGCAATCGCTGTTTTTTCTGGTTGCTCCGTGCATGTGCGATGGGTGGAAGTGGGTGTGCAGACGTGTTCACGGGAGCATGCATGCATGCACATCCACCTGCTGCAGCTTTTAAACATGACTCACCCATGCATGAACACCCATATTTCTGAGTGCTCATGTGTGGGTGTGTCTCATGTAAAAAGGGCCTGAATTATACAGCTGATCAAATTATTGGTCACTACTTCACATATGAAATATTTCACCATTGCTCAGAGAGAGAGAGAAGGAGGAGGAGGAAGTTCATGAACTGATCCAAATTTCTGTGTATTATTCATTTTACATAAATGTTTGTTTAAACACTTCTGTGGAGAAATGTAAAAACCTATCTTTTGCTTGTCAACAATCCATTTGGATGATATGAGGGGCTTGGCCACCTGGGATATGTGGTATTTTGCTGTTGTTGGTTTGTTTGTTTCCTAATTTAGGATAAATTTGGAGGAAGAGACATACCAAATACTGAATACTACTGTATGCGGAGGAGTCCCCATTGAGTACAGATAAATGCTGCTGTTTGTACAAAGAGCAGCTAGTCCCCGAGCATACATGGGAACAAAAATCTACTGGCATGAATGCTTCCAAAAACAAAGAGTAAGGAGTGCAAATACAGGGGAGCCCACAGCCAACTGGAATGTGGAATACTTGGCACTGTTGACTATGTTCATGTTGTATTCGAGCTGCTCTGCTCATCACTACCAATACCAACCCAGAAAGGTACAAAATAGAGGCCAAGTTTTATTGTGTAACTACTGGCATATGTCAGTGATTGCAGGAGGTTACGCGTGCGCCCTGAGGGATATCATGTCCTTGTTAGACATAGACAATAAATCTATGTTGGTTAAATTGCCCATGTTCAATTGCTTGTTTGATCAGGAAGGAAGAAGGGGGATGTCTGTGATGAACTATTACTGTGACAATCAACTGTGATGAGCTATAACTGGCATTTGAAGAAAAAGGAAATAAATTTTAAAAATCATCAGTGTACCATACAGGCCCATATTGGAAGGGTCAAATTTACAGAAAACAAATATTTGGAAAATAGCAAATTCCACTCCTTAATTGTATATGGAGGAGGGTACTTGCCCACTGTACCATGTTAGGGTCATGTCCAACCCTCTTATCTTCTTCTTTAAACAGGATCAGGCAGAGTCTCCTCTTGTGCTCTTTTATTTTGGGGAAAACAATCACCACCATGCAGTCTTACAAGTTGTGGCCCAGGGATGTCACTTGGAGGGGGGTGTGTGACCCTTGCTCCTCCTTATGTCTCATAGCACATGCATTGATGACTGTACTTCAGGACTTTCTGTATCTCTGTCCCTTTACAATGACCCCTGCTGAATGTTGACCCCACGTACTAAAACCTGAAATGGTGCTCCTGTAGCCTCTCGTGGGCCTCTTCTCTGAGGTACAAGACCCTCTAGACTTGTAGCCTCTTCCGTCCAAAGCAAGCCTCTTCCTGAGTGCTCTCAGTCTCTAGCAATTCCCAGCTTGTGGCTTCTCGAATCTTTTAAATTGCAATCCCCTTCCTCTTGTCTGTGGTAGTTGAGGAGCCTCTCCTTTTCTCTTTCTCCCCATTCCCACTCTCTTACTGCTTTCCCCCTCTCTCCTCCTTGCTATCCCATTATTTTAAAAATTCTCCCTTGCTCAGTCAGAGTAGAGCTAGGTGTTTGCCAACTGTGGTCCCTCTCATGCTGCCGTCTCACCCCCTTCCATGTGAGAATCACTGCCCTAAAGTATTCCCTCATAGCCTAGCTCAACTAAGCCTAAAGTTCATTTGGAGCCAATAAGGGTCAGGGACAAGTATGGCTAGTCTTCTGACCAATTAAGACCAAGATTTTGTGAAGACGTACCACAGTGCCCGGTCACAAATTAAATATTGGGTTCTTATAGACAAAAACTCAAACAATTTCTGAAAAATATGCTTTTGCTCATCCCTTATTAGATTTATTGCCTTGTCCCAAAGTCTCTTCTTTCCCTTCCTACACCATCTGGATAGGATAGCGTTTTCAGGAACTAGATAAGCCATACCCCACAATCCTCAACAACAAATGAATAAATCCTGTAAGATATATATGTATAAAGATATTAGGATGCACCAATTTTATTGTTGAATGCTAAATACCTTTTTGTATCTTTCTGTGAGTAAAGCTTGTCACAGGACTAGAGGTCTCAGGGGGCTTAGAGAAGCTCACCTTGCAGGTCCAGAGGGACAGTCTTCAAAGGCAGGTATTTAGGAGGCCATGTTTGCCAGACTCTACTAGCACTATTATACTAGCTTTATCAGTCAAGATATCCCACCACAGTTCTGCTTGCCTTCTCCTCCCAGCAACAAAATGAATCTTCAGCCTGAGTAACACACAACTCGAGACAGAGATGTTGCTCACTGGTGGGGTCGATATCCCAAAACCCAGACTATCACCCTTTATTGATGGGGTCCATCCAGTGCTGGTGCCTTATGTACAAAGCCTGGGGGTACTCCTGGGCTCACGGTTGTGCCTGGATTTCCAGGTGTTGACTGTGGCCAGGAGTGCCTTTTGCCAGTTAAATCTGGTGAGGCAGCTTCGCCCACATGTCTTGGTCTACGATTTCGCCACTGTTATCCATGTGTTCATCACCTCAAGACTGGATTACTGTACTGCTCTCTATGTGGGGCTGCCATGGTGATGGTCCAGAGACTTCAGCTGGTGCTCGCTTACTTACAGGGATGAGCTGCCGTGAACACATTATACCTGTGCTGCAAGCTCTCCACTGGCTGCCTATAGTCTTCCAGGCCCAAATTGAGGTGCTAGTTTTTACCTATAAAGCTCTAAATGGCCTGGGCCCTAACTATCTGAGGGATTGCCTCATTTTCTGGGCTCCGGGGCAGCTCCTGGGGTCATTGTGGGGGTGCCCTCCTGGAGGTTCCCTGGTACCATCGGGTGGGGACCAACAGGTGGGCATTCTCGGCAGCCACACCATTGCCGTGGAACTTGCTCCCGGTAGGTGTCCACATCAGCCTCATTCTCCTTATTTTCCGACGTACGTGCAAGACATGGCTCGTCTGCCAGGCATTCGGTGGAGAGGATGGTTATGGGGAGATTTAGGGGTGGGTGGGTTTTCCTCCAGCTAGCAACCCAGCCACTGGAGTAACTTGCCACTCTACAGCTGAATATAAAAGATGATTTAATGTTCTAGTGATTTTATTTATTTATTTATTTATTATTTATTTTATAGATTTTTATCCCGCCCCCTCCTGCAATGCAGCTCGGGGCGGCTAACAACAATAAAAAACAATTAAAATCAATTAAAATATAAATATAAAATACATCAATAAAACAGGGCTAAAAGACAGTAATAAATAAATACATGGGCGGGGGATTAAAATCACCC